>JAFJYI010000429.1:0-315061 GCA_019022655.1 Acacia acuminata
GTTTCTTAATGATCCTAATCAAAAGATTAGCTACTAATGGCAATATCTATAAATAAGTTTAATAATAAACAAATTTGTTATACTTAATTAGATAAGCCTAATAATCACAAATTATTGGCATGCTCCATTATGAACAAAATACTTTGTGCATTATATTTACGGAATTCTACTTCTTGCTTTGATTTTGTAAAATGATTCTGGTAAACACACTAGACATTTAAGGGGAAGCAAAATTTGCAGAAAAAACAATAACAAGAAGCAATGTTCTCATTAAGATGATCTTCATCATCATCAGGTACTGTTTTTTTTTTTTTTTTTTTTTTTTTTTTTTTTTTGAGTTTCTCAAACACATCAAAAACTTTATCAACATCACTCTTAAGCTTATGACTCAAAAAAAAAAAATGTCGAAAGAAAGGACGATGCATTTTTATTTGAATGAAAGTTACTAACACTAGTGCGAAAGAATCTCATCCACTCCAACCGCCAAAGCCATCTCTTTTCTCAACTTAATCGTTAACTTGAAGTTATATGAATCAATATCAAACTTCATCCTTCAATTTGCCATCTTTCAACATTCCTGCACAACAGACGCCACTTTAGACTTTCTTATTTTAAAACAATACTGACTTAATTAATAGAAAATGTAAAATGATACTGCAAGTTGGTTCAATTACAACATAAAACAAGAACAACGAATATGCATAATGTATAGTTGATGACCTCCAGCAATTGGATCGTACATATATTAATACTTCCTCCCATCCTTATTACAAAATCCCTTACTGTGGTCCTTGATATAAATTTTTTTGTCTAAAGTATTAGTTGCTTCTGTAAAGTGTAAATATATCGTTTTCAATTCTATTAACTAAATAACCTCCAATAATGAACTTAATCATTGATGGTAATGTTGAAATTTAAAAAATATTAATAACTAAATTGAACTGAATTTTTAAATTTATATAAAATCAGGATCGCCTTAATGAGTTACGTCGCCAAGAACACATGCGACCGCTTGCCCCGAACCGGATGCAAGTTTTATAATAAGGACAGGAGATAATCTTCAAATGAATCAACTTCAAGGTATGCAAATACCAAGTTGTTTTCTAATACTAATTAAGCAAATGGCTGTTCCCCACCACTCACTGGAACGACCAAGCCGGGTTTATAATGATCATGTAGAACTTTACATCTGAATTCTCTTGAAAACCGAATTATAACACATAATTATATGATGTGCTAAATAATACTAACGAAGTAAACTCTTGTGCAACTTATGGCTCTACTTATCTACAGCCACAAATCAATGGAAATGAAAAATTAAGGGAAATACTCCCTCCTATCTTTAATAGAAAATATATTTGGGGAAGTTTTCATATTTATCAATCTTTTCCTAATTTATCCCTATTGATGCTCTTTCAATAACAATCAAGGAGAGGGGAGATGGAGAAACTAAAAGAAGATGACTAAGGTGTTTTAGAGAGTAGATGTCATATTAACTAATATAACCAACTTTCTTATTCTAATCAAATTAAGTAAATATATTTTATATTAAGAAATGGAGGAGGGAGTAAGTCAAATCTAGTTTGGCCTTAATTTGATGGACTGTTGAAAAGTGATATAAATAAGACAAAAATTTCAAGTTATGAAAACAAACCCGGCCGATAGTGCCTATAAAAATAAAATAATTAAGGAAATATAATATTTAATTGAATTGAAAGGTTTTTTTTCTTTAATTGATATACTATCAAATAAAAATCAAATAGGCAACAAGCATTCATTAATATAAAATTTAATCTAAAACAAGAAGGGATAATCTACCTCTACGTACCTTGGAAGTAGTAGGCTCATCTTTTTTCCTTTGACGCAACAGAGGTCTTCCATTTATGAGTCGCCTGCAATATTTTCTTCATCACCTCAAAGCTTATTGTCCTTGTTCTTCTCCAAGCTTCAACATCTTCTTTACACACCGATCGCCACCCACACTTCCATATTTTAAACGCTGGTGACTTATTTTTAATAGCATTCATAGAAACAAATGCCATTTGAAGTCCGTCCACAACCAAACAAGAACAACGAATATATCCAATATAAAGTTGACGACTATGACTTGGATGAAACCAAACATTATAGCCTCGAAAATACGTAATTGGAAAACCTTGATCAGGAAATCTGAAAGTCCAATAAATTGTATCATATTCACCAAATGCAAAATCTTGTTCTATCACTAAGCATATGGCTATGCCCCACCATTCACTTGAATCACAATAATGAGGGGATATGCTTATTATGAATGACACATTTGGATGCCCGAATTCTTTGTCATCAAAGTAGTTTTGGTTATAAAACCATGATGGCACTTCGCTACCATCAATTATTAATAACCGAGTAGATAGCCCGAAGAAATCAAAAGGCTGGAACAAAAACAAAAGATTGTTTGTGTTAGTATGAAAGAAATGGAAATATATACAAGTAAAATAAACTAGATATTTATCATCAAAGAAATTAAGAAAAAAATCAAGTTATTCTAAAAACTCACAATTCGTGAACCCAATGCTGTAATTGCATATTTTGATATTTAAATCAACAACTTCACGGAGATTGAGAGCCTAGAAGAAAAACTTTTCCATGTTAAAGCAATATAATGATTAGGGTGAAAGGGCAAGTAAAGACAAATGAAATAAACCTGCTGAGGTTGAAATGATTCAATGAAATTCCACAATTGTTGTGAACTTTCGTAATGTCCCATTGGTGAACAACCGTGTGCATATATCATTAATAGATTTGACGGAAGTTGTGGCAAAGACCGAAGCCATGGACAACGACAGAGATTAATAAATTGAAGCTTGGAAAGATTGGAAATGAGGCCAGAGGGTAAGTCAATGAAATTGTTTCCACCAAGGAATAAACGTTTTAATGATGACAACTCGCTGATGTCTTTGGGAAGTGATCCATCATGCAGGTTGCAACAAGATAACTTTAATTCGGTCAAGAATGACAAAGACGGTAGCAACATAAATTTTGTTGGGCTTGAAGCCCTTTGAAGAAGTGAGAAGCAACTCCATGATGATGAATATTGTACTTCACCGTTGTACTCACAAAGTGATAACCCTTTAAGAGCAATGCAACTCAAATCAAGCACTTCCAAAGCCTCATTTTGACTCAAATTCTCAGGCAGCCTTGAAAGCCCTGAGCAGCTAGAAATTCTGATAATTTTTAGTGCTTTCAGTTTATAAACATTATATGGAAGACAAACCAACTTTTCACAGTTCTTCAAATTTAATTCAATGAGACCAATCAAATTGCCAAGTGATTGAGGCAATTGGGCAATAGCAGTCCCCCTCTAAATCAAGCTTAGATAGGCATTCCATCTCTTTTCCAAACTCAGGAAGTTTTCTAACTTTTGAACAGCCAGATAGAACAAAAGTCTCCAATTGATTCATGTCTAATTTTCTTGGAAGGGTTTAAGTTTTCTACAATCTTTCAAATCAACAAGGACAAGTTTCTGGTGATGGCCAAGAGATTGGTGAATTTCAACCAGGTTAGAGCAACCTTCAAGAATCAGTTCTTCAAGACAAGGAATCCCATCAAAGTTTGGGGTTTTGATGAGGTCTTCTGAATGAGAAAGATCAATGAACTTAAGGCTTCAGAATGACTAACAAGAAAAAAGAAAACAGGAAAGGAAACAATGAGCCCTCAAAAACCAAGAGTTAATAGTAATTTATTAAATCATGGACAAACAATTTAAATAAAAGGACTATAGTTACCTGTCTTCCTCTACAAAGTTCTTTTAACTTGCTACGTGGCATATATAGATCAACAAGTTCATGGAGTTGAGTTTGACTTGGCAAATAAAATAATGGAAACCCCTCCCATTTTATTATTTTCAACTCTTTAGAGAGTATTGAGTCCACGTGGAAGATTCAATTGGCAATATTAGGAAACATATGAGTATCTTGAAACGATAAGTAACTTAAGGTTACCCATCTTTGAGAAGGCTTCGGGATCCCAAAATGCATCACATGACTTTTCTAATATTATAACCATTCCCCAGATTATACTGCCCTATAAAGCAACAAGTCAAGATAAATACTTTCAAGAGTCATATATGGAGTAAATTATTACTATAAAAAAAAAAAGTGCACAAACAAGAACTTTGAAAATGTCACCTTATTTCTTTCAAGTACATGGTTGGCATCCTCCATAGACGATATCCTAAAACGCTTGCCGGCATCATCAGGCGATTCGTGATAGACAATATATTGACCCATATCTTTGAGAATTTCATGCACCCACAAAACCCCTTCATAGTCAATCACTAGTGATTTATCAATAAGGACACTTATTCCAATTTTTGGGTGAAGATCTGGTCCAAAGTTTCTAAAACTTTTACGACATGATCTTTGACCATGCCATTGAAAAAGCAAGCAATATCCAAGAATATAGTTTTCTCCTTAATGTCTAATCCATCAAAGCTCACTTGAAGAATATTCAAAATGTCATTTGGAGGAACCTTCTTGAACTTAGCTAGTGCATCCTTCCATTCCTCTGTAGTTCTTTCGCGAGAGAAATGAGCCTAACACTTGGAGCACTAAAGGAAGGCCTCTAGCGTATTCAATGACGGATCTAACAAGGTCCAAATAATCTTTATTTGGTTTGTCCCCTTTAAAATCTTTTGAAGGAAAAGTTCAAGGGAGTCATTACCACTCAAGAATTTGACATCATACTTAGCAGATACACCATGTGATGATAACAAATGCTTATCCCTAGTTGTTATTATTATTATGCTTCCTTCACTGAACCATCCTTGCTTTGGAGCCAAATTTTCAAGTTGGCTTTTATCACTCACATCATCAAGGGCAAGTAGAACTTTTCTGTGGCCTAACATATTTTTTATTAGCTTCTTTCCTTCATAACAATCATCGACTTCCATACTTCTTTTATTTAAATAGAAAAGAAGTTTTCTTTGCAATGAAATCAAACCATCTTTTTCATATACCTCTCTAACATTATGAAGAAAGTAGTGAATCTCAAAGTTTTTGCACTTTCGCTCATAAAAAGCTCTCGCAAGAGTAGTTTTGTCTATGCCTCCTGTGCCCCATATTCCTATAAATTGAACTCCTTCTGATTCACCTACTATGATTGACTCCAATTCATCTAATTTTGATTCAATTCCAATTAACATACCAAGGTCTGATGGTGATTCATCAAGAAACTTTGACTTCATTTCTTTAGCAATGCTTTCAATGAATTTTGTTTCATACCTGCATATGGAAAAGAAATTATAGCATGATTTTTTGGACAAGTAGCGGGATCATTTATGTCACTTGAATTTTTAATTTTTATGCATAAACACTATAAATAGTTAATGAAATACACGCACACATACATATGTATGCATGCACACAGACACATATGTACAAAGCAAACATGACCCTTTATGTAGCTATTTTAAATTTACCGTGAAACTTAATTTAACATTGTAGGAATAGGTGATTATTTTATTTATAGAAGAGCTGGACATAGCTTCTAGTATTTAAGGTACAGACAATCACAAAGAGTGAGAAGCTACAACATGGTCTAGTCTTGAATCTTGATACAAAGAAACAAATCCCTAGATTTTTCTGATGAGATTATAAAAGATAATTGTTACCATTGTTTGCAAATGTACGCACTTTGCTTACTTCTAGATATTGAAGTAATTTAATCAACGCATTATTGTTTGAAATTCCTTTTCTTGGTAATAAGTTTAATATCTGGCCTCTAAGTAGTTTCCCCAGGGCCGCGGAAACCTTTAAGTAGCTTGAATTTGTTGCCTTTAAGTAGTCTTTCTTCATTTTTGTTTAAGGAACTTTTTCACAAAATAAAATGGTAGGTTTAAAGTTCAAATCTAATCCATGTATGAGCGATTATTATTAATAAACAATCAACTTTCAAAATACACAGAACTTATTCATTATTAATTATTGAATTAAATTATGATTATTATGTAGTTTATTAAATTTATAAAAAAAATTCGACATACCTTCTTGATATATAAAAGAAAATGACCATTTCAAACTGCTACCATTGATTGAATTCACTTGGGAAACCTACTTCATCAAAAACCAACAATAGAATAGTACATGAAGTTTATTTTTCCAACAAATATTACTCAAACTCTAAATTAAATAAAGGGATAATATCATTTAAGTCTCAACCAAGGAAAATAAAATCATGACAAGTTTAATAACTTATGATACCTCTTCATTTATTAATTGGGACTTTTCTGATATTACTTTCTTTAATTGGACTAAATGATATTGTCCCTTGAATAAATGAAGTTTATAATACTTCATAGTTAAAGCTTTAAGGAGTCTCTCTATGGGAAAATTGGGAGGAAAGTCCCAAAGGAAAATTTTATTAGTGACAATGTCCTGATAAATTTATATACACAAAAAGTAGGAGTGTCGACGTGACAAGATGACAGTGAGACAACTTTTCCACGTCCCATACCACAAAAGGCATGGGACAGCAAAATTGTTTCGTGTCGTGTCTCGTTCTTATCGGGACCAAGACAAGACCAGAATCAAGACATCCCTTTTTTTCTTTTTTGAAGATTTATACCATCACATTTCCCCGCTTTTCTAAACTTGTAAAAACTAAAATATATAGTTATGAGTTGGATGCTAAACCTTGAGGATTGAAAATATATAATAGAAATATGTAATCATCATCTTTTATCAGTTTCAGATCAAAAGCATAATAAAAAAAATGAGAAATAATTAAAATTTAAACTTAATAAGACCAATGATTATAAATATTTATGATATTTTGTAGAGAATTAGGTGAGCACGTGCAAGAGAGACCAAAGAGAGTAGAGTGAGCGAAGATGGTGACAGTCGTGCGGTGGACGAAGGTTTTCTTAAATATTTATAGCATTTTGTATTAAGATATAACCAATATATGATAATATAGTTTTGTAGGACTAAAATGAATATAACTAACATATATTTTAAAAAGATATTAGTTATATCTTTAATAAAAAATATTAGATATTTTGATATAAAAAAAACATTATATATTATATATATTGAACTAATAACAATATGATTTTGGGATGGGACAAAAGCAAGACGGGATAGAATTGATTACCCCTAACAAAAAGTATTAATACTCTACAAATTTTGTACACAGGGTATTTTGTCTTTTTAGCCTATAAAATTTTCAAGGGTTCTTTTACCCAATTTCTCCTACAAAAATTAAGAAAAAACCTTGATGGAGTTTATTGTTTATTGAATTTGAATGTCCACTCCCTTATTGTTCAACAAGAAAAATAAGTGATGATAATTACCAAGAGAAGTGGAAATTACCAATCTTTAGATATAGTAGCAACTTTTTCCAAAGCATCCCTCCATCCTTGCACCTTGACTTTGTCTTGTGTAAATTTTTTCTCATGCTTTTTGAATGCTTCTGCAAAACTTCCCTTTTGTTTCCTAACATCAGACGGATCTATACCGTAAAAAGATTGGAAATACTTGAAGGCTCGACTCTTCCTTTAAATGGATGATCCTTTGAAGCTCATCCAAACACCAAGTTGAAGAGGCATAACTTGGAGAGAGCACAACAATTGCAGAACGAGATTCTTTAAATTGGTGGGAGTGAGCTCAAGTCTTCCTTCTGTTTAGCCTTTACCCTTTCCTTTAAGAATATAACATTCAAATTTCAGTCCGTGTTACGGATAATATAGTGTGTGTCTCTGAAAAGTAAAATCCCAACAAATTATTGGTTTGTTTTTTAACTTTTCAGACACACACACACAATGTAATTATTGTATATTACTTCTTTTGGTCTTAATTATAGGAACACTTTCGTAGTGTAAATTGCATTTATAAAAGTGTTCTACAATAGGACGAAGGTATACTATGTAATTTTGTATGTTACTATAGGTATATTTTTAGCTTTTAATTAGGTTCGATTTTGCATTTTACAACTATATCCTTATATTGCAATTATTTTAAAAAAATTGGCATCAGGTTAATGTTCAAAACATTATTTTCTTTCAACGTGGTACGCCCGTAGCCCCGCTAATTTGAAACATATTCGTCTTTTTGGTTGGATTCCTCTGCCACTATCTGGGCACTAGAAGCAACTGACTAATTCGGCTCGTTGGACTGTAGGCCCACATTGAGAGAAACATTATGAACTCCAATAATTATTGGAGCTGCATACCTTGGGCTTGAAAACGAGAACACTAGTTAATTTAGAACGACCATAGCCTCTTTGGCCGGTATCCCATATTTGGGCTCGACGCCAAACCCTTACCCTTAAAGCGTAGGTGGCTAACCCATTTCCTAAAATTTTCATAGCAAAAAAAAAAAAAAAAAAAAGAAGAACGACCGTAGCCATTTGATGTAAGCACTTGCTGGTATATTTGTCTGTTTTAATTCACGAGTCACATGTGTGTGTTGTGTCTCGTATGATGTGAATCAAAAATAAATTAGTCCATAATGCCTTAAATTATTCCCCTTTCTATACATATTTCATCCTCAAATATAATACACAAATAATCATTTTGTTATAAACAAAAGGGTATTGGTGCTAAAATGCCTTTTTAACTTTTATCAAAAGTGTAAAAATAACAATAAACTATTTTTTAAAGTAAAAGTAACTATAAAACACAACTAACTTCTATCTATTACAATGGAGAAAATCAATATTGTTTTTAAAGTTTTGATTCATTTATAACTCGGTTCTAAACTGTTGACTCAATTGCAACTCAGCCCTAATGCTTATGAGTCATCCTATATGGCAAAAAAAGTCAAAATATTGTTAAAAATTGATTTGGTGGATTTTTCATAAATTACAAAATAAAAAATAGCGTCCCCATCCCTACCAACTCGCATCCCGTCCATATCTATTTTCTAGAAATCTCACTAGGCAAAATCCTCAAATAATGTTTGAAAACATATAACAAAATAGGGACTCGTCACCAAAAGTTGAGTCCAGTAAAATTGTATATTGCAAAGGGTTAAGGAGCAAAATCGCCCAGCGAACTATTGAGGCTAGGAGCATACGGCACAATTAAGTTTTAAGGGTACCAATAATACTAACAAACAATTGAAATTATTAAAAAATCACAATCCGTCAGTTTGCTACAGTAACTTCCGTTTATGACTTTTTTTTTTTTTTTGTTTTTGGTCAATGTCGAGAAGATGCAGCTGCTCCAACAAATCTGAAACTGAAATTCATCATCAAACTACTCATCCTCAGTCGAACCTCATGCGATGAAGAATCATTTATCCGTCTCCCTTTTAATCCGTCCGTCCATCCCTCGTTCTCTAGCTTCTGAAGCCAAACGCCACACGTCGACCTCCCCCTCCCCCTCCCCCACACACGAGACCGATGGCTAGAGCGAGGGGAGCTCGACAACACAATTTTTTTTTCCCTATATTACCTTCCCAAATGCAAAACTGATACAAGTATCTATATACAGACACACAGTCAACAACTATCACACACACTCCTTTATATATGCAGTCACCTATATTCTTTGTTTACCTTCAAAAGCAGCACAATAAGGTCTCTTTTTCTTTTCTCTTTACATGCAGCAATTAATACACTTACACACTCTCATATTCATATATATATATATATATATATATATGTATATGCTTAAAAATTTCCCCTGTTTAACTTCAAAAAAACAGAGGTATATATATGTACGTGTATCAAGTTGAAAGTAAAAGAAGCAATGGTTAGTAATCCACATATGAAGTGAAATATGTGCAAACAGGAGAAACAAATTCATCAAAATGGGTGTATCAACAGATCTCACTTTCCAAAAATACTAACTTCGATGAATTTTCATTGATTTTGAAGACGTTATAACTATTTCAAAAAATGCACCTAAGAATTGTTCTGCAAGAATACATAGACGAAGAGGGACTAAGACTAACAAACTGTGTGTAGTCATCAAGTAAGAAAGAAGGAAAAGCAACTTCAGTCAATTTCCGGAATAAATGTTGCAACTAAGTGAGAAAATGAACTATTTCATTGACTCGGAACAAAGAACAAACACCTACAAGACATTCTTATGAAGAATGAAGAAGTAAAAGGAAAAAAGAAGAATCACCTTGTTCACCATGAAAGCTGCTTGGCCATTGACATCAACTCCGAGGTCACGGCAGCAAGGTCCTCCCATGGGTTACAATACCACGAATGGTACTAAAGAAGCATGAAATTAGAATCAGAACTCATAAGGAAAGAAAAAGAATGCTTTGGAGGTTTGAAGAAAGTATGTGAGTTGTGAATGACCAAACCAGAAGAGGAAAGTGGAGAGATATAACGAAAAGAGGGTAATCAATCAGGAACGAAGCAATGTGCACATGGTTGACAGCTCTCTTGGCTTCCCCTTGTTCTCTTCCATTGACTCTCTCTTCAACGAAGGAGTTAACTTGCCTCCTCTTAAAACCAAAAGCTTCCTCAGGACCCTTTTGCCTCGCCTCGTCAAGTTCATCAATGACGCCGAACAAGACATTCTCCGTTTTGAGACTCCCCCTACCATGGACCGTATGTACTTCATTTCCTCCTTCATTATTTTCCCTCATCAATATTCGTTTCGGTCTGTTGGAAAGATTAGCTAGGTGAGTATTACTTTCAACTTGATACACGTACATATATATACCTCTGTTTTTTTGAAGTTAAACAGGAGAAATTTTTAAGCATATACATATATATATATATATATATATATATATATGAATATGAGAGTGTGTAAGTGTATTAATTGCTGCATGTAAAGAGAAAAGAAAAAGAGACCTTATTGTGCTGCTTTTGAAGGTAAACAAAGAATATAGGTGACTGCATATATAAAGGAGTGTGTGTGATAGTTGTTGACTGTGTGTCTGTATATAGATACTTGTATCAGTTTTGCATTTGGGAAGGTATATAGGAAAAAAAAAATGTGTTGCTGGAGCTCCCCTCGTCTCCAGCCATCGGTCTCGTGTGTGGGGGAGGTTGATGTGTGGTGCTTGGCATCGGATAAATGATTTTTCATCGCATGAGGTTCGACTGAGGATGGGTAGTTTGACGATGAATTTCAGTTTCAGATTTGTTGGAGCAGCTGCATCTTCTCGATATTGACCAGAAAAAAAAAAAAAAGAAGTCATTAAACGGAAGTTACTGTAGCAAATTGACGGATTGTGATTTTTTAACAATTTCAATTGTTTGTTGGTATTATTGGTACCCTTAAAACTTAATTGTGCCAGATGCTCCTGGCCTAATAGTTCGTTGGCAATTTTGCTCCTTAACCCTATTGCAAATGCCATCACATTTTGCTATAAATAGGAGCTTAGGTTCTTCACACCAAACAAGCAAGAGCAATCTGATATAGAGAGTAGTAAGTGAGAGTGAGGAGCTTCTTGAAGGAGTTGAAGCATTGGTAAGCAAGTTCTTTAAGTTTTAGTTCTTAAATTCATAGCTAGAAGTAGCTTTGATCTTAAATATTCTAGAGTAATTTTATTTTCATGTTTTTATAGTTAAAATTGGCTTTGTTTCGAAAGAATTATGAGGAAAGTAATAGAACAAGATTTTTGGAAGAGAAACATCAAAGTAATGAAGTTAGCGAGATTTCATCGGTTTAGAAATTTCTGAAATCAGTGATAAAAATGCCAATATTTTATGTGGTAAACGAAGTTACAGAATTCTGGGAAAATTCATGGTTAAATTAGACATATAGGGATTTTCAAATATTCCTAGAACATATTAAATTGAGCTTTGTACAATGAGATAAAAATTCTCAAAGTATGACTACGAATTTCTGGAAAAAGTTTGGGTAGAGGGTCAAAACCTTAAAACTGGGAATGACTCAAGTAATCTGGGAAAAATTTATTATTTTTACTTAAAAATAGACATCCTAAGGATTCCGAGGAATTTTACGGATCATCGTTTCGATTTTTCTAGAATTAGTTATGATTTTCAAAGTTAGGCGAAAAATCTGCCCAAAATACTGTACCCACGTTTTTTCAAAAAATAAGGGAAATAAGTTGAAAAATAATTCCACCAAGAGAAAAATGGTCATTAGTGATTAAGATATCTACTAAGATATTATTTTTGAATTAATAAATGCAATATTACCATTATATGATAACGTGATCACATTCCGACCAACGAACGTACCAATATCTTCAACGAAGGTACGGACGCGTACTGTAACACTAACTCTGATGCTTATTATATACTTATATGTGATACATGTATTCATAGACTAAGACTCTGTCTTAAAGTTTTTCATACACATTCAGCTATACATGGGTTATGGTTCTGATAATACCATTGAGTTTCCTTAGCACAGAGGACACGATGAGCCGTCGTGGCACTGGTGAGGTGAATAGTGCAGACTATTTGTTTGTTTGCCTTCACTTGAGAAAAGCACTTTTGCGCTTTATGATACCAAACGAGTGTAAAATCACTTAAAATAAGTGAAACCAAACAAGCACTTAAGATAACCAGCACAAGAGGAGATAGCAGTGTAGTTGTTTTCATCATATATAAAGTCTAGTTGCTATTGTGCCATGGCCAGCAATAAATGTAAGCAAGCATCAATGTGACTGTAAGATCCTCTGGAAGCAAACTGAAATAAAATAAAGATTTACCTCTTAGAGATGAAACATAATACCCTCAAATCCCAATGACATTGTTGGTGCCACAATCTTTGATTGGCATGTCTCCAAAAACACAAAAGCAACCCCTGTAGAAGAAAATAAGAACAGGAAAGCAAAATCAAACGCCATGGCATAAGATAATGGAGTATAAAAGAAATTTAAGAGAAAATATATACACACATATTGGATAACTTTCTTTATGTTAGAAGAGGAATTTTAAATATGGCAATAATATAAAAATTTTAACAAGTTAATTAAAGAAACCAAGAGAAAAGGAAGAAACAGCCACACCATACACTCGTACGGCACTGGTTAATTAGCTAGTAATTACCCATCTCCCACCGACAGATAACACTTGAAAGTGGTATCTCCTCTTGATATAAGAAAAAGTTAACCCCTTTTTTCTTTGAGAAATTAAAAAAAATAATTATTTGAACTGTCTGGGCAACACAAATGAAGAGGACCTGTTTGGGTAACACAAATGAAGAGGTGTGTGTGTTCATGTGGATGTATTATATCCTACATATTCCAGACATGGCTGAAAGATTACCAGAGCCGAGGAGGCTCGACAATAACACAGCCGCGGCGGCCACCATAGCCTCTGGCGGCTGACGGTCCGTTTCTGTTGAAGACGTATGATTTGGTGTAAGAAGCCGAAGGCGAGGAAGAAGAAGAAGAAAGAGATCAATATAACAGTATCATGAATGAAGAAGGAAACGGTTTGATGAAGACGACTTTTATTACCAGAACTATTATTAGAAGGAGATCCTTGGAAGAGGTTTTCTGCAACAGAATCTGGTGTAGAAACATGTGGCGACTTATAATCTGAGCGCATGCCAAAGGATGCGGGTGAACTACTTCTTGCTCGCCGATACTTCTATGAGCTTAAGGAATCCTGGGGTCGCTGGAGGGGTAAGTTTTTATAGGCTCAATGCTCTCATGTTCTTTTCTCTCCTGCCCTCGCTTCGGACCATGGCAGCGCCTAAGTGAATACAAAAGAGCAAACTATTTAACTCAATTATTACCTCTTGGAAAGGTGGTCCTGCATGCATATCGTACTCTAAAGATGTTTCCTTCGTTTAAGCAAAATTTAATTACGTAGCCATGTGAATCTGGAGAGACAGCAGATTTTCAGGTCCGGATCTTTTCATTGGCATTTTCTCATTGTCCCTCGTCGGTTTTAAATCTGGACCACATATTTGATATAACTATCCACACTAACAACCTCATTAAGTCAAATTAACAGTTGGGATTGGATAACAAGAGATGAAGAGAAAGTTAACCAATGGGAGAATCCTCTTTTCAATTTTCTTCATCACGCGGAACGAAAAGATGACAACATTGATGCTATTCTACACCTAAGAACAATCCGATAAACACCAGGTAGCTTTTTTCTTGCCCAAACTGTGCGTAGAATGCGTCTAAACACAAAATAAGATTGACACCCTATCTTGTAGAAAAGCCGGTGCCATCACAAATCAGGTATATATTTCTCTTCAATAAATGAGTACATGATGATGATATATATGATGATGGTAGGAAGGGTAATTGAAGGAATTATGAGTGTAACTTTTCCCCAAAATTTTCTTATTTGCTCATTGCTGAGCTTAGCTGGATTATTTATTAATGTAGTAAAATATTATAGTAAAACTCCCCCTACTCTTTAATATAAGATATATTTACCTAATTTAATTAGATTAAGAAAACTAGTTAAGTTAGTTAACATGTATTTTCTAAAATATTATAGTCATTATTTTCCTTAATTTTTTTATTCCCTCTCCTCATTGATTATTATTGAATGACTCAAATAGGGGTTAATTAGGAAAAAAAAATTGGTAAATATAAAAAATATGTCTTATAGTAATAAGAGGAAGTACGTAAAAAGTCAATAACAAGTTCTAAATTGAACTCACTTTTTTGATTGTGCACAACAAGAAAATCAGTTGATTTTTTGGCTTATTATATATCAACTAAATTTCAAATGCTTTGCATATGGTTTCAACTACAAAAGAGTTACTTGAGAAATTAATAGAGATAAGTTGGGATGCTTTCTTAGTTCATGTTCAAGAATTTTGCATAAAACATGACATTGACATTCCAGATATGGGTGCAAAATATATTAGAAGGAGAAGTTATACTCGAAATGAACAAAGTGATTTTTCTATTGAAAAATTTTATAAGGTAAATGTTTTTTGTGCTACAATTTATTATCATCAATTACAAGAATTAAATAACAGGTTCAATGATAATACTGTTGAATTACTTACTTTGAGCATAGCCTTTAAATCCAAGAAACAAATCTGTATTATATTTTAAGTCTTTTTATTTATGATATAATCTCTCCAGTCCTAATTATAAAATAAGATTGTAGTCCAAATTGCACTACAAACTTCGTTCTATATTTAGGACACGAGATAGTAGTATTTTTTATTTTCGCAGAATTGCTAGGTCCGTCACTGCTTTTAACATTAGAAAGAATAATGCTTGCTGAGTAGTGACTCGTCACCACAACTCCGTGTGCCCACAAGCCCTCTTCATCTGTTTACCTGACCCATTCATATAGATGTACCCTTTTTTCTCTCAAGCATATAGATGTACCCTACGTGTGTTGCTTTGTTCAAAAATACGGTCCTAATTATAGGAACACTTTTGTAGTGTATTAGGAACACTTTTGTAGTGTAAAATACACTACAAAAATGTTCCTATAATTAGGACCAGGGTAGTAATAACTAACAGCTAGAGCGATAGAAAGGAAAACTGACAACATAAACAATTCAACACCCATTTTACCGTACGTGTTTTGCTATGACAAGGAACTAGCACTATAAAGGCAATCACAGTACAGGACACTCTCATGGATTGAAATAGAAAATAAAGACCACTGGTGCAACAACATTGTTAACTTACTACTGCGGTCTCAGCTACGGACCCATGTGCCCTTTTAAAATATTCTGGTGCTTAATATAAAATATATTTATTTAATTAAATTAAATTAGATTAAAAAAATTAGTTGAGTTAGTTAATATAACATAAATTTTCTGAAACATCTTCGTCATCATTTACCTTAATTCTTTCATTTTCTCTTATTCTTAATTATTGTTGAGAAAGCATCAATAATATTGGTAACTTAAGAAAAAACTGATAAATATAAAAACCATGTCTTATATTTAAGACCAAGATAACTCTCTAAATATATCTTATATTAACGACCGGAGGAGTATATTTTTTACCCTAACTCTTTTTTGTAATATATACTCCTAAATCGACCGGATTTATTTTTAGTTTAGGTTTGTCCATTTCCTTGAAATGCTAGCTAGGATGCCAAATTAAAGTTTGGACTGAAAAATGAAATAGGAAAAAAGAGACCAATAGCAGAGAATAGCAAAGGGATTCCCCACTAATTGATAACTTTTATTGGGAGGAAGATATATAAGTACTTCTGAAATATGATAATGCCAAGATGGGTACCTCGAAAGGTCTTAATTCCCATAAAGTATTCAGAGACTATTTCAAAATTAAGTTTTTTTTTTTAATGATTTAATTGCCTTTATGTAAAAAAAAAATCCTACTATAGTTGTTGTTGCCATTGCTTTTCGATGGTTTAGGTTTTTATAGGCTCAATGTTCTCATATTCTCTTCTTTCCTCTCCCTTCACTTCGCACATGGCACCACCCACATGAATACAAAAGGGAAAACTATTTGAGTTAATTATTTAGTCAAATATGACCTCTGAAAAAATCGTCCAAAGTGATCATCAGATATGGTGAGATCAGTAGAGTCGATGGCGGAGCCGAAATTTATATTTGTGGGTGCACAATTTGTGAAGGGATTTGTGGACAATGCCCCGATTTTTTTTTTTTTTTTTTTTTAAAGAAAGTTTTAAATGCATTAAAAATCAAATGAATATAGATAAGAAAAGAAAAGAAAACTCCTTTCAATGGGTTCTAAGTAAATCATATATGCATAAAATAGGATCAGCATCTACCATCAAATTAGTAATAAATTATTAATTTTCTAAATCCTAACAAATTTCATTCGATGTCAAGAGGCATAAACTATCCGTCACACTCCTATAAAAGAAAATTTGGAGAATTTTACATAAAACCAAAGTTTCAACCACCAAACTCATTACAATTTTAAATAAAGCTAATCAATAAAATTGGACTACTCAATGATTTATGAATTAAAGAAACTATCTTTGCCAGTTTAACCAAATCACAAAAATCTTTCTGCTGTTTATAGTGGCTGGTTATAAAAGATATATCTTTCTGCTGTTTTGAAATCACCGATAAAATTATTACTACATGTGTTTTTCATAAGAAGTAAAAACTTGGAAAAATAATAAGAAATGAAAAAGGGGTTTTTTTTTTTTTTTTTTTTTGGTTTAGAGATGAGGGAGGATAAATACCAGGCTCGCAATCCCCAAGAATCAAAGAAGAAAGGCTGCGAAGGAGAGTGGTAATGAAAAAGGGGTTTTTTTTTTTTTTTTTTTTTTTTTTTTTTTTTTTGGTTTAGAGATGAGGGAGTATAAATACCAGGCTCGCAATCCCCAGAATCAATTAAGAAAGGCTGCGAAGGAGAGTGGTAAAGGAAAAAAATGGGGGTTTTCCCCAAGAATCAATTAAGAAAGGCTGCGAAGGAGAGTGGTAAAGGAAAAAAATGGGGGTGTCCAACCGGATTCGAACCAATGACCTCATTATATATTAGCAAATGCTTTACCGTTGAGCCATGGGTCCATTGATACTAACATATTTCCGCTAAATAATATATATATTTCAAAATTCTGTGGGTGCACTTGCACCTATAGACATAAGTGTGGCTCCGCCACTGAGTAGAGTTGTCTACCTCTATTTCTGCATAATATGAAAGTTGTAGTGTTGTCCACCATGCAGGCAGATTAATTCAATAAAACAAACAAAAGAAAGAGTTGTCATGCTATCAGTATTGGAATATTTTTCATTTTTTATTTAAAATAGACAGACTTGAGCAAAAGCACGAAAAAGGAATGCTTGCTTTTAAAATGAGGGAATCGGATTACTTTTTTAAAAAAAATAAAAAAATTAGTTTGCAAAATTTCACAAAAATGGAATGACAAAATAAGAAAGTAGCGTGGGTGGGTTGGCTCCAAAATAGAAGGTAGAAGACAACACGTACCGTTGAGTCACGGGTGGGTTGAGAATGGTCTTCTACGTACTGCATTGATTTTTGTTGACAATGGGTGATTTTTGGTTTTTGGTCCATCATAAAGTAATTAAGGCAACATTTGCAGTTAAATGTACCTTTCTTTCAATTTTTAATGTTGATACTGTATGTTGTTCTTCTAATGAAATGTTTTAATTTTACTCTGTTAATAATACCATTAATTTTTGTGTAGAAACTAACATTACTAATTGAACAAAATTACATGGGCTAACGATATTAAAAGAGCAAAATTATTTATTTTTGTAATTATCTTCTGCCGATAAATTATTTCATCAACACGATCAAAAGCAATGGTTGAGTATATATAGAAATGAAATGGAGAGGAAACAGTTCTATATATTTATTATTTCCACTTACATATTTGGTCAAGAAAACTTAAATTCTGATTAAGCAAGTTAATTATAATATTACTCGTGAAGTTTAAAACTTGATGACCTTACACTTTGAAATTAATGCAGCCCAAAAAATTGGAATAAATTTAGTTGAGGATAGGGGCAGAGGTAGGAATTTTAATGACGGTCGGTGAAAATAAAAAAAATATTATATTAAAAATAAAAGTATTTAAAATACAATACGAGACCTAATATACAAAAAATTGAAAGAAATCTATTACATAATTTAAGATCGCTCCACTTCACTACTCTACTTGTTTTTATATTGTTAAACTCATCTTATGTTAAAACTTAAAATAATTTATTTTTCAATATGTTCTATTCTGGGAACAGAATTGATTGGACTTCACTAGGTGTCAAGCCTAGAGCCTACGTACCATTTGAAGGGATCAAAGTTCACGTAGTTCGCAATATAGGGTGGCGTTGGCCAGAGGAGTCGGGTGTGTGCTCTGTGTTGCAGAAAGTAAAGTAAGCATGAGTTAGAACGTGTGCACCTGATTAATGCGCCTCTGCATTTATAGAAGCGTCCGTGGCGGATATCTCGGCCATGCAAGATATCCGGGGCAAGTATCACGGGGATTATATCATGTAGATATAATCTGGATTCCCCCTACAATGTCGGTAGATAAGATCCGTTGCGATATCGGATCCTCCCATATAATCGGTATATCGTATTCTCCAGATATGTCCCTAGCTGGGTCGTATCCATATTATGGGCCTTGGGCGTCAATGCTGATTGCCCCGCTCGGTTGGTCGGCTTTGGAGCTGCCGAGATGTATTGTGCCCCTAAGCCGGCTTGTCGAGCCGTGGCGTCGGTTGAATTATTTAAAGAGGCCCTAGGTTTGGTCCCGGAATTCGGGGGCATCCCATCACCTTTATGGTGGGGCCACTGCACCTTCGTGGGAATCCGAGACATAACCTCAGGGACCGAGATTGTAAGAACCGGCTGAACCCAAGGGGGTCAATTGGGTGAAGTATAAAAACTTAGGAACTTTCAAAATCTTTTTGCAACTCAGTAAAATGAGTTTGTATGACGAGTAAAGAGTCATAAAACAATAGACAATCATTCAAACATATATCTTTGGAAATATAAGAGAGAAGGGAAGAGAATATGCAAATGGAGATTTATCTGGTTCGGTCCAATCCTTGACCTACGTCCGGTCCTCAAGCTCACTTGAGATTTTCAATCCACTATCTTCTTGTTTAATCGGGCACAAGAGAAACCTTTACAAACCACAAGTTCACCCGGGCACTTGTGAAGCCAAATCTTACACCGAGATACTCCCCTTACACAATGTAAGGTTACAATCTGTTTCCCTCTCCAGATCATCCAATCTTGAGTAACTCTCAAATAAACAGATAGAATGTTTATAATGAATCTTCTCTCTCAGAAGTGAATAAGATAAACACTGAAGTGCATTACAAATAATTTCATTCTCTATGATGAACTATGTAAGCATTGAAAAACAGAGTGTGTATGAGAAAGACGATGAATTCAGAGTGTTGGCATCTTGATAGTGCAAGCTCTCTCTTTTCAACCTTGAATGCTTCTTCTTTTATAGGTAGAGATCAATATATGTGACTGTTGATAAGATTCAATGATTTGTTGGATAAAGAAATATAGCCGTTAGAAACTAGCCGTTAGAACTTTTGCCTGACTTTTGATGTTTTGACACAAATCGATATTTTGAAGATTTTCTTCTAATCCTTTGTTTTAATTATCTGAAACTCACTAACAAATTGATTAAACATAGCTAGAATCATTAGAGAATAATGATATGAAGTATCAAGATCAAACAAGAAGGTTTTCCAAATTCGTCAGATTTGAAATTCTGAAGTCGCGAAGAAACCTGGTAGTTTTTCTGGAAACCTGGAGGTTTTCAAAACCAGAGAAAAGTCGTTTGCTCTCTATTTGCCCAAACTGGAGGTTTCTCTCAAAACACGGAGGTTTTGTCAAAAGTGGAAATTCGAGTTTTTGCCAAACGAAACACGGAGGTTTTTACGGAAATCGGAGGCTTTCAAAACTTGGAAAAATGCAAAACCTCTACGCCTTGACAAACCTCGAGGTTTGTCCGAAACCTCGAGGTTTCTCATAATTTTGAGAAACTTGAGAAAACACCCTTTGAGCTCAAACTTTGGAGGTTTCCCATAAACTTGGAAGTTTTGCTTTGTTCAGAAAACTTGGAAAATTCTTGGCCAATTTCAAACTCAAGTTTACATGTCCAAGCTCGAGGTAAGAATCCAATGCAAGAAGAATCAGCTCCAAACTCATTGTATTATGTCCGTTATGATCCGATGAATGAAGGCTGTTCTTGACCAGCGTTTTTACGATGTCTGAACTGACTGTCAACTTTCGAAGGCCATATTTCCCTGGTCTGAACTACGTTTTGGTTCATTCAAGTCTTGATGGAAATCTCTGTGAGTCTACTTTCATATACCACTAATTTCAGCTCAATCGGATTTTCCGTTTGTGAGATACACCCAAAATACCAAAGTTGGGTCTGGACTGTGACGTTGATTCTTGTGGCAACTTGTAAAAATCATAACTCCTTGATCTGAACTCCTTTGGGCTTGAATTTTATATCACAATTACGTCTTTGGAGTCTAGTTTCATATGCCACTGATTTTTCTTCAATCCGATTTCTAGTTTAAGAGATCTCATCAAATTACCAGACGTCGCCCGAGCTGAACGTGAAACGAGTATACGAGTTGCGATTAGTCTTTGAAACCTCGAGGTTTTGGTGAAACCTCGAGGTTTGCTAGTCCGAGAGACACCGAGAGATGCTGAAGACACTCAAACCTCGAGGTTTGAACTCAAACCTCGAGTTTTCTCGTCCTAAACCTTATATTTGCTTGTTTTAACATAAAATTGAGCCATTCCAACTCCATATGATCTTGGAGACTTCTAGCATCAATATAAGAACTTGAATAATGATATCTTCATTCCATTCAACAAGTTCTTCCTTCTTCCATCTCCCAACTTAATCATTCTTCATCATTTAACTTGAGCTCCTTATTCTTTGCAAGTTATACCTTCTTCATCTCCCCTTCTTCTTGATTAATATCTATGATTCAACTTGAACTAATCTACATTAAACATAGTAGTTAGTCAATGTAGGAGATAACTATATTACTCAATATATTACTCAATCTTTTTGCTTTCAATAATGGCATCCATATAAAACATCATCAAAACTTAATCATAACCAACATTCTCCCCCTTTTTGATGTTGGCAAATACTATAAGAAAAATATGTATGGAAAATATATTAGACTCAACATATTTTTCTTGTCATTCTCTCCCCCTTATTTGTCATTAGCAAAAAGTTGAAGTAAAGAGGAAATGTTTAAAGAGAGAAATATGAAACCAGATTAGAAAGAGTCAAAGAACTGATTTTCTCTCCCCGATTGAAAGTGTTTTCATTCTAAATATGAAGCAATTTGGAATGTTTTTATGAAAACAAATTTGTAAGAACTTGAAGAGGTTTTCAAAACAGCTTTCACAATTTAAGCATATAGATACCAAACATGTGCAAAATTTCTCTTTGAATATAAAAATGTAGAGTTTAGAAATGCTCATGTTGGTTTTGCAAATTGATGAACAATCGATGAGGTCCATCTGCTAGCCTTGAAATCTGTGATGTGCTCTAAATAGCCTCTGAGATGTGAAATGAGACTAAAGTACTGACTACTTGGGTTGTATCTCATCTGAATGAATATGATGAGTACTCGGCTTCCATCCTTTGCTTTTTCTTCATAGATCATCCATGTAAAGCACATCTCAGCTTCAAAGATTGATCGCAAAGGATGTAACACAACCAATTCTCTGTTATGAATTGAAAACTTTCTTTGCAAAAGAGATTTGTTAGTGCAACCGAGATATCAAAGTATTCCTTTCCAAATGATATTTTCAAATAAAGATAATGAAAGGAAAATATGATATTAATTCATCATCAAAACTAATAAAACATGGTGAATGCGAGATGAGAATGCTTAAAAGGGTTTTTCTTCAAATGAAAGAGATGAGATTTTATAGTATAATACACATATGAATGTGAAACTCCCCTTAATGAATGCATGACTAAAAATGTGAAGCTCCCTTTCATGATACCAAATAATAATGTGATACCAAATGTTATGAGATCTAGAGTTCCTCCAACTCCAATGGACATAACATGAGATCTCAGAATTAAGAGTTTTCAAGTTCACATGGGTGGACTTGAAATTGGTATAAAGAAATCACTTATTCTTTTCATGATGATAAAAGAGTTTTAAACCATAAGGATCAATTTAAATAGATGATTATGCTCAAGCTAAGATTCATGAAATAAAATGAAATGAATACAATCAAGTTAGCCTAGCATGATTATGATATATGCATAATACAATACCTCACTTGAGTAATATCATAATTACTCAAGCTATAATCCTTTGTAGTCCATTGATGCATTCTTTGGATAGCAATTATCAATTGTTGAATGCATCTTAGAAGCTGAAATTCAAAATGAGCTTTGCATAGGATTTCAAATTAGTTTCTGCTCATAGCTTTTTATCAAGCTAGCATGCTCCTTGTCATCTTGGTCTAAGCCTCTTGCTAGTGACGGAATGTCGGTCAAGTGATGTCACGAGAATTTGCAGACATAGCCCTTTGAAATGGTCTATTCTATTTGCCTATGTTCTTTGTATTCAACAACGAGAACATTTTGGTCAACTCCTACAAAAATATATGTTCTTTGGTACTCAATGAATCATGAGTCCATAACTGATTAGACATGACAACTCTTATGCTCCTATAGAATTAAATCATATGATGTTTGAGCAAAGAGTATAATAGTCAAAGATTGAAACATAGTTTTACCCAATTAAATAAGTTCATGCCAATGAATCAAATAGGGTAACAACTAAATGATATCAAGAATGTTATTTCACAATGACAATTTGAAAGTATATTTTATGCATAAAAGATGTCATTGATAAAATACATGTAAATTTGAGCCTAGAAAATCTTATCTATAAAGATAAGCATTTATCAACTTACATGATTCAAATTTTTCAAGACCGATAATGAAATGTGCAAATCGTTTCAAATCTTGAATGTTCTTTCAAAAATGTGATAATGCATTATGAAATCAAAATTTTCATGAATGAAAAATTCATTTTTGAAACATGCTTGAGAAACAATGCTCATTTTAAACATGATGGAAGTCAATAGGTTTAGTGATTATATCAAAATACTTCAATTTTAGAGAACATGTTGAACATTGCAGTTTACATGTTGAAGAATTTTCTCAAAAGTAAAAATCATAAAGGTAAAGCATTATCGAAACATGCTTTGCACAACAGAAATATATGAGCACAATGACTTTGCCAATGACCAAGAGATAATCTTGCCTTATAGAATAGAATCTTGAAATATATGAGTATTCAAGGCAAGAATATGAGTATACAGAAATAATTACTCAAAATATGGATGAAGACAAATGCTTGATGTATTTGAGTAACAAAAAGAGTGCTAGGATTCATGGATGATGAAGCACAAACTCATTAGTCCAGATGACTAGAGTTCCATAATATTATCCTACTAAGTTATTCCATATAACGGTTAATGTACTAACATTTAATGCATTAATGAACATTCATAATGCTTGGAATAACTTGACCAATAAGGATTTATCCAATAAGCATAAGTTTTCACAAATTGAATTCTTTTCTGGAGATAATCTTGAAACTCATATAGATAATCAACTTGTTAGATATAAGATCTAACTTGATTGAGAATAAAGAATGAGGAGTTCAAGCATCACATTAAATACCAAAGATCAATATGTGAATGATAGGAAAACTCAACTGGACAAATTTGAAGCATATCTAACATTCAGTATACACCATTAACTTCCAATTTTGAAACATCATTTGAATGCAATTGAGGTATGAATATTTTTCAAAACACTTGTATGCATTTTTATAAAACAGAGTGAATTGAAATATAAAATAATTTAAAAATTGTGAATTTTAGAAACATGAACTTAGAGAGTTATGCACAAATTCATTTATGATCCATTTAGCAATCTGAAAACATTTTGAAAACCATAAATGATTGATTGCTAATGGAAAGTAACAATGGACAAGTATTCATTACCCAAATATGTAATTCATTTAAGTACAAGATAGGGTAAGAACTAGATATCACCGTAATTCTTCTTGTCCTTGTAGTAGCTTGCTTGATTAAGGTGGATTGATGTATAATGTCTCCCTTTTTGACAATCACCATTACCATAAGGCATAGCTTGTTTAGCTTCCTCAAGAATTGAATTGTTTCTCTATGTTGCATTCTTGAGTGGCTTCCTTTGATCCTACAAAACCGTATAAATCTGTTTCTTTCTTGGTGTCCAACCTTACTTGGATCCAATCAGCGTTAGCTTGTAGGAACCAAAATTCACATGCTCTTATAAATATCATTAATTCAGAACAGCTAAGCATAGTGAATAAAACATGACTCTATGCATAAAAGAAATACTTTCTTTTCAAATCATCATGTAAGCATAAATAGTTAAACCTATTGAGCATTGCAATTTCTTTCAAAAAATAGATCAGGATGTGAGAACCCAGTTTTTAAAGAAAATAGTTGCAATGTTCATTCCTAAGGCTACAAGATATAAAACCTCAAAGAAAATTTCAGATGGTAGCATAGGAGGTTTTACCATTGTATACCTTAGCCTTAGGTACTAGGAGGATTGACTTTGCTTACCCATTGCCTCTTCCTATCACATTGACTCTTCATATGTCTTTCAATGGGCGTTTGCAAAGCTCTCTCAAAGGATATAGACTTCAAGAGTCTTCTATTTGATAGTTGAGAGAATCTCCTTTTCTTGTTTTCCTCAAGATAGTTGAACGGTACTCTATGGTAGTTTGTTCTTGAGGTGGAACATACTCCTCTTGCTTGTATCTATTGCTTCTTTTGATTTGAGGATGAGGTTGTAGCAATGTCTTCTTTATGAGTTCTCCTAACTGATGTGAATCTTCTTTTAGGTTCATGAGAACCTCTTGGTTTCTTGCTCATCTTCTTTGTACCTTTATGTCCAATCTTTCTGGAGTCATCCTGCACATATAGAGTACTAGATGGACATTTTGGTACCCACTTATACTTGGTTCCTTGACAGTTAGTATTGGACCTTGCTTGTCCTTTAGGAACCCATACAAATTTATTTCTCACATTAGAATTTCTCCTAATATAGCATGTATGAGAAATATGCCCAGATTTTCCACAATAATTGCAAATAATAGAATGATGCTTACTATGAACATTTTTGCAAGTATTGTCTTGGTCATTAGAGTAAAACTTCAAATAATCTTCATTTGAACATTCATTCTTCCCAATATATTTTACAGCATTTTGTTTCAAAACGTTCTTGCTTTTCAAATTAGAATCAATGATTGGTTGAAAAACAATTTTATGCAATTGTTCGAAATCATTTTTCTTTGATACACAAGACGAATTGGAATCGTTTACCACATGTGCATCTTGAGCTTCAGATAATGGTTGATCATAATCGTCCATAAGCTTTTCAGGAATCCTCTTCCTCTTGATCTTTTGTGTTGACTGGATTATGAAAGTATTCAATGATTTCTCCTTCTTCAATCTCCAGATGTTCAACAGTCGTAGATGTGCAGTTTATAATTTCTGATGAACTATCAACACTACCAACTTCAACACAATTGTTAGAAGCATATATGAAATAAAGAGTATCCCAGATTTCTTTAGCACTAGAGCAAAACTTGATTTTCTCAAAATCATTTTCGGTTAAAGCATCGTGAAGAATTTTCATTGCGCTAATGTTCAAAGAAAATATTTTCTTCTCTTTTTCTATCCAATCCTTTCTTGGTTTGAAATCAAAATCGTTTGTAAAAACATTCCACATATAAAAATCAGTTGCTTTAATAAAACTAGTCATTCTAGCTTTCCAAAACCAAAAATCAATATCTTTAAAGGATGGTGGAATGGTATAATCAAAACCTTCTGAAAACGATGAACACCCAAAATCAGCCATTGAAACCCTTGAGACGGTTAAGTCCTTTAAACAAGAGCCTTGCTCTAATACCAAATGTAAGAACAAAATTTGAACCCAAGAGGGGGTGAATTGGGTGAAGTATAAAAACTTAGGAACTTTCAAAATCTTTTTGCAACTCGGTAAAATGAGTTTGTATATGACAAAGAAAGAGTCATAAAACAATAGACAGTCATTCAAACATATATGCTGGAAATATAAGAGAGAAGGGAAGAGAATATGCAAACTGAGATTTATCCTGGTTCGGTCCAATCCTTGACCTACGTCCAGTCCTCAAGCTCCACTTGAGATTTTCAATCCACTATCCTCTTGTTTAATCCGGGCACAAGAGAAACCTTTACAAACCACAAGTTCACCCAGGCACTTGTGAAGCCAAATCTTACACCGAGATACTCCCCCTTACACAATGTAAGGTTACAATCTGTTTCCCTCTCAAGATCACCCAATCTTGAGTAACTCTCAAATAAACAGATAGAATGTTTATAATGAATCTTCTCTCTCGAAGTGAATAAGATAAACATTGAAGTGCATTACAAATAATTTCACTCTCTATGATAAACTATGTAAGCATTGAAAAATAGAGTGTGTATGAGAAAGATGATGAATTCAGAGTGTTGGCATCTTGATAGTGCAAGCTCTCTCTTTTCAACCTTGAATGCTTCTTCTTTTATTGGTAGAGATCAATATATGACTGTTGAGAAGATTCAATGACTGTTGGATAAAGAAATATAACCGTTAGAAACTAGCCGTTAGAACTTTTGCACTGACTTTTGATGTTCGACAAAAATCGATATTTTGAAGATTTGCTTCTAATCCTTCATTTTAATTATCTGAAACTCACTAACAAATTAATTAAACATAGCTAGGATCATTAGAGAATAATGATATGAAGTATCAAGATCAAACAAGAAGGTTTTCCAAATTCGTCGATTTGAAATTGAAGTCGCGAAGAAACCGGAAGTTTTTCCGGAAACCTGGAGGTTTTCAAAACGAGAGAAAAGTCGTTTGCTCTGTTTGCCCAAACTGAAGGTTTCTCTCAAAACCTGGAAGTTTCGTCAAAAGTGGAAATTTCGAGTTTTTGCGCCAAACGAAACCGGAGGTTTTTCTAGAAATCTGGAGGTTTTCAAAACTTGGAAAAATGCAAAACCTCTCTGCCTTGACAAACCTCGAGGTTTGTCCAGAAACCTCGAGGTTTCTCATAATTTTGATAAACTTGAGAAAACACCCTTTGAGCTCAAACCTGGAGGTTTCCCATAAACTTGGAGGTTTTGCCTAGTTCAGAAAACTTGGAAAATTTTTGGCCAATTTCAAACTCAAGTTTACATGTCCAAGATCGAGGTAAGAATCCAATGCAAGAATAATCAGCTCCAAACTCATTGTATTATGTCCGTTATGATCCGATGAATGAAGGCTGTTCTTGACCAGCGTTTTTGCGATGTCCTGAACTGGCTATCAACTTTTGAAGGCCATATCTCCCTTGTCTGAACTATGTTTTGGTCCATTAAAGTCTTGATAGAAAGCTATGTGAGTCTACTTCCATATACCACTGATTTCAGCTCAATCGGATTTGCAGTTTGTGAGATACACCCAAAATACCGAAGGTGGGTCTGGACTGTGACGTTGATTCTTGTGGCAATTTGTAAAAATCATAACTCCTTGATCTGAACTCCTTTGGGCTTAAATTTTATATCAAAATAACTCCTTGGGAGTCTAGTTTCATATGAGACTGATTTTGCTCCAATTCGATTTCTTTTTTAAGAGATCTCATCCAATTACCAGACGTCGCCTGAGCTGAACGTGAAACAGAGTATACTAGAGTTGCTGATTAGTGCTGAAACCTCGAGGTTTTGCTTGAAACCTCGAGGTTTTGACTGAAACCTTGAGGTTTACTAGTCCAGAGACACCAGAGACACTGAAGACACCCAAACCTCGAGGTTTGAACTCAAACCTCGAGTTTTCTCATCCTAAACCTTATATTTGCTTGTTTTAACATAAAATTGAGCCATTCCAACTCCATATGATCTTGGAGACTTCGAGCATCAATATAAGAACTTGAATAATGATATCTTCATTCCATTCAGCAAGTTCTTCCTTCTTCCTTCTCCCAACTTGATCATTCTTCATCATTTAACTTGAGCTCATTATTCTCTGCAAGTTATACCTTCTTCATCTCCTCTTCTTCTTGATTAATATCTATGATTCAACTTGAACTAATCTACATTAAACATAGTAGTTAGTCAATGTAGGAGATAACTATATTACTCAATATATTACTCAATCTTTTTGCTTTCAATAATGGCATCCATATAAAACATCATCAAAACTTAATCATAACCAACAGAGATGAGACCTCGGAGGTGATGCATCCAAGGCTACCCCCTGATAGGGAGGTTCCGACTATCCAGCCCGGTTGCTTGTGACTTCGGGCAAAAATGTTCCGTATTTGCCATCATTACTCTCTGACACCTGGCGAGATATCACTGGGGGGTGCCTGCAACCACTGCGCCTGTCCATACTCCGATTTTCGTGCGCATTTAATACCTCCACCTCACGCAGTACGCGACCTCTCTTGTTACGGGTGCAAAGCCCCTTTGCCCCCGTCGTTTGAATACTTTTGTTTCGTTAACAAGTAAGTTTCTTCTACCTGATTTCTCATTTCCCTTCATTGCGATCGTAGTGCTTTGTTTTCTCTCTGATTTCCCAGTGTCATTTTTCCTTGCCATTGTCAGACTTTCGCTACTTTACCCTTTCGTAGTTTGTGCTTCCTCCATTTTTTCTATCCCAGGTACTCCACTTGTTCTTCTTTGCTTCTTTTTACAGTGTAACTTTGAATTTTTGGCCGTTTATATGCTCATTCTTCCTTCCTCCTAGTTACCTGGTTAGCCTTTCAGTTCAGCTTCTGGGTTTACTTCTTATATAAGACTCCCTTTCTAGTGCTCCCGCTAAACTTGAGGTATCCTGGGTTTATCCCCATAACTGCCTATTCTTCTGCATTTGCACCCTTGCGCCTCGGCTTTTAGTTTCTTTACCATGGATAGGGGCGATAATCCTCCTTCTTCTATCCACACATTGACAGCTGAGGAAAAAGAGCTTCTTTGTGCACGCTTCCATCGCGCTTCATATTGGATTTTTGGAACTAAAATGTCAGAGGAGGAGAGATCGGCTGCCGCCCTCCAGGGTGGATCCGGTCGGCAAAGACACACCAGACCACATTCTGTTGTAGCTAGGATTCCAATCCCGACACCGGCCTGTATTTCTCCCACCGTGCTACTGGTTCGAGCCAGGACGAGTGTTGGGGTTGGTTCCAAGGCTCCTGCCCTCTCTGCTCAACCTTTGAGTTTTTATGAAGCTCATTTACCTGCAAATTTGGATATCCATCCAGAGGGATACCTCGGACCCTGCTGGGATTGTCTCACTGAGAGTTCCTTTCATATCGCACATGGCGGAGATTCCATGGCTTCCTCCATACTTGGTTCCTGCTGGCATCGGTAACCTTCAGGCCCTCCTTCTAGCGATCTCTCTAGGCCGAGTCCTCTGTCTTTTTCGCCTGCTAATATGCTTATGCTAGGTATTCCCACACTTGCTGATTTAGCTCCTTTTATTTTCTTCTTATAGGTAAAGGCCTTCAAGCCTTTTAATGTTACACCAGAGGGTGGGGAGTTGGACTCTTCTAGTCCTTCCGAGGCGCTGATCAAGAGATATGGTGGGTGTCACCTGAGATTCTGAAAACTCAGACCCTAATGTCCGATGCCGATATTGCCCGGGTGAATCTCCCGAGAGATGGAAGGGTGTTTCGTTTGCCCTCCTAGCTCCGAAGAAGTCGTATGCTTGGAGCGTGAGGTAGGGCGCTCCAACTTCTTCTTCTTTTTCTGGGACTGCCTGACCCGAGTTGGTGTGCGCTTTCCATTTACCGACTTTCAGATGTCGGCACTGATGCACCTCAGCCTCGCGCCTTCTCAGCTTCACCCAAATGAGTGGGCTTACCTAGTAGCCTTCGAGCGTTTGTGCGCCTCCTTCCCCGTTCCAATTGCCTGTACAGCCAACCTTTTTTTCTACTATTTTTGCCCCTTTACTCCCCGCTTACCTAAAAAGGACGAGAAGTTAAAAGGGTTGACCTCCCTTCGTTGCAATCTTGATAGGAAGCTAATGAAAGCCTTCTCCGACTCTTTTAAAAATTTTAAAAATGCTTTCTTCAAAGTCGTGGCTACGCCTGGTCAACAGCCCTGGTTTTTAAAAGGGGTTGAGGCCCCGGAAGTGGAGTGGCGGTTTCCCCTTTACTGGAAGGAGGGGCACCACAACATAGACTCTTCCTCATATCAGGTCTCACCTGACGACCTTCTTTCAGAGACCGTTCCATCTGTACCTCGGCTAGCCGCATTCGTCCAGCAGTACGGTGTCTAGAGCGCGGCTTTTTTCATTACCGGGGCCGGGTCAAGGCTGGTGCCCTCGAATTGTATGATTTTCACTATTTGATTAACCATACGCTATCCTGTGTTGCTTTACTCGTTCTTCTGAGGTAATAATTTGGCTTCTAACTCCTCCTCTTTGTTTGTGTAGCACAAGACATGAAGGCGCTGCCCAGCTACTTGTCCCACGTAAACCCGACTGCACCCTCGCCGAGTAGGCCGAGTTGGAAGCGTGCTGCCGCCGAAGCAGATAAGGACAAAGCCACGGGCAGGGCCGCTGTTGCTTCATCACAGGCCAAGAAAGCAAAGACCTCAGACGGCCAAGGCTCTACTCAAGCTGTCCCTGCCAAGTCTTCCCAAGGAGTACTTACTTTGGCCTAAAAGGAGAAAGAATCCTCAGTGCCCGATCCTGTGGGTGCTTTGACTGCTCCTTCCAGCTCGGTGGCACCGCCTCCCCCTCTTCCTCCGCCTCGGACAACTGTGATTTCTTCACAACTCCCCCGTGGGTTTATCTGGGAGAGTGGTGTGACGCCAGAAACTGATGTCGCTTTCCTACCTCCTCTCCAATTTATGGACGGCCTGCCTCTGTCGCCGATCAACGAGACTCTGGTGCATGACGCCCAGAAATTCTTAAGTACATCTGTTGGACTACTCCTGGCATTCCTTCTGCTAAAAGGTAAACATGCTTTGGCTGAAGAAGAGATTCGGTAGCTGAAGGCGTCTCAGGCAGAAGTGGCGGCCAAGAAGAAAATGCTTGACGAAGTCGAGGTAGTGAAACGAGCTCTGGAGGAATCTAAGGATAGGGTGAAGACCGTCGAGGCCTTCAGCTCAGTTCCCGTCCCTTGGAGAGGAAGGGGAGCAGGTGGCGACGAGTTTGGGTAGGTGGATCCGGATGTCGGCCAGTCCAGCAAAGCAATGGCCTCAGGTGATGCTGTGCCGCCTACCTAAAAGTTGGGGCCTCTTTTCTCACTTTTTCTTTAGGGCATCTGTGCCCTATCTTAACTTGTATTTTTCTGGCGTTTGTGCCGTTCATATGTTCTGACAATTTGACAATTGTTGATTTTATCTTAACCAAATGAATTGCCAAGTTTTGTTTATAAATTCTAAACTTAGTTAGAAATTTATCGACCGTAGTAGGTACAGGTCTATATGCTCAACCAGAGCTTAAGTCTGGGAATGGGGCAGGGTTCTATGTTTTAACCTCGTGGGGTGTTAACTTAACCGCACTACCTCGTTCCGAATTCATTAGCCGGAATCGTAAATGGTAACCGAGATAAGGACGAGTTGTCACATGTCCAGCCGAGGTGTCCGTAATGCAATACTTGAACATTTTGACCTGATCAGGGTCGTCATGACAACTCCCATACTTACATCGGGGCGAGCGTTGACATGTCAATTTCGTGATTGCCACGTATGGAGATTTCGTTGAGCTCTAACCAAGGCGCATCGGAGTACAACAGCCGGTGTCATCCATCTAGATGGGTCTGTTTGTTACCAGGTTTAAGGACCTCGGTGTCATAGTTATGACCGGGTTTATGTACCTCGGTGTCATGCTTAAGCGATTTTGTGTGCACGTTTACGAATCTCTGCTGAGGGATCCTTCATTAAAAACAAACTGCTCCAGGGAGCTAACAAATAGTTCAATGAAATCTTAAAGACATAAACTAATGAATGAGAGTACTAAAATTTAAGAAATAATCATGCTCTAGATGATGAGCGCCTATGATCGTAGGGCCGAGTCAAGATCTAACTGTAATAGATCTTGAGTTTGTCGGCGTTCCAGGTTCTCTTAACTGGCTTCCTTGCTAGGGTTTCGAGAATGTATGCTCCATCGTCCAACCTCTCTTTGACCCGGTAAGGGCCTTCCCAATTTGCGGCAAGCTTGCCATCTCGGGTGTTCTTGTTGCCGATGTCGGCCTGTCGGAGTACAAGGTTACCTCTGTTAAAAGACCGAGGTCGAACCTTCCGATTATACTTTGTCACGAGAAGTTGCTTGGCTGCTAACTCTCGATAGTGTGCCGTGACTCGTATCTCGTCGATAAGGTCCAAGTCCGTCCTCAAAGCATCGTCGTTTGCCCCGCCCTTCCCGCCGGCTCGAGTTTTCTCTATGATGACTGTCCTATCTCGACTAGGGATCATTGCTTTACATCCATAAGTTAGCCGAACAGGGGTCTCCTGGGTTGAAGTCTGCACGCTTGTCCTGTAGCCCCATAAAACACTGTGAAGTTGCTCGACCCAGTTGGTTTCTGCATCTAACATTCGTTTCTTCAAGACATCTAGAATAATCTTGTTGGCCGACTCGGCCTGGCCATTAGACTGTGGATGTTCGACTGAGGCAAAGTGCTGCTTGATATCTAAGTTCGACATCAAGGTCTGGAATCTATGGTCCATGAACTGGGTCCCATTGTCTGTGACAATTTCGGCTGGTATCCCGAAGTGATCGACGATGTTGTGGCGGAAGAATCTCATGATCCGATCCGAGGTAATCGTCGTCCATGGCTCCGCTTCAATCCACTTGGTAAAATAATCTACCGCGATGACAAGCCATCTGAATTGTCCGGGCGCGCTTGAATGGTCCGAGGATGTCTATTCCCCACTTGTAAAAGGGCCAGGGAGCTGAAATGCCCTTCAACTCAGTCGGCGGAGGCCAAATAATCTTAGCATGTTTCTGACAATTATCGCATCTCTTGGCGGCTTCCATGGCATCCTGCTTCATGGTTGGCCAATAGTATCTGGCCCGTAGGGCTTTCCTGGCCAGAGCCTTCCCCCCATATGATGGTCATTGCAGCCTTTGTGTATCTCGGTCAACACATACTCGGCCTTGGTCGAGCCCAGACACCGCATCATTGGGCAATGCAATCCCTTTCGGTACAGATGATCATCAACCATAGTATAGATAGCGGCTTCGTGAATAAGCTTCTTTGCTTCGGTGGAATCCGTCGGGATGATACCTCTTTCTAGATAATCTTTGATCAGTTTCCTCCAGTCTGTTCCTGTCGAGATAGTTATCACGCAGCTCGGCTCAGCAAGGTTTTGCTGAATCACGGTTCTATGGCTACTCGGACCTTTTGTGCTGGCCAACTTGGAAAGGATGTCCGCTCTGGAGTTTTCTTCTCTTGGAATGTGGGTAACAATTACTTCATGGAAATTGGCCATGACTTCCTTGGCCCTTTTCCTGATAATTGCCATCAATTTGTGCGGCGACGAGCTGTGAGTCGGTGAAAACATTGACCCGATGCACCCCGTTATCCTTAGCTTAGAGGTCAGAAATTTTAACTGCAGGGAATGTTCTGTTGCGACCCCCTTTGGGCTTTCGAAGATGACTCCTGAACCGCTTCCTTTAGCATTAAAGGATCCATCGACATACACCTTCCAAGTTTCATTTTGGCCGATGTCTTTTGTAACTGCCGGGGTCAATTCCATGATAAAGTCTGCTAACGCCTGTGCCTTGATTGCACGCCGGGCTTCAAATGTGATATCGAACTCAAACAATTCGATTGCCTAGCTAGTCATCCTGCCAGCAAGATCTGGCTTGTGTAACACCTGGCGATTGGTTGACTAGTTCGGACAACAATCCAATTCCCCTGAAAGTATGGCCGAAGCCTTCTTGCCGTCGTTAGCAATGCGAAAACCACTTTCTCGAGCCTCTGGTATCGGAGTTCCAAACTCTGCAATGCCTTACTTACAAAATAAATTGGCGTTTGGCCGGTCTCAGTTTCTCTTACCAAGGCGGCACTCACGGCCTCATCCCCTACCGACAAGTATAAGAATAAGGTCTCCCCCGGCTCTGGTTTTGTCAGAGCCGGGGGGGTTGCCAAGCATCGCTTAATCTCCTTGAATGCAGCGTCACAATCCGAGTTCCAGCCTCCACGTGTTTCCTTCTTCAACAACCTGAAGAAAGGTAGGGCTTTTTCCGCGGATCTGGGTAGGAATCAGGTTAAGGCGGCTAACCGGCCCGTTAGTTGTTGTACCTCTTTCTTAGACCTCGGAGCCTTCATGTCGAGCACGGCCTTGCATTTGTCTGGGTTGGCCTCGATTCCATGATTCGTCAGCATGAAGCCTGGGAACTTTCCAGGTGGGACTCCAAAAGCACATTTGGCCGGGTTCAACCTGATCTGATGTCTTCTCAGCTTCTCAAACGTTTGTTCCAGATCCCAGATATGGTCCTCTGGTTGTTTTGACTTCACGACCATATCGTCTATGTACACCTCCATGTTTTTCCCGATCTGGTCTTCAAAGACTCGGTTCATCATGCGCTGATACGTGGCTCTGGCGTTCTTCAATCCAAAAGGCATGACAGTGTAACAATAGTTAGCCTTGTCAGTCATGAAGGCGGTCTTCTCCTGGTCGTCCAGGTGCATGGCTATTTGATAAAGGGCAGCAACTAATATCCAGCTGAATTATCAACCAATTGATCAATATTCGGCATTGGGTAGGAGTCCTTTGGGCATGCCTTATTCAAATTGGTGTAGTCGGTACATACTCTCCATTTGCCATTCGGCTTTAGCACCATAACCACGTTGGATAGCCACGTGGTGTACTGTATTTCTCTGATGAACCCGGCTGCCAGGAGTTCTGCCACATGGCTTTCAAGAGTCTTTTGTCTATCGGTCGCAATATTCCTCTTCCTCTGAGCCACCGGCTTTGACCCCGGCCGAATGGCGAGTTTGTGGCAACAAAAATATGGGTCGATTCCTAGTATCTCAGCAGATGTTCGAGTGAAAACATCTTGATTTTGCCTCAAGAATTTAATTAGTTGGGTCTTTAGATCAATACTTATTGCTCCGCCAATCTCAGTTGTCTTGGATGGATCCACTCCCAAGACCAACTCCTCGAGCTCTCCTTCCGGTTCTGGGTGAGGGTTTTCTGATTCTCTGAGGTCGAGCTCTACCATATTGACTAGCTGCCGGGGCCGGCTGTCGTTCTTAGCGCCGGCAACTATTTCTCCCTTTTTGAGCCGAGGCGGAGATGAAGGTCCTCCTCCAACTCGAAGAGTCTCGAAATAACATTGCCGAGATTCCTTCTAGTCCCCGGACACCACTACCACTTGGTTCTTACTGTTAACCATCTTGAGCTTCTGATGCTTCGTGGATACTAGCATGTCCCAACTGTGGATGGTCGGCCTGCCCAAAATAACAATGTAAGGGGAACGAAAGTCAACTACTATGAACCTTACCCATTCTGACTTGAATGCCTCCTTTGTTCCTAGCGTTAGTCAGAGGTCTATGTAGCCCTTGGGGAAAGAACGTTCTCCGTTGAACCCTATGAGGGTTGTTTTACACGGCTTTAGATCTTCCACGTCCATGTGCATCCTTTTGTAAGCATCCCAGTTGATTATGTCAGCCGAGCTCCCTGCGTCCACAAAGATTCTTTTTACTCGACAGTTTACCAGAGTTCCGTAATCACCAATCCATCCTAGTGTCCCGGTACCACGTCATTTAATTCTTCTCTAGTGAATACCAATGGTGGCGGTTTTGGTTTTGTTGGGTCATCCTTGAACTTTGGGAGGTCTCTTACCGAGTGGACTTCCTGTAGATACTTCTTACGCTGGCTTACTGTATCTTCACCACCTCCAAATCCCCCACCGACGACGTTGCACTAGAACTTGGCCTCGGGGAATTCATCCTCGGAATTCGGCTTTCGTCTTTTCTCTCCTTTCCTAGAGTCCATGGTGGGGCTGCGACTTCGATCATCGTGACTCCTTTTGCCGCTTCTTCTTCCTTGGGTTTTGATCACATACTGGCATAGCTTTCCCTCTCTTACGAACTTCTCTATGGCATCCCAGAGCTTGTAACACTCATCCGTGGTATGCCCTGGATCGTCGTGAAAAGCACAGAATTTGGAACGATCTGTTGTGGGTCGACTTCGAATGGATTTCGACTTCCCAACCTTCTTCATCTCAGTCTGATCCACTTCCCTCCATAGCTGCGACCGAGAAACATTCAGAGGGGTGTAGCTGTCGTATTTTGGCTTGTTGTCGGTCCTCTCCCCTCGAGATCGGCTCTCTCGATTGCGCTTTCGGGGCTCCGTGCGTGGCTCCGTCTTCTGTTTTTCTGTTCGATCCTTCTCGTCCGCTGACATATTCCTTCGCCTCTATGGTTCGTCGGCATTGGCAAACTCCATCTGTTCGACATCCAAATACTGCTTCGCCCGGGTGTAGAAGTCGGTCAATGTGTATACGTGGTTCTTACATAAGTTTTTAGCCAGGCGTGACGATGAATCCAAGCCATCCACTAGACAATGTACGTGGACCTCTTCGAAAAGCGAATGTTCTTGCATTGCCACGTCTCTGAATCGGTCCAAGTACTTCTAAAGCGTCTCGCCCTTTTTCTGTTTTACTTTGCTCAATGTGAACTGCGACTTCGGCTGTTTTTTACTGGTGGCGAAATGTAACTCGAACTTTCGTCTGGGGTCTTCAAAATTCCGTATGGAATTATTTGGGAGAAAATTGAGCCATTTATGCGCCGGTCTGGTCAATGTGGCCAAGAATAGTCGTAGAATGACTGGGCCCTCAATTGACCGAACCCACATGAGCTTCTCGAAAACTTTGAGGTGGTTGCGTGGATCCTGAGTCCCATTGTACTTTGGAAGGTTGGACAGATCAAAATTCTTCGGGTAAGGAGCCATTGCTGTTGCTCTTGAGAACGGCGTCCCGCCAGATCCCGTCAAGTATTTCATCTTATATTCCCTAGGCGAGCCATGTGTCTGGGGTGCTTTCTTTGCCTCTCGGTGCCTATCCGAATATCGGTCCTCATCAGAATCTCGGTCTCTGAAATCTTCTCGTCCTTCGCAGTCACCTCAATCCTCTTCATCACTTTGATCCTCTTCGTCCGTGATACAAGATAACCGCACTTGCTTTCATGCCTAGGTCGATTGGCGTTCTCGCCCCGTACGTGTCGCTTTCGTAGATCTTCGTCTTGACTTAGGTTCTGAACTGTCCGAGGAACTGCTACTCTCTGCTAGCACCTTTTCTTTTCCTTTTCGTGAGTCCTTACGGCCTCCCTCATGAAACAAAGTTTCAAATTTTTTGTAACGATCATCCATCATCTGCTCGAGAACCCTAAAGTCTTCTTGGCGTTGGAGATAATCCTGCTTTTCCTTGTTCTCGAACCTCTGGAGCATTGACTCTTGTACCTTCTACAATGTGTGGACGTCGGCGTTAGGAGCCGGGGTGTCCTCAGCAACCACCTCATGTGATTTCCCTTTTTCTGGAGGGGAGGACGTCGTGTCAGAAACGTTGCCTTACGGGGTCTTTCCATGGTGCGGATGACTCTGATCGTTAGGTCGGCTCGGTCCTCCCTGAAGATGTTCTGGTTGTTGACTCCCTTCAGGCTGGTTAGGTTGATGATTTCGACTGTAGCTTCTGGTGTTAGCCATCGGTGGTCACGGGGATCGAAATTTAACATCCCCACGGACGGCACCAATGTTCTGTTCTGGGAACAGGACTGATTGGACTTGACTAGGTGTCAAGCCTAGAGCCTACGTACCCTTTGAAGGGATCAAAGTCCACACAGTTCGCAATACGGGGTGGCATTGGCCAGAGGAGTGGGGTGTGTGCTTTGTGTTGCAGAAAGTAAAGTAAGCATGAGTTAGAACGTGTGCACCTGATTAATGTGCCTCTACATTTATAGAAGCGTCAATGGCAGATATCTCGGCCATGCAAGATATCCGGGGCGAGTATCGCGGGGATAATATATCATGTAGATATAATCCGGATTCCCCCTACAATGTTGGTAGATAAGATCCGTTGTGATATCGGATCCTCCCATATAATCGATATATCGTATTCTCCAGATATGTCCCTAGCTGGGCCGTATCCATGTTATGGGCCTTGGGCCGGTCTATAACACAATATATATGTAATTAAAGAATCATCACATAGTGAAGGGATTGTTCAATGAAAAGGATGTTGTAATTACTGTGGTAACTTTTCTGGCAATTATGTTGATTGCGATGTTATGAAATAAATAGAAGTTTGATTCAAATCGTAGTGAAGGCACGTCTAGGCTAAACCAGAGAAAAAAAACAACATATCCAATTCTCAAATATGACAGGCTGTCAGAAAACTAGGCGCTTGAAGAGTGTTTTTCAGAAGCACAATATGAAAAGTGAAAACGCCAAATATACAAACCCACACCGATATTATTATAATGTATTATCGAAATTCAGAAAAGATTCTTCATTTTAGGTTCGTTTCAGTAAAGAAAAGGGTTTAAGCCTTAATGTACCTGGAGTAGGTCTAACAGATTGGATTTCTGATTTTCAATTTGAACAAGTTGTTCACGAATCATAGAAAAATCTTCAACATCTTGAGGATTATCACAAACTTCATTTGCGCAATTGAGCTTAACATCTAAGTCAGGATTGTCATCATTATAAATTGGAACCACATAGGATCCAGATTTTGGGACACCAAATTTATACAGTTTCTCATCGACATCACTTTATCTCGGCCCTTGATTTTTCGGGTCTTCATTCGGGCTGGTTTCTTAGAAACTTCACGATTACACCTTTTGAATCATCTAGGTTCAGCGTCCAACCCAACCCATATATTTTAGTATTTACTTTTTACAAGTTCAAAAAGAGGGTAAAAGTGATAGTCTATAACCTTAAAAAAAATAAATGGGACGTCACAGTCCTTTCTCGATTCCGAACTTGTCTTCGTGTGAACGTGAGTTGTAGTCTTATATTAAGTACCGGATGTATTTATTTTCTCCTTAGTAGTACGCTCATTTGCTTCTTCTTTGTATTTTCTTTTCCACAAAAACTATTAGCCCGCATGAAATTTCCATTCTCACAAATAAATACCACAATCACCGTATTGATCTTCATCATAAGTCATAACAATCAGTTTCAATGGCAACAAAACTCTTCCCTCCCTCTGCCTCTCTCATCATAAGTCATAACAATAAGTTTCAATGGCAACAAAACTCTTCCCAGTGATAACAAGTCTTCGAGTCAATTAAGAAGGAGACAAAAAAATCCTCTAAGTGGCATTTCGCGCTCCCATAATCACAGTTTATATTTCAATCAACTATTTTATTCACCTATTGAGACATTCTTGAGGTTGGACACCTACCGACCATCTTTAAGGCCTTTTTGTCACAAGCTCATACTTTCAAACAGATCAAGTGACAACTTCAACCTTTTCGTTTCCACACGGGAAGCTTGTAGAAGCGCTTTTGTCATGCCAAATTTGGATTTAAACTCTTCAATAGACAAATATGCCTACGACCATTCAAAATAAGCAAATGCCCGTAAATATAATGTTTGGCGTGTGAAACAAAATCAAATAAGGGAAGATAAGATGGCCAAAAAAAGATGTTCGTCATTAAAGCTAGGTTGTTGACCTTCCAATAGGTTCAAGGGCTATTGACAATCGTTGCAACATTTATTATTCATTTGTTTGTGCCATTATTTTATTATGTCATGCAATGCAAATTAACCCCATTATATGACGTTGATCCAAATGGTTAAAATTCATGTCATTCTTAGGGGTATAATCCAACAGGCTAAAAAAAACCGAAAAAAAAAGACAGTAACTAAAACCTCTTTATTGGACCTGATATATTGCAAAATGTTTATGTTCAAGGACTGAAAAATGAAAATCCAATTTTACAAGCGGCTTTTCAGTAGTAGATTTGGTTAATTAGTAAAAAAGAAATACCATGCGATCTATGTAGCCAACCCTATTTAATGGGATAACACTTGTTGTGGTTGTATAATTAGTTAGTTGTTTTCTTTATCAGCAATTTTGAGACATTGCTAATTCTTTAATGATCCTAGCAGGGAGAAAAGCATGTTCAAAAGGTTAGATAAGGATGTTGGATATGAAGTCTTGGAAAAAAGACTGACTAGTTTGATTCAGTTCAGGAGGTACCTCTCTTACTTGCACATTGATTCCAGCTATAGGGTTGCTAGAAACCCACTCTCAGACAATCATAAGGGTAGACCGGCAAGTTTTCAATCTCGTTGTTTCCATTCCTCCGAAGCTGAAGTGATTCTACAAGTCCGGATGATGCATTTGATTCCACCGCTTAGGGAGAACCGAAAATGAAATTGATTCTTCAAGATAAGTAAGAAAAACAAGTTAAACTAAATAGAAACACTCCTAATAGATTAGATTGTAGGATGTAGGACTAGTTCGCTTATATTAGAATTGTTGGAAAAATAATGCAAAAATATAGAAAATAATGCTCGATGAAATCATTGTCTCGCCCATAGAAGACATATATGCCTAGGATTCAACAAGCCCTTTTATCTTCGATTGGCCGCGAAAAGCAATAGATGAGAACATTAATTGTTTGTTTGCCTTCACTTGAAAAAAGCACTTTTGCGCTTTATGATACCAAACAAGTGCAAAATCACTTAAAATAAGTGAAACCAAACAAGCACTATAATAACATGCATAGGCAGTGGTTGTGTTCTGTTATTATCTTTCATATGTGATTAGTGCTGTAATGTCATGAATATCTGTCAAAAAAAATTGTTACATAAGCATGAGGTTAACAGTTACCTGAGGTTCAATGGGTATTGAACCTCAGCTCTTGCTATAGCCTCAGGATACGGAGGAACTAGGACCAAGGACAAGGGTAAACAGCACGCTTGAGGCTCTAGGAACAGGACTAATTGGACTTGACTATGAGCCAAGCCTAGGGCCTATGTACCCTGTAAAGGGATTAAAGTCCACGTAGTTCAAGATACTTGGTGGTGTTAGCCAGAGGGGTGGGCTGTGTGCTCTGTGTTGTAGAAAGTAAAGCGAGCATGAATTAGAATGTGTGCACCTGTTTAGTCAACCTCTGTATTTATAGAGGTTTCTGTAGCGGATATCTCGACCTGGCATGATACCCTGGGCAAGTATCTTGGAGGATTATATCATGTGGATATAATCCAGATATTCCTAAGATGTTGATAGATAGGGTCCGTTGTGATATCGGATCTTACTCTATGATCGATGCATTGTACTTTCTAATATGTCCTTCGTTGGGCCATATCTCCAATTTGGGCCTTGGGCCGGTCCGTAATGTTGACTCCAAGTGTTTTGATGATGACAATTGAAGTCTCTCAGTAAGGATTTTGAAGTAATAATCAAGTGGGATATAAAAGTCCTTTTTATCAAATATTGTCAAAATTGAATTCTTGAGAACGTGGTTCCAATACTCGAGTATATGCTTGTAATTCCAATGGGAGTAAATGCAAACATGGATCTACCTCTGGAGTATGGAAAGATGATTATCGAGAATTCCTCTTACTAGATTCAATGAGTTAATTCTCGAATATAACAAGATGGCTCTCGAGTATTGCAGAGATCAAAGAGTTCAGCCACTTCACACAATTCTCGAGAATGTTCAATATAACTCTCAAGAATTCAGGCTTACCGTTTCATTGAAACCTTGTGTGATGATTCTCGAGAATCTCAACTCAATTCTCGAGAATTCCCTTCAGACTACGGATACAACTCTCATGTTCTCGAGTATGATCAGGAGATTCTCGAGTATTGCAATGATCAATATTTCTACTCTTCTTAGAATGAAGCTCTCGAGAATGCCTTCAGCAATTCTTGAGAATGATTCAATTGCACTCGATAATTCTCGAGAATGCCTTGACTAATTCTCAAGAATGATGAACTAAATACAAAGACTCGCATTTCTCAAAATCTCCGACTCTGAAAATCATGATTCATGTCATATCATTTTACCACTCTTGATTATTATTCAATACAAATTCCAAAATGCTTTTAACTTGTGTGCTCATAAGTTTCAGATTACTTAAGTATGGTTTAACGACAGATTTGAATAAAGCTTTCGTATGTCAGAAGCATTAAATGCCGCTACCTAAACCATGACATTCTCGGAGACCGATATTCTGAACGAAGTAAAGCCAACTATGATATTCTTCGTTCTCGCATTAAATTCCATCTCACAACGGAAAAACAAAAATGAAAAACAAAAGGAATGAAAGAGAATGTCAGGCTGAAAAATTCCAGATGTACTATTCAAACTAGCGAAACTCTCAACGAACGGTTCATCTGTCTAACGGACTTATTCAGGAGACTCAACGGCTAATTTATGAAGCTTCAACAATGGTCATTAATGGAAATGACTATAAATACATGAAGCATTCAATTCACCAACTACCGAAACGCGCAATCAATTCGAGTTTAACATCATTCTTGTTTCATTTGTATCATTAATTGCACTTCGGTGTTCATTCTTTTAACAACTCGTGAGGAGTATTTAAACACTTATTTCATTGTTAAATTTGTATCTTAAGGTTGAGGAACCTTAAGTAAGGGTACATTAATTACAACTTGTAAGGGGAGTGTAGTCCGAGAGTGAGAGGACAATCCTTCGTTTACGAGTTTGTAATCGTTCTTGAGGAATAGTAAAATCTCAGGTGTTCTGGGGACTGGACGTAGGTGAGAGTATTAGACCGAACCAAGTATAAATTGTCTTGTGTTCTTTTATCTTATTGGTCTCTATTTTGTTTATTCAAGAAAGAAGTTTAAAAATTTTAAAGATCACCTATTCACCCCCTCTAGGTGATATTCCACCTTCACGTAACAGTTGCCCCCCAGCCCGGTAGTTCAAGTGTTTGAGCTACCGGGATGTAGCTTACCGAGATGATTGCCATCCCGAGTTGATGTGCTGAGATGGATTCTGATTTTAGCCGGCTTTGTTCTTCGAGCGGTAGTGAGTCGTAAATGATGTCAGTCATCCTGAGCAGTTTCACTGAGGTCATGACGTCACCATGTCACGTGCTCTATGCTCGGTCCGTGGGTGGCACGTGCTTTTTTCTTTCTGGGCCTTTGGATGCCAAGGAGCTCCCTTGGTGCCCCCGGACCTGATGGAATGTGGAAAGGGTTCTATGTCCGAGGTAACATCAACTGTTTCTCTCGACTTTCTGGGCTCTCTAATTTTGCGCTTCCTTCATGATTACCCTTCGACAACTGTCACCTTTGGAATGGTGAGGGGTCGTAACTGTTGCACCCAGCCGTCGACGGTTTTCGTGCGCATTTAATGCCCCTGTGGCGTGACGTGCGCTACCCTTGCTTTTTTGCCTGAATTGTCTTTTTTACCCTTTTACAACGTTTGAACTTCACGATCATATTTCCCTTCATTCACCTTTTTCCTTCACTTCACCATTCTCCTGCCTCTCTCGACAGACAGAGCTTTTTCGTTGTTGCGATCGCCTCCTTGCAGTCTTTAGATTCTCGCATTCTTGTCTTGCCGTTCTTTGCACACTAAGGTATACTCATCATTCCCTTTTGCATTCTTATGATACTGTTTCTACTCTTTGGACTTCTCATGATTTAAGCATTTTCATTTCTGAGTATTTCTGGGTAGATTTCCGTGTCTTCTGGGTAGGTTCTTGTTAGGCACCTCTAAATGATGTTTTTCACCTAAGTCCCCCTCTCCTGTTGGTTTAGCACTTTAGCGTGCTTCATCCTTCCCTTATTTTCAATTCTTCCTTCCTTATCCAACCTTCTGTGCATTTGTTGGGTGATGGATAGGTCTAACCGTCTGCCTACTTCTAATCAAACCATAACCCCTAAAGAAGAAGCCTTACGCACTCGTTATCCCTTAACAAGTTTTTGGTTATTTGGCTCTTCGCTTACCGAAGAACAAAGGCTTGTAGCTTTACTTCGTGGTGGGTCTGGTGAGAGGAGAGTCGTAAGGCCTTCATCTACTATTGCTCCATCCCCCGGGCCGAGCTCTCGTGGTGGTTACATGTGTGCTGGGTTCCGAGATGGTCCTGATGCCATCTCGGCTCCACCCATAAATTTCTATCCAACTCCTCGTCCAACGAGGTCGAACTCCCATCCCAAAGGGTATCTCGGCCCTTGCTGGGACTGCATTGCCTCGAGCTCTCATTATATATCCCTTGGTCAAGATTCTCTTGCCAACCAGATCTTAGGTTCCTGCCGCCATAGATCTCCGCCTGTCTTTACCTCGGCTGTTAGACCCCACTTTGTTCAGCCTTTTAACTTGCATTCCTCAGGTATACCCTTTCTTCTCTAATACTTTGCTCCCTTTTTGTTGTCTTTTTAGGTTTAATGGAGCCATCTCAATCATCGATAGGACCCCTGCATTCGGGGAGTCAAATTCCGCCGAGTCCTTCACAAACCCTTCTTGCCAAGTACCCATGGGTTCAACCTGATGTGTTAACAACTCAGTCACTGAAGGCAACTTCGTCCTCCTTCTACCGAGGAACCTGTCTGCGCTATCAGGGAGGGGACAAACAACTCTTCTTTTTTAACCGTGATTACGCTACATGGCTCGGTGTTCACTTCCCATTCACTGAGTTCCAAATGGAAGTATTAAACTACCTCCAGCTTGCCCCTACTCAACTCCATCCAAACGGGCGAGGTTTCGTCCTTGCCTTCGAGAAATTATGCAATCTTTTGCCGGAGCCAGTGCCTTGTAGACACTCTATCTTCTTTTATTTCTTTTGCCCTTTTACACCTTTCTCTGATAAAGAAGCGAACGTGTATGGCCTTACCTCTCTACGAGGTGTTACCAGCCGAAAACTTATCACAGCTTTCTTAGATTCCTTCAAACGCTTCAAAACCATCTTTTTTAAAGTTATTGCCGTATCCGGGCAGCAGCCCTAGTTTCTTCATGGTCCTGAGTCCAAAGATGTGGGATGGAAGTTCCCCTTGTACTGCACCAAGGATCATCATAACAAAGGATCCACCAGCTACCAAGTTGATGGAGATGACCTTCCAGCCGAGGATGTTGTGTGGGCATCTCGACTGGTAACTTATGTTAAAGAGCACGGTGTGCAGTCTGCAGCTTCCATACTTTCCCAACCTCTTCCTTTGGCTGGAGCTGGCCCATGTATATAGTTAGCATCTTTTGTTATATGTTATCTGCCCCTTATGCTTGGACTCTTCTAATGGTTTTTCTTTGTTCTGTAGCTCGAGCCATGGATCCGCTGCCCCCATATCTGTCTCACGTCAACCCTAGCGAGGGTGTCCAACTGGCTATTGCGCCGAGGAGGGAGACCCGGAAGCGTGCTGCTGAGCCTGGCCGAGGGCGAGGTGAACCCCAAGCCGCGGGGGTCCAAAAGGGGTAGGACCTCGGCCACTTTGGTGGTTCCTCTTCTTCCCCCCGGTCGCCCCTTCCGAGCTAGAGAAAAATAAAGAGGCCGTAGTAGAGGAGTCTCTTGTCGGTCGTCTGGCTCAACCTTCCCCTCCTTCACCTCCAACTTTTAAGCTGTCGCGTGGTCTTGCCTGGGAGAAGTGTTGCTCGGCCGATGAGTTAAGTGTGGCCTATCTCCCTCCTCGCCGCTTCCAAGACATGTCCCTTAGTCTGAATGATGCCGACGAGCGCTTGATCCACTCGATACAAGATCACTTGGCCAAAGGGATAGGTCTGACACAGTCCCTGCTGCTTCTCAAGCAGAAGGTGGTTAGTTCCTCTGCTGAAAGGCACCAAGTGGAGGGGAAGAGGGACTTGGCCGTGGCAACGTGGAAAAAGGCGGAGGATGAGTTGAGCGCCTTTCAAGCTGCTGCCAGCAAGACGTCTGAGGAGTTGAGGTCTACTCAGGATGAGTTGAAGTCGTCAAAGGATGACGTGGCCAAGCTGAAGGCCGAGGTTATTTCTTTAAAGGCTTCAAACTCGGAGGCCTTGGAAGCTCTAAAGACTGTTCAGGTGCAGCGGAAAAAATTGGCAGACGAGTTGGGCGCCACGAGAGTCGAACTGGCCGACTCAAAGAAAGCCCTCGCCATTAGCTCAGACACCATCAAGTCGACAGCTAGGGACGCGTTCAACATGTCTCTAGCCCTGGTTTACCATTTTAACCCGACCATGACTCTGGATCTTAGCAAAGTGGACTACCGCGCTTACCTTCACCAGGGTAAGTATGGCCCACCTCCTCCTTCTCCTGAGGATGTCTTGGTGTATGAGCTTGGAGATCCTGACCAAGAAGGGGAGGGAGAGGAGGAGATTTCACTGGGTGTCCCTCCAGAGGGTAGTCCGGGTCCTTCTAAGCCTCCGTCTATCGCCTAAGCGCTCGGCACTTCTCTTTATTTTGGGCGTCTGTGCCCTTTTGATTTTTTGGCTTTATTTTCTCTTGAGCGTCTGTGCCCGTTCGAACAATATTTATAATTAATTTAATCAACTTTGATTGTCGTTGATTGTTTATAAATTCTAAGCTCAGTTAGAAATTTATCTACCGTAGTAGGTACAGGTCTGTATGCTCAACCAGAACTTAAGTCTTGGAATATCGAGCAGGGTTGTATGTTTTAACCTCGTGGGGTGTTAACTTAACCGCGCTACCTCATTCCGGCTGGATTAGCCAGAAAATTCAATTGTAACCGAAATAAGGTTGAATTGTCACATGTTCAGCCGAGGTGTCCGTAACGCAATACTTAAACATTTTGACCTGATCAGGGTCGGGATGACAATTCAAGTGCTTAGATCGGGCGAGCGTTGATGCGTCAATTTCACGAAGGCCACGTATGGCAATTTTGTCGAGCTCTAACCTAGGCACGTCGGAGTACAACGGCCGGTGTCATCCATCTAGCTGGGTTTTGTTTGTGACCGGGTTTAAAGACCTCGGTGTCATGTTCATGACCGGGTTTATGTACCTCGGTGTCATGCTTAAGTGTTGATCCATGCACGTTTGTGAATCTCCACTGAGGGATCCTTCATTAAAATAAACTGCTCTAAGGAGCTAATAAACAATTCAGTGAAATCTTAAAAACATTAATAAACCGAAATACTAAAGTTAAGAAATAATCAAACTCCTGACGAGGTCCGTCTATGGCGCTTGGCCGAGCCGAGATCTAGCCGTGATAGATCTTTAGCTTGTCTGGGCGTTCTAGGTTCTCTTCACCGGCTTCCTTGCCGGGTTTTGAGTATATAAGCTCCATTGTCCAATCTCTCTTTGACCGGTAGGGATCTTCCCAATTCGTGGCCAGCCTTGCCATCTCCGGTGTTCTTATTGTTGATGTCGGCTCATCGGAGTACAAGGTTACCTTGATTAAAAGACCGGGGTCGAACCTTTCGATTATACTTCACCGTAAGCAGCTGCTTGGTGACTAATTCCCGATAGTGTGTTGTGACCCGGATCTCGTCAATTAGGTCCAAGTCCGTCTTCAAAGCGTCGTCATTTGACGCCTTTGTCCTTCCCTTTGGGCTCTTAGCTTTCTCCATGATGGTTGTCCTATCTCGACGGGATCATTGCTTTGCATCCATAAGTTGATTGAAACGGGGTCTCCTGGGTTGAAGTCTGAACACTCGTTTTGTAGCCCCATAACACACTGTGAAGTTGCTCGACCCAGTTAGTCTCTGCATCTAGCATTCGTTTCTTCAAGCCATCGAGAATAATCTTGTTTGCTAACTCGGCCTGGCCATTAGATTACGGATGTTCGACCGAGGCGAAATGTTGCTTAACGTCTAAGTTAGACATTAAGGTCTAGAATCTCTAGTCCATAAACTGGGTCCCATTGTCTGTGACGATTTCGGCTGGTATTCCGAAGCGAGTGGCGATGTTGTAGCGGAAAAACCGCATGATGCGGGCCGAGGTGATTGTCGTCAAGGGCTCCGCTTCTATCCATTTGGTGAAATAATCGACTGCTACGATAAGCCACCTGAATTGTCCGGGAGCTGCCTTAAATGGTCCAAGGATGTCCATACCCCATTTGTAGAAGGGCCATGGGGCCGAAATGCCCTTAAGTTCGGTTGGCGGAGTCGGATAACTTTGGTGTGTTTCGACGGCTATCGCATCTCTTGACGGCTTCCATAGCGTCCTGCTTTATGGTCGGCCAATAGTATCCGACCCTCAGGGCCTTTCTGGCAAGAGCCTTGCCCCCTATGTGATGGCCGTTGCTTCCTTCATGTATCTCAGCCAACACATATTTTACCTCAAATGTGTTAAGGCACTGCATCATTGGTGAATGTAATCCCTTTTCGGTAGAGCTGGTCGTCGACCATGGTGTAGATCGCAGCCTCTCGGATGAGCTCCTTTGCTTCAGTAGAATCTGTTGGAATGATGCCTCTTTCCAGGTAATCTTCTACTGGTTTTCTCCAATCTGTTCCTGCCGAGATAGTCATGACACAGCTCGGCTCGGTAAGGTTTTGTTGAATCATGTTCGATGGCAGTTTGGCCCTTTTGTACTTGCCAATTTGGAGAGGATGTCCGCCCTGGTGTTCTCTTCTCTTGGAATGTGGGTAACAATCACCTCATCGAACTCTGCCATGACCTCCTTTGCCTTATTGAGATACTTAGCCAACAATGGGCCCTTTGCCTGATAACTACCGTCGATCTGTGCGGCGACGAGCTGTGAGTCGGTGAAAACCTTGACCCGCACTGCCCCGTTTTCCTTAGCTTGCAATAGTCCGGCTAGGAGAGCTTCGTATTCGGCTTGGTTGTTGGAAGTCGGAAACTTTAAGTGTAGGGAATGCTCCATTGCGACCCCTTCCGAGCTCTCGACTATGACGCCAGCTCCACTTCCTTTTGCATTAGAGGAGCCGTCAACATATACCTTCCATATCTCGTCATGGCCGGCGTTGTGAGTAACAGCTGGGGTGAGTTCCCTGACGAAGTCCGCTAATGCCTGTGACTTGATGGCGTGTAGAGCTTCGAAATTGATATTGAATTCGGACAACTCGATTGCCCAACTTGTCAGCCTACCGGTAAGGTCTGGCTTATGTAATATTTGGCGGATTGGTTGACTAGTTCGGATGACAATCCGGTGTCCTTGGAAGTAAGGCCGAAGTCTTCTAGCCATGGTCAGTAAGGCGAAAGCCACCTTCTCGAGCTTTTGGTATCGGAGTTCCGAGCTTTGCAATGCCTTACTAACAAAGTAGATTGGTGTTTGCCCTGCCTTGGTGTCCCTTACCAAGGCGGCGCTCACCGCCTCATCTCCTACTGATAAGTATAAGAATAAGGTCTCGCATGGGTCCGATTTCATTAGGGCGGGAGGGGTTGCCAGGCACCGCTTGATTTCTTCAAATGCGGCTTCACAGTCCGAGTTCCATCCTCCACTTGTTTCCTTTTTCAACAGTCTGAAGAATGGCAGTGCTTTTTCTGCTGATCTCGGTAAGAATCTGGTTAGGGCGGCTAATCGGCCCGTTAATTGTTGAATTTCTTTCTTAGATCTCGGTGCCTGCATATCTAGTACGGCCATGCACTTGTCCGGATTCTCCTCGATCCCACGGTTTGTCAGCATAAAGCCAAGAAACTTTCCGGCTGGGACTCCGAAAGCACATTTTGTCGGGTTCAACCTGATCCGATGTCTTCTTAGCTTCTCAAAATTTTGTTCAAGATCCCAGATATGGTCTTCTGGTTGTTTGGACTTCATGATCATATCGTCAATGTATACCTCTACATTTCGCCCGATCTGATCTTCAAAGACTCGGTTCATCATGCACTGATAAGTTGCCCCAGGGTTCTTCAATCCAAACGGCATAACCTTGTAACAATAGTTAGCCTTGTCGGTCATAAAGGCGGTCTTCTCCTGGTCGTCCGGGTACATGGCTATTTGATTGTCGCCGGAGTAAGCATCCAAAAAGGTTAACTGTGACATCCCAAATTTTGGAGATTAGGAATTAAGAATATTACATAGAATTAGTTATGGGAAATTTAGCCTAGATAAACGTTAAAAATTTATATTTGGAAATTTAGGCATACTTTCCCGAAAATTAAGGATAAGTATTGGAGATAATTTTTGGCCTAAATATTTTAGAGTCAATATTTTATGACTTGGAGAGGATAAGTTGGGAATTTTTATTGGTAGATTAAAGATGTAAATCAGTAAAGGGAAAAATCAGAATTGCAATTAGGAATGCAAATAAGTATAGTAATATTATATATGGGCAAAGACATGGAAGGAGAAATGCTTATTATGGCTTTATTTTGGGTTGTGGGTCCCCAAGCAATTCAATATGGATTTCCAAGTTCCCATCCACCTTCACATTCCATTATTCTTTATTTTGGCCCACATGCAGTAGCTTCTCAGATCCTCTCTTGCTCTAACTCAAAACACAAAGCCCATATATTCCCTATAATTGGTATTCCTCTTCAGCCCATATGCCTCAATTCTTTATTTTTGTTTCTTCGGTCAGACACAGTGAACACAGAGAATGACTTAAAAGTGGAAAAGAAGAAGAATAATAATAACACCTGTTGCATGCATTTAGAGACAACTCACCTCATCCTCCTCTCTCTACAAAGCCGGACACGTATATGCACTCCCTCAATATTTATTCATCCCCCTCTTAACCCCATTTATTCACTTCGGTCCAAAATGCCAGAAAGTCAAGAAAAAGAAAGAGAGAACCAGCTGAGTCTGAGAGAGAGGACGGGAAATAGAAAACAGGGACGGAGAGATCGAGCGTGAGAAGTTGAAAGGGAAGAAGGATCGAACTTGCATGCAAGCTTGAGTTTCAAACAAGGTAAGCTATCCCAACCTTGTTCTCTGAGTTTCAAAGCCGTGGATATGATTCTGCATGTGGTCACTCTGTTTTTGGGGTTGAAATAGAGGACATTTCAGCATGTTTCTTAAGCCTGAAATGTCTGGATAACTACACCAACCATTAGAAAAAAAAAAGATGCTTAAATGGCGTTGCATGCATGTTGATCTTGGAGTTTCTTGAGGTTATGTGAAGTTTCTGTTATTACACTGAAATAGCACATGAATATAAGGTTTATGGTTCTGCCTTAGTTATAGACGAATTTGAAACCTCTGTTGTGAAGAGTTGGTGTCAGGTTTATTAATGAAAAGGCTTAAGGAAGTCTTAATGAATTGATATACATGAAATGATAAGCTGCTGTCTTCTGGAAATTGAATATTTCAGCTGGAGCATTAACTTTTGAGTAAGTTCAAACCAAGCTAAATGACCTCTTTTGAATCTGAAATTTTTACAGGAGATAGTACTCTCCTTAATGTTTAATATAAGCTTCGGTTCATCTAAAACGGAGGTCTACAACTCCGGTTATGATTTTTCGAAGTTGAGCTAAAAAAAAACTGGAAATTTCTGGTATGCTTCAGGAACAGAAAAATGGCGTTGGATTTCGGGATGACTAAACGAAATGATTAAAATGTGAAATTTTCCAGTTAAATATTAGACTCATAGAGGTTTGATTCGATAGGTAATTCGTCAAAATCCGATAAGTATTGAAGGAGTTATGGTTTCTCAAAGTTTGATCAGAAAATCTGAAGAATTTCTGGACATTGTTTATTTTTTGAATTTTGGGAATTTTTCTCAGCCATAAATCAACTTGGTGACTTTAATTTATGAAAATAGACTTATCAAGGTTTAAATAGAAATTGGAATCACTCCATTTGGAGTAATATTGGTTGAGTTATGAATTTTCCAAATTCTCGGAAAAGAAGCTGCTGAATTTTTGATAAGTCTTTAAAAAGTCACATAAGTTGTTAAATGTGTTAAACCTTTAAAGTAAAGGTTTCTTTGGTTAAAATAAAAGGTTAAATGGATGAGATGATAATTATCCATAGTGAATAGTATCTAATTAAATAAGTCCCAATAAGTATACATCCCTAGTCATAAGGATATTAAAAGACAAGAGTTTTTTGGGATGGGTCTAGAGGAGTTGACTTTATAATTGTGTTTGGATTGGTTAATGACCCATCTATAAATGTTAATTATAGGACCCGAGAATTGCCGTGCCTGAAGGACAAGCGTAGTGATAAGAATCTAGTGGAAGGGGTTTTGTCGGTAAGACCAACAGGTAGTAACTATAATCTCACATTCTTTGCATAGCTGTATATGTTTTTGTATACTATATTGTATGTCCCGCCTGTATGAGGCCAGCACCACTCGTGGCTCGATTGAGCGGAAGGGCCGACCATGGGGCCAACTTCCCGGTGGCTAGGCAGGGCCTAGTGCATTCATTGAATTGGTATTGAATTGCCAAATGAATTTCCTTGCGCCAAGGTATTTGAAAGTATTTGAATCAACACTTGTATTACAAGCTGCATTATACTTGGTATGTAATACTTGTTGTTTGAATTTGAACTTGAACTTGAATTTGAATTTGAATGCTTTATATGCTGTGTGGACTACTGTTTGGTGAATTTACATATATTGCATATGCTAGAATTTGAGATTAACCTGTTACTCTGGGATTCATTTATTTGAATCTCAGAGCCTTCCATAAATCCAGGAAATGGACAGACTAGTAGGCAAAGAGGAAGAGGCAGGGCGTAGATATTGATTGGTCTTGAGAAGAAGGTGGAGTTGATGATGCATATTGAAACATATAGTTTCACTTTTGTATATGAATAATTTTATTTCCTTATGACTTAGCTATTATTTTGAGGAAGCCATATGTGGCTATTGGGATGTATATATTTAATTAGATACACATGATTACGTAGAAGTAGCAAGATATATATATCTTTGCTAACGATTCTTTGCGAGTGCGGGCATGTATGTAACAAGCCCAAGTTATGGTGAACGATTAGTAGAGCATTAGACTAATTGGAGAAATAAGGAAAAACTATGATGAATTTTGACAAGGTTCTAAGTATGATGCAATTTTAATGATAAGTTTGAACCACTGATAGAATGTTTTCAAAAGTTTTAAATGGTTCAGAAAAGCCCAACCGAATTTATTTATTATTTTGAAATTTCTTTTTAAAGAAGGGCTTTCTTTGCAAGAACCAAAACTAGCCGGTGGTTTCGGTTTTCATTAAAGATTACATCTTTACATAATAGGTGAAGATGCCACTCTGTTCTGGGCTCAGAACAGTGGGGTGTTACATTAACAGCTGATAACCGGCCGAGTTGTCGACCAACTGATCAATATTCGGCATTAGGTAGGAGTCTTTCGGGCATGCTTTATTCAAATTGGTGTAATCCATGCACACCCTCCATTTGCCATTCGGTTTCAACACCATGACCATGTTGAAGAGCCACGTGGTGTATTGTACCTCTCTGATGAACCCGGCCGCTAGGAGCTCGGATACATGACTCTCCAGTGCCTTCTGTCTGTCGGCTGCGATATTCTTCTTCTTCTGAGTCACTAGCGTGCCAGTCTGTGGCAGCAGAAGTGTAGGTCAATTCCGGGTATCTTGGCAGATGTCCATGCAAAAACATCTTGATTGTGCCTCGGAACCGAATCAATCGGGTCTTCGGATCGATACTCAATGCCACGCCAATTTTTGTGGTTTTTGATGGATCCAATCCTTGGACTAACTCCTCTAGTTCTCCCTCCCGCTCTGGACGGGGGTTTTCCGGTTCTCTGAGGTTGAGTTCTACCATGTTTACCGGTTGTCGGGGTTGGCCGTCGTTCTCAACGTCGGCGAAATTTCGCCCTTTCGAGCCGAGGCGGAGATGAGGGTTCGGCTTCACCGACTTGAAGGGTCTTGAAATAACATTGTCAAGATTCCTTCTGGTCCCCAGACACCACTACTACCTGATTCTTATTGTTGACCATCTTGAGATTCTGATGCTTCGTGGATACTAGCATGTCCCAACTGTAGATGGTCGGTCTGCCCAATATAACATTGTAAGGGTAACGAAAATCGGCTATCTGATCTTCAAAGACTCGGTTCTTACACAAGTTTTTAGCCAGGCGTGATGATGGATCCAAGCCGTCGACTAGACAGTGTACATGGACCTCTTCAGAAAGCGAATGTACTTGCATTGCCACGTCTCTTAACCAGTCCAAGTACTTTTGCAGCATCTCACCCTTATCCTGTTTTACTTTGCTCAACGTAAACTGAGACTTTGACTATTTTTTGCTGGTGTTGAAGTGTAATTTGAACTTTCATCTGAGGTCTTCAAAATTCTGTACAGAGTTATTTGGTAGGGAATTCAGCCATTTATGCACCAGTCCGATTAATGTTGCCGAAAAGAGCCATAAAATGACCTGGCCCTCTATTGACCGAACCCACATGAGCTTCTCGAATATCTCCAAGTGATTGTACTTTTGATCCATTGAAATTAAGATTTCTTATCACTGTAACATAATGAGATAACCATGCATCATATATCCTTGTTTCATTTTGAAATTTTGATGAGCGTCTTCAAGTTAACATACATGAACTATTTGGCTCGGCAAATTTGAATTTATCTTTGGTGCTTGGTAAGAACAGAAACCATAAGGATTATATTCCTGGATTTTAAAGACATAAAGCTCTAAATATGAAATTTTGAATGTACACTCTAATAAATCTGGATTAATTAAGAGTTAGTATTGTTGTTGTTGATACTCCTGAAATCCTACTTTAGTACACCACCGTACTAATATGTTGTGTTGAACTCCGTCCAAACCATTAGAGTTCGATATATAAAACATAAATTAGAATGTGTAGGTTCGTAGTAACTAAAGTTGAATTTTTGCCTTCTTATTATTTGCATCGTTGATAAGTATTAAACATGAAATTTGTGGTAACATGTGAATTTCATAGAAGCTAAATAGTACTTACAAGTTGTTTTGGGTTTCCTTGAAACTATTTTCCGATTACTTCGTATGTTGACTTCTCCTCACTCCTGATAAAAATATGGAATATAAAATCCTCATTTTATGTTAGGAATTTGGCGTAGTAATTACCTTAGCAAAGAAAAGATTTGTCGTGGTAATCAATAATTCTTGTATAGAAATTAGTATCAAGCTTCTAATATAGTCTGAGAGCTAGACTTGGGAGAGGTTTAGATAAAATAGACGAGCAGATGCTCGAAATCTAGGTGTACGAATGTACACGGGGCAGTGTCCCTAGGCCTTAAGACAGTAGTACTTCTCACTGTATGAAATGCGAATTGTTATAGTGACCTTAAACTAGTATGTCTACGAGTAAACCTTGAGTCTGGCAAAACATTTACCGTACCGGGTAGTAGTTGAAATACCTAAAGCCCGAGAATAATCTCCTAGGTACTAAGGCTGAGATCCCTAGTCTTTGTGGTAATGGATTGAGCCGAAGGCCAATATGTGTTAAGCCAAGAGGTGAATGGGTCGCGGTAAGGCCACGCGTAACCAAGCATGATGAGGATGGACGAGAACGTCCCGAGTTTGAATACTATACCCGGGTACAGAGATGAATAAAATTATTATTCGAATATTAGAGTGCGTGCTAAGTAAGCATAGTACGAGAATAGACTAGATGTCTAGAGTTTTTCGAGTTTATACGATCGATGACAAGGGCGTACGTGTCAGTCACCCTTATCGAGCATAAATTGTTTTGGTCGATCTGGTTGACTAGACCTCCGAACAAATCGTTTTATTCAAAAGACAACTTCTAGCAGCGCAAAGCGGACAAAAGAGCTATGATGACAAAAGGGAGAAGGCTTCAGGGGCGAAAATTTAGTCCACGTTACGTAAGACCATTGGAAAATTTTAGTTAAACGTGAACCAGTCACTTACCAGATAACCTTACCCCGAACCCGATTAATCTCCATAACATTTCCTTTGTTTCTCAATTATACCAATTAGATCGCAATCGTGACATAGAGTATGAGGTGTCTTAAGTGGCCACCGTGTGTAGGTGCCACGGAAACATTTTTGTTATGTCAAGGTACGACATGGTCATACCTTCGTAATTAAGCCGGAGCAAATTCTCGATCACCGAAAGAAGTGGCGTAGACATAAAAACATTTCGTTAAAGTACATCTCCATGATTTATGGTTCAAAGTCCAATTAGTATAGAGCAAATTTCGAGGACGAAATTTTATTTAAGGGGAGAAATGTAAAACCCAAAATTTCTTATTTGTCTTAAATACAAATAGATCCTATTTAAAATAGGTGAATATGTGGTCTCAAATTTTGAGATGTGTTTATTCTATTTTTCTAGGTAATTTTTCCTTAGGAATAGGATAACCAATGATTTAATTTATCTTGTTAGGCATCATAAAATACCATAAAATATAATAAATACCATATTAAGCTATGGTTCATGTAGGATTTAAAGGAGCAAGAAAGTGTTGTGAAAACACCTAAATAAATTTAGAGAAATCAATGGCAATTAAAGACCAACTAAATCTTCACTAAATTAAATAAATTGTGCAAGACTTCACAATTAATCAAAGGGGCTTAAGCACCAATTTTCATAATTTTTTAAGAGACTAAGTTCTCTAATAACTTATGATTAATACCTAGTTCATATTTAATCCATAAAGGGCCATAAAGAATTATCAAGACACTTGGGACAATTAAGGGGCAATTACCAACAATTAATGAGCAATTAAAATTACACTAATGAAATATTTAGGTAATTATTTACAATTAATACTAATTGTCATCAATTAAAGGTGTGTTAAGCTAATTTAAAACCAAGAACCAATAAGGGGTTAAGTTTAGCACTAAATGAATCAACTACTCTAGGAACCCCTAATACAATAATCAAGAGGTAATTAAGTTTGGGATTAAGATGATAATCAAATGTTAATCAAGAGTTGAAAAGTCAACAATTTCAATTATGATCTAAAGGCCAAGAATTTATCCCATAAAGCTAATCTAATGACCCTAATTCATTCTAATAAAGCTCAATCCAAGTGCATAAGGGAACAACCAATGGCATAGCTCCCACATGGGGATGTTAAAAGCAACAAAACTCAAAAAGATGAAGCATATGGGGGGAGGCACGGTTTAGATGTCTTGGGAGAGAGAAAATGAGTGTTCAATAAAGCAAAATGCCCACTTGCAAAGGTGAGTCATGAACCAACATAAATGCAAATGAAGACTTTGAAGGCTTTGTCATAAATTATGGAAGAGGATAAAAAGTGAAATGGAAGGGGATAAATTGGTGGGAGAAAAATCAAGAGGAAAGTCAAGTTGTCATCCAATGAGAAGATTACACATGAATTAATTAGATTAATCAATAGGATTAATTCAAGACTTAATCAAAGGGAAACCTATACAAAATAAATTGTATCTTGAGATCCACTAATCACAAATCAAATATAAGAAGAGATTATTAACAAGCATAATTCAAGCTTGAGATTTACTATAATCAAAGTCATTTCCTCAACTTTTGAGGATTGTGTCCAATTGAGAAAATGAGATATTATGGGCTCTAATTAAAGCTAAAAATCTCAAGAGTTCAAAACCAAAAAGAAAATTTGAATCAAACTTCATTAAGATCTCTAAATGAATTTTGATCTAGTGAAAAACAAAGAATAGAAGAAGGAGATAGTTGGCTTAGGAAAAAGCTAGAACACATAGGATATTTTGCAACTTTAGGAAGAGGATAATGTACTTGGTGGATGAGTCATGAAGCAAATGGAAGAGGATAGAGGGGAGAGAGAGGGAGCACGTTTTTGGGGCCTAAATGGTGAAGATTTGAGGTTCCCAAATGGTCTAGATCCAATGGCCATAATGCAAGATGAGTTGGGTTTGAATTAATTGCCAAATTGCCACACCAATTTACTATAAATAGAGGTCCTTGCTCTTCATATTTCCTCACCAATTCACAAAGCAACATCTGAAATGTAGAGAGAAAGTGAGAGTGAGAGCCTTGAAGAAAGGAGGAGCAAAGTTCTTGGTAGGTTCTCTAGCTCTAGCTTTAAGTTCTTTAAGTTCTAGTCTTAAATTCTTAGAATAGAAGTAGCTTAGATCTTAAATATGCTAGAATAATTTTATTTACATGTTTTTATGGTCAAAATTGGATTTATTTCAAAAAAACACGATGAGGGAGGTCATATAGCAAAAATTTCTGGAAGAAAATCATCAAAGTAACGAAGTTCGGCGAAATTTCATCGGTTTCGAATTTCTGGAGGCAGTGATAAAAACGCCAGAATTTCGTATTGAAAATATGGTCACAAAATTCTGAGAAAAGTCATGGTTAAAATAGACATATAGGGATTTTTAAATATGTCAAGAACATGTCAAAATGATTTTTGTACAGGGAGATAAAAATCTTCAAAATTAGGCTACGAATTTCTGGAAAATTTCTGGGCAGAGGCTCAAAACTTTAAAACTGGGAGTGATTCGTGTAATCTGGGCAAGAGTGATTATTTTTAGTTGAAAATAGACATCATAAGGATTCCAAGGAATTTTACGGATCCTCGTTTTGATTTTTGTAGAATTAATTATGATTTTTCAAAGTTAGACAAAATGCTGCCCAGATTTGTACCAGCGTTGTTCTACGAATTTTGAGGAAACGAAGTGGAAAATAAATGCTGCAAGGGCAAAATAGTCATTAGTGGCCAGGATATCCCGTAGGATATTATTTTTAAATTAATAAATACAATATTACCATTATAGGATACGCGTGATCACCGCCCAACCGTCAACGTACCGACAACACCGACGAAGGTACGGACGCGTACTGTAACACTAACTCTGATGTTTACTGTATACCTATATGTGATAGATATGTTCATAGACTGTGACTCTGTTTTTAAAAGAATTGTTCATACACATACAGCTTTATACGGGTTATAGTCATGATAACGCCGTTGAGTTTTCCTAGCGCTGAGGACACGGATGTACACCGTGGCACTGGTGAATAGTGCAGACTGTAATAACATTCATATGCGGTGGCTGTGTTGTTATTGCTTTTTATATGTGAACATAGTTGTGATGTCATGAGATAACTGTCATACATAACTGTACATAAACATGAGGTTAACCGTTACCTGAGGTTCAATGGGTATTGAACCTCGGCTCTTACCATAGCTTCGTGGATCGGAGTAAACGGGATCGAAGACAAGGGTAAGGCGAGATGTAGGAACCGGCATTTGGAGAAAGTCCTATTGACATGTACTTTACGATATCGACATTTGAAAAAAATGTAACGCTGTTATAAGCACATACATTACAGTGGATATTTATCAGTTACTTTTCAATACTATTTACTTCCGATGCTCAACTCTGATCAAGATACCGTGAAAACGCTTTCAAAAATTGGGATGTTACACGCAGGCGGTAATTTCCAAATATGATAAAGTTAACTTCAAGTTAAAATGATGTTAACTTGATATAAGAAGTTAACTTGCTATATGATGAGAAAGTTAACTTGATGTATGGAGAAAGTTAAACCCGATAAGTTGAAGGAAAAAGCTTAACTTGATATATGATTAGAAAGTTAACTTGAAATAAGAAGTTAACTTGATATAGCCTTTGCAAGTTAAACACGTCAACAACTTAAAGTCTTAAGTTCAAGGAGAAAGTTAACTTGAAATAAGAAGTTAACTTGATATTAGCTTTTCACTTCAAAGAGAAAGTTAACTTGAAATAAGAAGTTAACTTGATATTGGTTCTTTAGTTAACTTGAAATAAGAAGTTAACTTGACATTGACTTTTCAAGTTCAAAGAGAAAGTTAACTTGAAATAAAAAGTTAACTTGGGGGCTTGGCAAGTCAAACCCGATAACTTTGAGGTCTAAGTTCAAAGAGAAAGTTAACTTGAAATAAGAAGTTAACTTGATATTAGGTTTTTTCAAATTCAAGACAAAGTTAACTTGAAATAACAAGTTAACTTGATATTTGTTTTTCATCCAACTAGAGAGTTAACTTGAAACAAAGAGTTAACTTGATATTGCAGAGAGAGTTTATAGGAAGTTGACTTCGATGAGAGAGTTAACTTGAAATGACAAGTTAACTTGATAGTTAAAATCCATAACTTTCAAAGAGAAAACTTGAGAAAGTTAACTTGAAATAACAAGTTAACTTGATAGTTAAAATCGATAACTTCATGCTTTAAGTTCAAAGAGAAAACTTGAGAAAGTTAACTTGAAATAACAAGTTAACTTGATAGTCAAAAACCATAGTTTCAAAATCTTAAGATTAGAGCATATGACTCGAGACAACCAATGCAAAACTTCCAAAAACATTATAGATTCACATTAACTATATAACAAATGATTTAACCATGAATCTATTAACTTATTTACATTATATTTGTTATCATCAAAACATCAAAAACATAGAGAACTAACACTTACATCATCCACTCCCCCCATTGTAAGGTGGTGGATGATTGAAGGTACAAAAATTAACAGAGAGTAGAAAAGCCTGTTTAGCAAGCCTGTGGTAGGTAAATAAGAACATACAGAATTGTAATCAAGGAAATTTTCTAACGGCATACATGGGAGAGGAAAAAGTTCACGAGTTTAAGAAAAAAAACTCATACCAATAGATATTAATAAACCACTATTGAGCTTTCACCCAAAAACTGTTAAGGTTGGCCATTTCTAGATACAATATTTCATATGCCAGTGGCCTTGAATTCAACTATAGTAATCTCATTCTCATATTTTGTCTTGCTAAGAATTCAGTAGGAACAAAGCCTTTTTTAATATAAATGTATATCGCTCTTCTACATACCGTGATATTGTCGTGTTGTTAGAGAGCTCAGGGTCTTGAAGCCATGGCGAATAGATGCTATGCCTAAGAATGAAACAGTGCCATCCTCAAACAGGTCCTCAATAGCTTCCCTTCTCTTAACAAAATCAATGTCAACAATTGATGCAGCAACGGTACCTATAATGGGGACAGGATAAATGGCTGATTTGAGCATTAACCACAAATAGACATCAGGCCATCAAGCCACAAACCTCCACTAAAGTAAGATTTCTTCACCAACTTGGCCGCATCTGTGATTAAAAAGGAATAATGAAGACAATCATTATGAGACAAACATTCCTAAAATTTGACTAATATAGCAAGTAATTTCTATCAATAATGAACTAATTTAGCATCTTGTTTAATTTCAACAAAAAATAAACGAACAAAATAAAAAGTGGAAGAAGAGGGGTTGAGACAAAGTACATTAATTTTCTATTTTTAGCAAACACGATATTTCAAGTCAATTTTTGGGTTCCACCGCTCAATCACATCCACAAACCGAACAACCCAAGATTGATTTACTTCCCTAATTTTCTTCTTCAAGGCAATTTTTGGGTTCCTCCGCTCGAACTTCTTCGAGTCAATTTTTGGGTTCCACCGCTCAATTGCATCCACACTTGGCTTGTGCCCGCATATTTTTGAATTAAGAAGTTCCTTGCTCCTTGAATTTCATCTTCGAAGCTTCCATGCTAATTCCACGTCGTTTGTATGGGTCGCTCACATTTATTCATGGAAAGACAGTGAATGAGCGACCAATGAGGTGAGAATGGAGGTTGTCGGCTCGATCTCGTGTCTCTCACGACGCTCCTACCGCAACTCGGAACCCTCCTCCTCATGTCACCGATGACGATGGAGGTGAGAACGGAGGTGAAGGGAGTAAAAGATGAATAGCCGAAAGTCGCCGCGCCGAAAGGTACCTTTTTATAGTCTCGTGTGTTTCGAAAGTTGAAGAAGGTCAAGCCGTTTTGCGAGTAAATGAGGAATGGAAGTAGATGTGCGTTGCATTTGGGCTCGGATAAGCATGAGCGTTGTTGAAGAAGAGAAGACAATTGCTCGGTTGTTTATTTTTTCCTTGCAGATTTATTTTTATTTTATAATATAAATATATTAAATTAAAAAATAACATGTAAGCATGTTTTGTCGTATTTATTTGCACGGTCATCATCGAGCTTGCAATGTCGGCATTTTCCATTAGTAACACTATTTGAGTGTTAGAATTATAGCCAAAATTATGCTTTATAAAGTTAAGGAACCAAAAGTATGCTCGAGGTAAACTTAAAGAGCTAAAAGTATACTTTAATCTTTATGTTATTCATTAAAGTCATTAACCATGCAAAATCTCTTAACTTCTTAAACTTGTTTTTCTTTGTCTTCAAGTTTTACTTTGTTGTTATTGGCTTCTAAATTTATTTTCTTAATTTATTTCCCCATAATTATAATATTAATAAATAAGCTCCCCATCCATCACAAAAAAAGGGAGGGTGCCTATTCCATGTAAGTTCATCCGAATCATTCCTTGTCCTTTCAAAATAATATAAAATCCAAACCCACTTGGATTAAGTAGTAAATGAAAAGAAAAGGACAAGGACTCAAAGATTCGTTCGGAAAGTGATGTTGGGACTCTAAAAGTACTGCATAAGATGGACGGTGCTCCATAATCAATACCAACTATTAGTAATAGTAATATAATAAAGGCAGTGGATAACAACATATCAACAAGTTTAAGTGGTCCCTTGCAGCTGAGGCTTATAAAGAGATGTACCCGGTAGGGTGGGTTGAAAAACCATCACCTGCTTTGATTGCTTTACTAACCTTGGATAGCATGGAGGCTGAGTTAAATCATGAAGTATGCCAGGCTTCTGATCGTGTCTGATGGAGGACTGACTTTACTTATTTTGCTATATAGTCTGCTTTCTAGATATAATGTTTAGTTGATTATTGACTTTGTATTGTCTTGACTATTAAATTCCCTTACTGGTTGTGTTATGTAATGGTGACTTAAACTCTTCTGGGTTGAGTAATGGAAATATAGTACCTGTTCTGAGCGCGCGCGCACACACACAAAAAAAAAAAAAAAAAAATCCCTACATTTAATTTAGCTCAACATAAGGCCACCACAAGACCCTCCAACACTGATTTTGCACACTTCTTTTTGTCTCTCTTATCTTCAGTAATAATATATAAAAGAAAGTGGGGAAACCAGATGTATATATGTATTTTTTGTAATTTTAATTGTGAATGAAAATAGATGTATCAGGTACCTGTGCATTAAAATGGAAGCGATCCACACCGTTCCAGTTATCGAGGTCGTAACTCATAGGCCGTGAAGTGCTTGCAACATGCCGCAAACTTTAACCGGTTACCGACGTTTCCCTGTAGGCCCTGGACGTAACTGGCGGCGTATGCACAGGCTAGGACGGAACCACCTTTTGGATAGGCACCATTTGCCTAACCAATCTGGACTGTCAGATTTAATATTTTTTTACTTTTTATTTTTTTTAAAAAAATTATTTTTTTAGGTAGAAGATCTAAAATAAAAATAATCTCTTAACTGACACTTTTTGAAAAATCATTTTTTTCATTTAAAAATATCTTTTAAAAAAAATTCGTGGGTCCCTGAAAATGTTCACATTTGGACTCCAGAACGTGACCTCAGCCATTCCTCCATTATACATTGCCCAGCTTCGTCCAACACAACCTGCGCATTGATGGCATCATGACCTCGCATTGGCTTGCTAAACATTTTTTCCATGATAAGCCCCTGCTTTATAATCTCAAATAATCACATCAAAATAAAATCGTAACATTTGCAAGAAATATTTTGAAATCGGCCCTTGCTTTATTTTTATTTGAAACAGAGCATGCATAGTATCATCCTAAAATTCTGAACAAACAAGCATTGTCATTGCCAAGGCCAGGCAGAATGTTGTTGAAAATGATGAGAATATAGAGTTCAAAATACACCAAATTCTTGTGATGGCGCTGTCCATTCTGTCCATAATTATAATATATCCTATATTTTTAACTCATCAAGTCAAAATCCTCTATCTCTTAACATTAGAAGACAAATAAAAGGAAGGTATAACAGTGTAATCATGTGACATAAACCACATACATAAACTAAACAAATTACCATAAATTCTTGAGAAAAAAATAAATTAACACACAATACTGGTCCCAAGTTTTTGATGGCATAATTTTAATATAAAAAAATGAACAACAAATTGAACCATGTACTTGAAGTCTCGCAATCTCTTCTTCTTTGTAGAAACTCTCTTTTAAGAAAACTACATTAACATGCTTCACTCACAAGAACCAACTCAAATAATCTTACACTAAAAATTTTGTGCTTCAAATAATTTGATAGTTAAATATAAAAAAAAAAAAACATGGAAAATGTAATGACCTATAAATTTGAATAATAAAATTGTGTTATTAATATGAAAAATATGTTATCAATTTCAGATAAATATATTTCTTACCTAATTATGCTAATTATAAATTTGTTATATTGGTAAGGTAACAAAGGTAACTTAGGCGAAGAAGGAGAGCCTGTGACTGCCGTGCTTCTATTGTCATCACTAGGGCTATTTCTCACCTCTTTCAGATTAGTTGCTAATAAAACATCCACTAATTTGTCGTCGTAGAAGGAGAGCCTGTGACTGCCGTGCTTCCACTAATTACTATCCTTCAACTCTCTCAGCAGAACCATCTCAAATTCCTTTGCATTTGAAAGGCACAGGCTCTCCCAAAACTATTCCAAAATCTTCCTTACCTTTCTTTCTCCCTAAAACCATCTATGTACGAAACTATTCTTTTCTCACCTGCAATGGCCAAAACAAAAAATTCACTAATTTCCCTTATATTAAGTCTTGGGCTTTCCATCATAATATTTTAAACAGATCCTCTAAACTTGTCTTTCTATATGTTTATTTTTGCATCACATTTTGCATCCATCTTACTGTTATTATCCTCTACTATCTTTCCATTTCTATTTCTAATTTATAATCGCAAAGATTGCCTTGCATACATATACATACATGTAAAATGAAAACAGAATAGAATTATTTACTTTGTGGAAATCCTTAATATTTTATCATGACAAATTGAACCCATAAAGAGAACATAAATTGTCCAGATTTTCTCGCCTCTATATCAAATAGGACCAATTTTGAAGGTCTGAGTGAATGAAAGAAAAATAAGTAAAAATCCTTGTTTAAGTGCTCTGAATCTTCTTTCCTGTGGGTTGGGTTGAAAATCATTTAAGTATGATAATTGCTGTTTCTTTTCTTTGTGTTAAACCAATAACTTTGTCTTTGGCCCTTTTATGCAGGTTCTGGACATTACTGTCTCTCCGAAATTGGAATATGACGTACCCATATTCTGTGCTACAAGTGGCCGGTCAAACATCATTGTGTTGTGAGTTAGCGTATTCTTTGCTAGTTGAGTGTGATTTTTTCTAGCTGCAAAGCCTTCCTCCAACTTGCTGAGCAATAATGAAATTTGTTCTATTATTGTGGTTGCTGAATTTGGTCCTATGCTAACGGAGATTCAAATCAATGCAATATTTCCTGTTCAAGCTTAGTTCACTAATTTAGAAAATTCGCTTGGGTTGAACTTCATTTTAAGTAAATTTTATTTATATTTTTCATTGGCATTTGTTGCACAGCACCTGGCCTATGAGGATATTCTACTGTTGGAATTATATAGCATGCAACTTTACATCAGTATTTGCTAGTCACTCAATAATACTCCTACATTTGCAATTGCTTGTATAGGTATTTGCAACTCAATTACTTTCTAATTGTTTTGGGACCTCGTGGTGATTAAACTGGTCTTTTGGGGCTTAACTGTTGCTCTCCCTCTATTTTACTAGGCCATAATATCACAGTCTCCTTAATCAATTAAAAAGATCAGTATTATTGGAAACCCTGATTGAACTGGGTGAAAATAAATATTCTATTTGCAAGGCATTACTTATCCCCATCATACTTTAGTGAAAGGATGTTTCATTATTCTTTGGACAAGGTTCACACCTTTGCTTGCCATGCTTGTTTGACTCTTCTGATCTGTTAGAGTTTACATGGATTGGCATAGATTATTTAGAGTGGTTGATATATTTTCAAAATTAAATGTGCTAACTTCGAAGTATTGAACTTCATAGGCAACTATAGTGTCAAAGAAAAGCCTTTCTTGACTCAATCACTACAGAACATGATTGCCTAATTTGGGCAATATGGCATCATTTGTTCATTTTGGTGCAGCGCTTTTCCCTTAATTCTGTATTTAGCAATACATGTGATATACATGATTAATAATTTAACTGTTAAAGCATAATTCTAAATTTTATAAGTGTAACCTCTACTGATTTCATGAAGAATAGTCTGATATCTTGTTGGGTTCCCTTCGCCATTTTACAGTTGGCAATGAGCTTATAAAACCGTGCCTCACCTTTATTTTTTATTTTTTACGTTCTTGATGTCCTTAGTGTTTTGAAGTTTCTTTTTCTGATGGTGCTTGCAATACTACAAGAGTTTTGCACTTTTCCTTTTGTAACTTCAAAGTTCAAACATTAACAAATTATTGTGTTTTATGTGGAAGACTAACTTTGGAGCATAGCATTAAAAATTTACAGGGACCTTAACCCATTGCACGATATTATTACAATGAAAAGTACTTTAGCAGCTTAATTCCTCTTGGCCAAAAATATGCTGAGGTAACTATAAACATATTAGTTAGCCACTTTAAAGTTACCAAGTGCGTCTTTGAATCTGTTTTACTTAGCAGTGCTTTGACTTCTTTCTATAATGATCTAGGTTTCTTAACAGAACACAAATTTCATGCAGCTTCTACCATGGGGAGGGAAACTCACAAGCGAATCCATTCAATTGTTTTCAGTACCCATTGTCTTTTGGACCAAGTTTCCATCAAGCCCAGAAAACTATGATATTCTGTATTCTGCATTCCAGGATTACTTCAAAGTATTAATACCATGATCTTTTGATACTCTAAGGTCCATATTTGTAATTCCTTTTCAAAAATATTATCCAATAAAATACTAATTTTTCTATTTGACCATTATTTTTTAGGCATGGGTGGAATTAATAGGCAAAGCAGTTGAGGAGAAAAATGCATCTCAGATATCATGCAATCGTGAAGCACAATGTAGATACATGGAGAGCAGAAAAGGTAGTTAGGATGTATATTCATACGATTGGTCATTTGACCACATTAACCTTTATGCTTGCCAAATGTTTCAAGACAAAAAGGAGAAAATAATGAATTGATGATGCCTTTTATAGTTGGTTATTTAACTCAACTTCCTTTTTAGTTAATGTCTCTTTATTCATATGAGGTATCATATGCTGCTTGAATTAACAAAACCATATTTAGATATGTGGCAACACTGCAACAGCATTTCATAAATGCATTCTTTAAGTGTTAATATTGTTCATGGATTGTTGCAGCGGTAACAGGGGCAAATAAATCAGGATAGGTTGCTCCTTGATTTTAGGATCTTGATTATAGAAACTTTATAATTTGATTTCCCAGTCTTAGTTGTAATTCATAATTTTTCTCCTCTTATTTCTCTTCATTATCCTATATATTGTAATCTCTTTTCATCTGAATAATATCACCAAGTGAGTGTTTATGCCTCCGAATAGTACCTATATTTATATATCAGTTTAGACTGATAATATTTCCTGGTGTGTTGATCATACTATGAATTTCGCTTCTTATCAGTGTCTTGGAAGATTTGGATAACACATACTAGAGCACATAAAAAGCTATTTTTCAGAATTTAAAACAGAAGTTGAATTTTATGTTTTCTGGGTAATAATGGACACCATTTTTCAGCAACTTCGACAAAGATTTTACATTATATTTGTAACATATCCTTTATGGGCTTGATTTATGGAAACTTTTGGAAAGTAGCATCCAGGTCAAGGACTTTTAAAAGCTTTTTACATGCGAGTTGGCGGCTTTCACTTTTCTTATGAACTTTGTTCATGCGAAAGGTGAAAGCTACTCTCAGGGCTGCTTGTGGGCCCCGTATGTTAGATACGCCATCGATTCCTTCAATCGTGAGATTACTCATCTCAGTTTGGAGTTCTTTGAGAAGCGTATTGGTCCCTATTTGCCACAGAAGCTTGTTGGGGACGCACTTGCAAAGGTACTCTATTATGAGATCAGTACTTTTTCTTAACAAACTTGAAATGCAGTTTAAAACTTCTTGTCTTATATCCTATAGGATTTGCTGAGGAACTTTCTATTCAATGGAGTTGATGAACTTGTAAGCAAAATGTTCCTTGATTACTTTCCAGAATTCGGCTGTGAGGATGTCACTGTAATGTAAATAAATTACACAGCATTGTTGGAAAGTCTTATGAAAATCGCCCTTGGGATGCGAGCAGAGAATTCATCGGCAGCTGATTTCACTATCTGGTTTTGCTAAATTGCTGTTTCGTTTTTATCTCTTCTATTTGATCTCTTGCCTTGTTTTCCCCTCACAATTTTGGCTTGCCCGTAATCTGATTTATGCTGTTCTTTGATCTTGCATGTAATATTTGTTGCATGCCTATCTCTTACCGGAAAGTTGAGTAAATTTGCCATTACACAATCCTTAGTTAATTTTTTATTGTGGACCCCAAGGCTAAAGATAAAAATGCTCTCATCAGGCACGTTGTGCAAAGTTTATGGGAGAAGTTTTGGAGGAGATTTGCTGCATAGTAGAGTTACGCTGCATATTGAGATAACTCTTTATAGGAGGAGATTAGGTTGTTTAAGTGGGAAGTTTATTGATGTGGTTGCTATTTTAATATATATATATATATAAAATGTGGTTGCTATTTTCATTTTAGTTTGTTTGTGTCAATTTTAATCCAAATAAGCCCACATTTTTTCAAAGTTTTCCCTTGGAGATAAATAGGAAATGGAGCACTTTCTGTGTACATCCGATTTCTAGTGTTATATGCATGTATTGACTGATGATTATTGAAGCGTTCTGTCAAAACTTTCATTTCTGCTCATTTATTCTGCTTTATATACGTTGGCACTTTTGACTTAGAACTATAGATTATGTCCTGAAATGTGTTGATGTATCTCCCTGCATTTCTGATGTAGCTTTTGGTAGTTCTTTGTTTCTTTTAGTAGTTATATTAACAGTATTTGATTTTCTTTTTTAATAAAAACACACAGTCTTACAGATTTTGAAAGGAAATAGAACTAAAATACAGATGATTAAGTCTAGTTACTGAATTTAAATTAGTACAATGTATTTGGTAAGAAATGACGTCCTTTAGTAAATAAATTCTGAATATCTTGGATCACCACATTGATTGTTTCCTATTGAAAGGCAATTTTGTTGATAAAGGATCTATCTATGCACCAGATCTAAAGTTTCTGTTTCTCTGAAGTGTGGAAGGAACCTGTAACATCCCCAAGCCCAGAAAACTATGATATTCTGTATTCTGCATTCCAGGATTACTTCAAAGTATTAATACCATGATCTTTTGATACTCTGAGGTCCATATTTTTAATTTCTTTTCAAAAATATTATCCAATAAAATACTGATTTTTCTATTTGACCATTAATTTTTAGGCATGAATGGAATTAATAGGAAAAGCAGTTGAGGAGACAAATGCATCTCAAATATCATGCAATCGTGAAGCACAACATAGATATCTAACATGAAGAGCAGAAAAGGTAGTTAGGATATATACTCATACGATTGGTCATTTGACCACATTAACCTTTATGCTTGCCAAATATTTCAAGACAAAAAGGAGAAAATAATGAATTGATGATGCCTTTTATAGTTGGTTATTTAACTCAACTTCCTTTTTAGTTAATGTCTCTTTATTCATATGAGGTATCATATGCTGCTTGAATTAACAAAACCATATTTAGATATGTGGCAACACTGCAACAGCATTTCATAAATGCATTCTTTAAGTGTTAATATTGTTCATGGATTGTTGCAGCGGTAACAGGGGCAAATAAATCAGGATAGGTTGCTCCTTGATTTTAGGATCTTGATTATAGAAGCTTTATAATTTGATTTCCTAGTCTTATTTGTAATTCCTAATTTTTCTCCACTTATTTCTCTTCATTAGCCTATATATTGTAACCTCCTTTCATCTGAATAATATCACAAAGTGAGTGTTTATGCCTCTGAATAGTACCTATATTTATATATCAGTTTAGACTGATAATTTTTCCTGGTGTTTTGATCATACTATGAATTTTGCTTCTTATCAATGTCTTGGAAGATTTGGATAACTCGTACTAGAGCACATAAAAAGCTATTTTTCAGAATTCAAAACAGAAGTTGAATTTTATGTTTACTGGGTAATAATGGACACCATTTTTCAGCAACTTAGACAGAGATTTTACATTATATTTGTAACATATCCTTTATGGGCTTGATTTATGGAAACTTTTGGAAAGTAGGATCCAGGTCAAGGACTTTTAAAGAAGCTTGTTGGGGACGCACTTGCAAAGGTACTCTATTATGAGATCAATACTTTTTCTTAACAAACTTGGAATGCAGTTTAAAACTTGTCTTATATCCTATAGGACTTGCTGAGGAACTTTCTATTCAATGGAGTTGATGAACTTGGAAGCAAAATGTTCCATGATTACTTTCCCGAATTCAGCTGCGAGGATGGCACTGTAAATAAATTACACAGAATTATTGGAAAGTCTTATGAAAATCGCCCTTGGGATGCGAGAGGAGAATTCATCAGCAGTTGATTTCACTATCTGGTTTTGCTAAATTGCTGTTTTGTTTTCATCTCTTCTATTTGATGTCTTACCTTGTTTTCCCTTCACAATTTTGGCTTGCCCGTCATCTGATTTATGCTGTTCTTTGATCTTGCATGTAATATTTGTTGCATGCCTATCTCTTACCGGAAAGTTGAGTGAAAATAGTCTAGCTGATTTGGTTTAATTTTAGTTAGATTCACGCAATAGATGATAGTCTTAGCTATTTTCGATATAGGTATGTGACTAGATTAGATTTGAGCATTCTCAAGCCCAATTGTTGTAATATCCTAAATTTGATAAATTCCATGTATGATGCATTTGCATTTGGAGAAAAGAAATGGTGGATTTTAACTAAAATGTCAATTTTACCCGAAATACCGATTTTGCTAAAACCAAAAATTTTAAGGCACACGTTGGCATAAAGTGGGATATTTGTGTGTAACATCCAATTAATTTATTTGGGCAATTATTTCGACCAAAATGAAATTTTGTGAAGGTGGATGTATATGAAATTATATAAAGTGAAATTTGGCCCAAATAATTATAAAATCAATATTTAGAATTTAGGGCCTATTTTCTCGAAAATTTAAGGAGAAAGCGTAAATGATAATTTTGGCTTAGAAATTTTAGAAACAATATTTTATGGCCTAGAGAAGCTAATTAAGGAAAAAAAGTCCTTAAAAGGAATTAAGGATTTATTTCTAACACCTACTCAATATTTGCAATTATATAAGTAAAGAAACAAGTTGTAAACAAAAATCTTGAGGATGAAATAAGATCATCTTAAATATCCAATGTTTCCATTTTCATTTGACCAAAGTCGGATTGTATTTATTGAAGCCCGTTCATATCCGTCAATTTCGAACAACAAAACAATTGGAAATGAGTATTCAATGGTATGATTGTAAATAGTGACAAGTTGGTGTCTAATGATTTTCCATATGCTTTCACCGACTTTAATCTTCCCAATATCCATTAAATCTCTTTTCGTGCAAAATATATATATATATATATATATAATTAAATCTCATGTCTCTTTAGCCCCAATTCCATCAGATTAATGGACGAGAGAAGGAGGAGCTTTTCACCGTATGACAAATGTGGAGGCAGTTAAATATTATCAACTTAAGGAGGTGGGATTGAAATTACTTTTCAATTGAATTAAGATTTGGATAAGACCATCTGAAGCTCTCTAAACACCTCATTCGTTTCGGTTGAAGTAAAAGAGACAGAGAGGGTCAAAAGAAGTGAAAAACAGAGAAGAGGGAGAGAAGAAGAGATAAAGGAGAAAGAGCAAAGACAAATCCAATCATCAACTTAGGTAATCTTTTATCGTAACTTTTAATCTAAGTTTGATTCTTCTAATCGAAGCTTGGTGTGGTCTCTTAAGTCCTTCTTAACACTATAAACGGCTGAAGATAAACTGTTATAAGGACAAGGGTGCCAAGCAAGGATTCAACAAGCAAATAATTCTTTGATATAGGTAAGGGATGAGTTTGGTGTTGTGTATGATGTTATTAGCGTTGATTTTTTTGTTCCGTAAATTGTTGAGAAACAAGAATGTAAGGGAAATTCTACCAAGATGTCTAGAACTTTGGAAAAGGTTATTTACGATGAAATCTATGATTAAAGAATATTAGATGGTATTATAGTTGGTGGAATGGAAGTTGCAAGACCATTTTGTCATCCACGGTCTGTTTCGGTTTGGGCAGGCCAAGAGGAAGGAGTGTGATTTTACTAATTCTAATTCTTTCATTGGGTTCAAAATGCAAAATTGTGTAGAGTAGAGTTCTGGTAGAAATTTTGGAAGCTCTGGGATTCAATTGTACCAAATTTAAAAACTGTTTTGGAAATTCCAATCTGGACAGTCATTTTGCAACGAATGTTTGGGCCAATGAATGATGTACAATTGTCATGAAAATTTACAGGATTAAAATAGACATATTAAGCGTTATTCTGGTTTTGGAATCAACCCAAAATGATTTTTCTAGATTTAATTATGGATTTTTGAAGATCAGTCACTATTTGCTGGAAATTCTTAAAGAATGACGAAAACAAAAGGAATATAAGCTCATATCAAATTCTTTAATAAGAAAAGGAATTTAGTAAATATGAACACATGAATTCGGTTTATTTTGAATTATCAAAAGGGAATATTTATTGTAGAGAAATTAATTATATTTATATTTTATTATTTTGGGACTGTTTGTGATATTGTGCATTGGGAAAATTCATTGTTACTCGTGGTTGACTATCAAGTAGTAACTTTAATACTCATATACTCTGTGTGACTCTTGTATGTATGTTTTACCTTGAAATTACATACGTTTGGATATCATTTATTTTCCAAGTGCTATGGAACAGGAATATGCTGTGTGCATAAAGGGCTTTGCTGTGTGCCATACCCGGTGCTTTGTCTTGTGTGCTATTAAGACCATTCTTTGTGTGCTATTAGGACTGTTAGTTCCGGATTTATTTGTGTGCTTTGATATTGAATGTTATGTGATATTTGTTTATTTATAGTTTTTCTTACATGCATTATTTATACATTTTATATGAGAGTCAAATTTTGAATCCCATGACCTTTTAAGAAAGAGACAAAGGCTACAGTCAGATTCTGCAATTAATAGCTTTGCCCCTATGGTAAAGGCAAGAAGAAAGTAGGCTTCATGAAAGGGCTTGCAACGTATGGGAATAGAAGAGAGGAATTTAAAAAACTTAAAAAAGAAAAGAGCGAGTATAAAAAGAAAACCTTCCTCTGATTGTTTTTCCCGATTTCTCAAGAGACTAGAAGAAGCTTTAAGTCTGAAATTTCGGGGATCTCATCTCCATTCCTTCTTTTAATCGCTCTACTCTGCCTTTCTCCTTGTTCGTTGGTGGTGTGCGTGTGGGCGCATCTTTCTTCGTCCGTCGTTGCTATGCGTACCATAATCGCTGGATTCTCTTCTTCTTTGTCTTCTGTTTTGTGTTGTAGGCAGGGTGAGTTGAGTTCATTTATTCCTTTTGAGTCCTCTCTATTGCATCTAGTATGTGGGTTTAATCTTCAATCTATCATTTGTTTTCTAGTGCCGAATAGTTCCAGCCTTTTGATCCTTCATCGCCAAAACCTGTCTCTGTCTCTCTTTGCCGAATAGTAAATTCTGAATATCTTGGATCACCACATTGATTGTTTCCTCTTGAAAGGAAATTTTGTTGATAAAGGATCTATCTATGCACCAGATCAGAAGTTTCTGTTTCTCTGAAGTGTAGAAGGAACCATGGGTCCTGATCCATAATAGAGCATCCCTCAGATGGTGATAATAGCAGTCTGCAAACTGAGTACGCTTCCAGAAAAAATGGTGACTGGTATACCCTCCATAACATAGGGATGCTTGACAGCCTTTTTGCCTGTTGTTTCCCCTTTTGAGCTTCTTTAAGATTAAAATCCAGTCTCTAGTGCAAGGATTTTTCCGATCAAAAGGCTGGCAGAGGGATGCTTGACATTTTGAGATGCATTTTTTATTTGGAAAAATTATAAGTAAATAATGTCATATCAAGAATCTCCTTGATAATTTTCGTTGGATGAATTAATTGACGTTGATGCAATACCAAGTTTTATTTTCTGCCAAATAACATCGATGAGTATAATGATTTAGAATATAAGTGATTTCTCCTTATCCCTGTGCAGACTTAAGAGAGTGGATTTGAGACATCAGTATTGAATTTGGAGCTGCAGAGACGATTGGGGCAATTATGGAAATAGCGCAAAGTAGTTTGTTGCGGCTACTTTGGTCGTAGGAGAAAATTATGATGGAAATAGTTCACTACAACATAGGCATGAATTTTACCTCTTGCGCCTTTTGATTTACTCTTGCTTCACACAAGTTCATGGGTCTATTCTAATTAGTCCAAGCTGCATTTAGGCTTTTTTTTTTTTTTTTTTTTTTTTTTTTTTTTTTTTTTTTTTTTTTTTTTGTGGGTGGCAAAGTTTTGACAGCATTAACACCAATAATTGCAAAGCCAAAGTAAGTGGTAAGACTTATCCCACGGAAAAAATCAAATTCAACATAACATTATCACCAACAGTTAAAAAAACATAGCATTCCGTACACAACGAATAATGTAAAAGATTTGGCTCAGTGGAACAAAAAAGACACCTTATTGTAAAAAAAATAAAAATAAAAAATAAATCTCACCTTAATATCAAAGTTTAGCTCCTTCAACATTGACCCTCTCTTCTTGAAGTGTTATCCCATATGAAGCCTTGGCGGGGTGAAGTCACGGTTGGGTTTGAAGAAGGGGATAGGTTATTCTACCTACCCCTATTTTACCTACCTCTCGTCTACCCTCTTCAAAACCGTTAGATTATAAGATCATCCAACGACAGAGATTTGAGAGATAAAAGCTATTGTTTCCCCTTTCCCCCTCCCTCCCACGGCTTCGCAGACTCCTCGGGCCTGTTTGGTACAAAGAATCCATGGGAAAGGAAAGGAAAATTAGAATTTTCCTTCGTTTGAGACGCATTTTGGACCAATCTTCCCGAACCTATCTTCCCGCCCATCCTGGGTCCACCAATCTTCCTCATATGTGGGAAGATCAAATCCCTCCAAATTTGGAGGGATTTCACCTTTTCCACGTCATTGTTCACACTTTTGACAAATTTACCCCTCAAATTCAAATATTAAAAATACATATATTTATTAAAAATATATTTTAGCAAAAAAAATTATTTAGCAAAAAAAATTATTTTTCTTTTTTACAGAAGTTCTAACTTTATTTTTCTTTTTTATTTTGAATTAATTACTTTTGAGGGTAAAATGACATTTCTCGATTCTTTACCAACTATCACCCCTTCATTTTCTTCCTACCAAACAACTCATCTTCCCTCAAATCATCTTCTCTCATTTTTCAAAATCTTCCTTTCCCTTCTTTCCTTTCTCTAAATTCCTTTTCCTCCTTAAAATTTTCCCGTACCTAACGGGCCCTCAGTTGTTTTCGCCAGATTAGAACGAACAAGCAAGGATCTTGAAGCGATAAAACCCTATGCGTGTGCGTTGTGTGTGTTTTTGTTTTGATTTGAGATAATCCGATCTCTTCATTAGGTTTCACCATGGCATCGAAGCGGATCTTGAAGGAACTCAAGGATTCGCAGAAGGATCCGCCTACTTCTTGCAGCGCCGGTATCGCATTTTGTCTCTCCTTCTTTATCTTTATTATAATGTTTCAAACTCACTTGATTTTGTAAATTTTTTTGCAGACGGTTTGATTTTGCTTCTATATATTCTATAATTTTCGGTGCCTGTTCTGTTTTGCTTCTTTAGTGGTTCGGAAGCTCGGGTCGAAGAACGCTTTAATTCCTGGGACATCTGGTTCTGTGTTGTATGTAGCTGCGAACTTGAAGCCAAATTGGTAATTACAATCCATTCTGTTCTTATATTATGATTCTTCTATCATTTCTTTTGAAGTGGAATTACAATCACGAGTAAATATCTATAAGTTTGAGTAAACAGCAAGGCGAAGTTTGGGATAAACAACATTCGCTAGTTGTAGGGTGCAGCTAAGTCTGAGTTTTGGGAGAACCTCGTATAATTTGTTGAAATTAATAGTTATTTTCGGTAAGAATTGACAGTTAATGTATTCCTGTACAATATATGCCCCCAAATTAACAATTAACGTTTTAGCCAGTCTGGTTGAATGAAAGAAAGAAACATTGGTGGCGATTTGAACTGATCATACCCATGAAAATTCTCAACAGTTCACTCACTGATGCCTCTTCTACTAGTTGTTTTCTGATATTTGTGGATTTATTTTTTGTATTCCATTATTTATGTTATTAATATCTGCTGATATTGGCTCTTTTCTATCTGAGCTTCAGTTTTGCTGGACTTTAAGACCATATGCTGAAAACACATTAACTAATTCCATGAGTTCTTTACTGCTGATACATTCTTCTTTCAGGTATACGATGATTCCAGCCTCTTTGTATCTTGGATTTTGTGCTTCAATTATATGGGTTGCAGAGGTACAAGTAACGTTAACTTGTCAAGAATCAAAAGCACCTTGAACCCTTCTTGGAGTTTTAGACATCTTTACTAGCTTTAATAGGACTTGACAGGGAACATATCTTACTTTAGCTGCACGTAGTCAAGCCAGAGCTCACAACTTGCATGAGGGAGCAGTGATTGGCGACTTCAATGGGGAATTCTGGGCAATGTTTGCTCTCCACCGGGTGATGATGAATTCTACTACTAACTAAAGTCTGATACTCTAGTGTGTTTCCATGGAACATATGATAAAATAAAAACCACTTTTTGATGAATTCCAAATTGGTATAATTTTGTTTTGCAGTTTGTTGGAAATCTGTTATTGTGTTCCTTTGCGTAATGGCCTTAAGGACAGCTTTTTTAGTGATTTTTTTTCCCTTTCTCCATTCACCATGTTCAAAGCCTCTCAGGTATATCAAGTCTCTTCCACTCGACACAACCACATACATCATTGAAATTTTACTGTCATATATTTCCTCATCTATGTTTTGATTCACAATTCACAAGGTAACAGGGTTGTGTTAGACATAAGGGTTCAAACAACAATGCAGATTCTTGAGGAGATAATATACTATTATTGTTGTTATTGTTATTGTTACTCGGCTCACAAAGTGCAGATACTTGGAGGACCAACAGGGAAACCAGGGCATATTCAGCTTTAAATGGAGCCACCCAAAAGTCACAAGAAAGAGCTCCCAGCAATGCAAGTGTCAATAGACGTCAAGATCATCTAGAGCCGACTGTGTTTATTGGCATTCAAGAGTCATTTTCATATTTCTTTTACCCTTTTCTTTTTCTTCCTTTTCCTTTCTTTTGGTGTCAGAACAGTCAATTTCAATATGAGCTGGAACATTGCTTGTGTGTTGTTGTTGCCAGTGGGAAAGTGACAATAAGTTATGATCTATATATCTATCTATCTAATTATGGTCTGTCACTTGGTTTGTTTTATTAATAATCTTGTTCCTGCAATTAGTCTTCCAAAACCCTTTGTCATGCCAAATGCTTTATACAAGTCTATTACATCTTTCTTTTCAGAAAATTCCATTCCAACCTCAATTGAAATATCAATATTCTTTGTCAGTGTCAACGGAATGTCATTCGGCATACTATTAATTAAGTCATTCTGCAAGTACTCTTCCATTTCATGAGGCATGTCATACTCAATCTCATCACTCAAGTCAATGCAATCTGTTAGATCCTCATCAATATCTCTAAGTTGTGTAAAATTGGTCCCTGTATCATCCATCTGGGCAAAAAAAATTAATTCAGCAAATTTTATGTAACAAGGAAGAGGAGCTACACAGATTGAACAAGCCGGTGTCTAGTCAAAAAGATGAATAATATTGGCATTCACATTAAACAGGTACATGGCAAGCCAGAGAAGAACACTACGCGCAGACTCGCCGGAGAGATTCAAATTGCTTATTCTTAATTGATCATCTAATAATCATTCATTACAGTTAAGATTCAAATTGCTTATTCTTAATTGATCATCTAATAATCATTCATTACAGTTATGCCCAATAAAATTGGTAGCCTCTGTCCCGCGTAAAGATCCATCAAACAAATCATAACTACTTTTAAAAAATCACACAATGATCAAATACAAGTATATTGCATAGTTCAATTGAAGCTCCTAGTGTGAATATAAACTACCATAATAAAGAGATCAAAAGATGGGATTTAAATGCAAAACTAAGAACAAACTGGCGTACACAACAAGATTACTCCAAAGGAAGGAAGTGAGCAGAAATTTATGGGCCAAAACAAAGAAGAACATTGACTTGTAAGGATCGATTCCACTGAATCTTAATTCACTGCCCCATTCTGTTTTTTAAAAATAATTCATTGCAAAACTACATTTCAGAGATCAAAATATATTTAAGACATAAAAGCAAGACAACAAATTAACACAAGCACTTAACTACTGAAAGAAACAGAGCATTTGTATGAAAAAATTCAAGCATGAAAAACAAATGTTCAACACCAATAATAGATAAGCTAGCATATTTGGTCCCAGTGGTAAGCCCTTTAAGGTGTAATAATATTGTGGCTTTGAGTCTCATTGAGAATGCACTTACTGTTTCTTAAACAGTGATTCTGCATGACTTATTGTTTGTTTCACTTGAGAGGTTAAACAGGGAAATTTACTGGATTTAGTTTCTTGAAAAAATGTCCGGCCATCGTCAAGACATGTAGATATATGTCAAAATTTCAGTGAAATAAAAAATGCAGCCTAAAGCATTTTGTTGGGCAAATTCAGCATAGTAGCTTACCTTCTCAAATGCCTCACGTAAAACCAGAGGAGTGTATGGAGTTGATGGGATTTTCTCCAAGAACCAAGGGGGGTTGTACCACCTTCTTAGGCCTCCTGAAAAGGCAACAAGGTTCAAAGGATATATAAATGAAATAGTACCTCCAGAATTCAAGTGAAACCAGTAAAAGGATGATAATCACAAGACTCATCAGTATAGCTAAAGAGGTAGCAGTTTCCAATATACCTAAAATAATGATTTAGTTGCATTAAAAAATAATAATAATGATTTAGTGAATAGAAGAATGAGGTTTCCATTACCCTGTTTGCTGGAATATAAATGCCCAGGAGGAAAAGATATGAATCTCTCACAATCATCACGCAAGCTGCCAAGAAATCACTCGCAGTCAATAATACAATGAAGAAACCGTGCAAATATCAGAAACCGAAAAGCTAACTTTGCACAGGTCCAAATACCTGGGCACCACTGATTTTAGGCCTTTTATATAGATTGAAACCCCACATACCTGGGCAAACTGTGATTGTCCGTAAGCCTTGCTGTGCTCTTCACCGTAATCGACTTGCCCACCTTTCAAATAATAGAACAATCCACGAGATTATTTTAATTAATCACAAATGATTCCATGTTCGACAATTTTTCAATGTGTATATACCTCTAAGGTTTAAACCTAGAACTCAAGAGTAGTGTGGGGTTTTAGAAGAGGAAGAGGCGATACTGTGAGAGGAGAAGATTCCAATAGAAATTAGAACTCTGCAAATGAAATTGGTTCGCTGAAAAACAATCGACGGGAAAAGAAGATGATGAGAGGGAAGCCGTCGCACGGAGGGGTAGAGAGAGAGAGAGGGTGGGAGGGGGAAGGGGGAAAATGTTTATTTTATCTCTTAAATCTCTGCAGTTGGATGATCTCATAATCTAATGGTTTTGAAGGGGTAAGTAGAGGTAGGTAAAATAGGAGTAGGTAGAATAACCTATCCCTATTTTTAAATATATAACATATTTAAACTAAAGAATTAAAATGTAAGTATGTTTTGTCAATGTTTAATTGTATAGTTATTACTTAAGTTTGTTGAATTAACATTTTTCGTTAAATAAGACTAACGATGTTTAAGGGATAGAAATTGCACTTTACAAATTTAAGGGATTAAAAATGAAATTTGATACAAACTTATAGAATAAACCTATACTTTAACCTTTAAAAAACAATTTTTTAAGAAACTTTACGATGCCTGTTCAAGCTTTTGAAAGTAATTGGAATGTCAACCACTCTTTTTGAAAAGTTATTTTGTTTGAAATGGTGCAAACGTAGAGGGAAATTCTATCAATTTGCATGAGATTAGTCTAGAAGTTGTTACTTGAAGATCAATCCAATTAGAGTATGTCCTCGTTTTTAATTTATTGTGTAATTTTTGTTTTTTCAATAAGGCCATAAGCCAAGAGTTATTAATTAATGTTTGAGGTGCCATTTAATTATTAAACTATCTGTAATTTCTGGGTTTTGTAGGACATGTTCTTATTGGGTCCACATCAAAAAATAATAAATGTGAGACAATATATTGATGAAAATATGAAGATATGTCAAAATATAATGAAATCTTAAAATTAATAAGCAATAAGTACTTTTTGTTACATACATACATTATAGTTTGACAGATCACTCAATTGTGAAATGATATAAGGTCACTCGTCAAGCAATGAAAAAGGGCTCGAGTGGTTTGCAAGACTTTCCTAGTTGCTATGAATATGAAGAGTAATTTGTGAACACACACCACTCAGACATGCTTCTTTTTAATAGAATTGCCTTGATACACGGTGTAAAATGATATAACTAGTCCTCAATATATGATTTTGTTAGTAGTGTGTTATATATAATGTAATGATACACATCATATCCTATAAATAAATAATTTATTTAGTTTCCTTAATTTCTTCAAATTAGTCAACTAGGTTTGACCTTTGATGGAGTGTACATTGAAACTAACTTATGTCATACTAATAAAGGCGAGAAATAAGAAACTTTTTTCCAGGATATGATGAGCAAAAAATGTGCTCTTATATTTGCATATACTTAATTATGGCTTGAACCTTTGTCAATATGACACGAGCATTTCAAAAAAAGGAAAAAAAAAAAAAAAAAAAAAAAAAAGCAACAACTAGGTTGCCTGTGGCGGTATCATTTGTGATGCTAAGGGAGAATGGGTAATGGCGGTATCATTAGAGGTGTCTCTGACCTGTGGTTCCTTTGCATTGCAAAGCCTTTAATCATTTTAAGTTTGGCTTGCCTTCTGTAATTTTATTTTCTTTTTTTAAAGGAAAAAAGAGAGGTAAAAATATATCCATGAAACTAGGAAAAATCATGAAGAGAAATATGAGTTTCAAAAGATAAATAGCGTTGATGTACTTACGAACCTTAAAATACGAGTTTTCTGTTGAGGTTGTTGCTCCTCCTGGTGGTGTCACAAGTGGGTGTGTTTGAGCATAACCTCTTCTCTCCTTCCTTTGCTGTCCACTCTGAGAGGAACCAATTTTCTCTTCTCTTTCTTCTCCTTTCCGCAGCCAAAAAATCAAAACAGGGGATGGATAGGAGTATTGATCAGCAAAAACATAAGGTGTTTGCATTAAGAGATTAATCATACTTCTTTATTTTGGCATTAAGTCACTGTTAGTAAGAGATGATCACTATTAATTAGGAAGAAGACTCGATGACGAAAGGAGGCGGAATCTAAATCTGCGAGAGGATAGGTAATGATGATAGGGTTAGACCCAGAAAATGAAAATGACGAGCATCAGAAATGGTCTCTATTAAATATTCAGACTCACTCCATGAATTGGTAACTAACCTGGAAACTTATTTATAACTATATAACTCCTTCGGCTCCCACTCATTACTCAATTTTCTCATAACAAATTCTCAGAGAAAATATATTAGCTAAATGAAAAATCGATGTTGAAGGATCACCTAGAATTCAGGGGAGCTGGATGTGACTAGAGAGCACCATCTATAGTTAATCATTTGCAAGATTAAAATAAAATAATATTAAATATCTTGTTCTTCTCTGGAATTTCAGCCCATTCTTGATAATGAAGATTAGACTTACAGATTTTGAAAGGAAATAGAACTAAAGTACTGATGATTAAGTCTAGTTACTGAATTTGAATTAGTACAATATATTTGGTAAGAAATGAAATCCTGTAGTAAGTAAATTCTGAATATCTTGGATCACCACATTGATTGTTTCCTCTTGAAAGGAAATTTTGTTGATCAAGGATCTATCTATGCACTAGATCTGAAGTTTCTGTTTCTCTGAAGTGTAGAAGGAACCATGTGTCCTGATCCATAATAGAGCATCCCTCAGACGGTGATAATAGAATTCTGCAAACTGAGTACGATGCCAGAAGAAATGGTGAATGGTATACCCTCCATAACATAGAGATGCTTGACAGCCTTTTTGCCTGTTGTTTGTCATTTTGAGCTTCTGTGAGATTAAAATTCAGTCTCTAGATCAGAGGGTGTTACCTTTTGAGATGCGTTTCTGATTTGGAAAAGTTATAAGAAGTAAATGATGTCATATCAAGAATCTCCTTGATAATTTTCGTGGGATGAATTAATTGACCATGATGTACTTACCAAGTATTCTTTTCTGCCAAATAACAATTGGTAAGTATAATGATTCCGTATATAAGTGATATCTCCTTATCCCTGTGCAGACTTAAGAGAGTGGATTTGAGCCATCAGTATTGGATTTGGAGCCGCAGAGAAGGGATTGGGGCAGTTATGAAAATAGCACAAAGTAGTTTGTTGCGGCTACTTTGGTCGTTGGAGAAAATCATGATGGATATAGTTTGTTGCGGCTACTTCTCTTACGTCACACAGGTACAAGTTCATAGGTCTATTCTAATTAGTCCAAGCTGCATTTAAACTTGTTGCTTTTTATTTTTTTGGGCAAAGTTTTGACAGCATTAACACCAATAATTCCAAAGCCAAAGTAAGTGGTAAGACGTACCCTACCAAAAAAATCAAATTCAACATAGCAATTTCACCAACAGTAAAAATCATAGCATTCCGTACACATAACGAATAATGTAAAAGATTTGGCTCAGTGGAACAAAAAACACACCTTATTGTAACAAAGAAAAATTCTCACCTTAATATCAAAGGTTAGCTCCTTCAACATTGACCCTCTCTTCTAGAAGTGTTATCCCATAGATGTGAAGTCTTGGCGATAGATGTGTCTTTCACAGAGAAAGGTCAAAACCCATCACTTGCTTTTAGATCTTGTGGGGGTGATGTCACGGTTGGGTTTGAAGAAGATATATTGTCTAAGAAGGGGAGAAGGCACCCAATTTATTTTTATTTTTAAATATATATTATATTAAAACTAAAGAATTAAAATGTAAGTATGTTTTGTCAACGTTTAATTGCACAGTTATTACTTAAGTTTGTTGAATAAACATTTTTCGTTAGACAAGACTAACGTTATTTAACAGATAGAAATTGTACTTTACAAATTTGAGGGATTAAAAAATGAAATCTGATATAAACTTACAAGATAAACCTATACTTTAACCTTTGGAAAACAATTTTTTTAAGAAATTTTAAGATGCCTGTTCAAGCTTTTAAAAATAATTAGAATTTCAACCACTTCTTTTGAAAAGTTATTTTGTTTGAAATGGTGCAAACGTAGAGATTAGTCTAGAAGTTGTTACATGAAGATCAATCCAATCAGAGTATGTCCTCGTTTTTATTTATTTATTGTGTAATTTTTTTTCCAATAAGGCGATAAGCCAAGAGTTATTAATTAATGTTTGAGGTGCCATTTAATTATTAAACTATCTGTAATTTCTGGGTTTTGTAGGACATGTTCTTATTGGGTCCACATCAAAAAATAATAAATGTGAGACAATATATCGATGAAAATATGAAGATATGTCAAAATATAATGAAATCTAAAAATTAATAAGCAATAAGTACTTTTTGTTATGACTAAGATCAAATTATTCTTTTGTAAATGCATTCATTATAGTTTTGCTGGTTTGTCCTACAGGTCACTCAATGGTAAAATGATATAAGGTCACTCGTCAAGCAATGAAAAAGGGCTCGAATGGTTTGCAAGACTTTCCTAGCTGCTAAGAATAGGAAGAGTAATTTGTGAACACACGCCGCCACACATGCTTCTTTTGAATAGCATTGCCTTGATACACGGTGTAAAATGATATAATTTCTGGTCCTTAATATATGATTTTGTTGGTAGTATGTTATATGGGATTAACATATCTGCTTTTAAGGCAGATAATTTACTCTGCATTAAGTTAAAACGATGTAGTTTGATCTTCTTTTTTATAAATAAATTCTTCGGCACTCGGTCGTCATATATTCTCAGCTTGTCTTCGCTCTCTCTGTGCCCCTTTACCCTCTCTTCCCCTTGAACTATGCTTGGAGTAATCTGAGAGAAAGTCTTCAATCATGTTGGTTTACCAGGATCTCCTCACCGGTAGTCTTCTGATTCAACTTTCTTTTTGCACATTCGTGATGGATTTTTGTTCGTTGTCTCATCCGTGATTTCTGTTTAATTTACTGTCTGGTTTCTTTATATTTTTATACTTTTCCACTCTTAAAAAACTAGATCCGTGTGCTGGAGAATTTATTTATAAAAAAGAAGATCAAACTACGTGGTTTTAACTTAACTCAAAGTAAATTATCTACCTTAAAAACAGATGTGTTAATCCCATGTTATATATAATGTAACGATACACATCATATCCTATAAATAAATAATTTCTTTAATTTCTTTAATTTTCTCAAATTAGTGAACTAGGTTTGACCTGTACATTGAAACTAACTTATATCATACTAATAAAGGCGAGAAATAAGAAACTTTTTCCACGATATGATGAGCAAAAAATGTGCTCTTATATTTGCATATACTTAATTATGGCTTCAACCTTTGTTATTATGACACGAGTTTTTCAACAACAACAAAAAAAAAAAACCAAGAAAAAAAAAAAAAAAAAGCAGCAACAACTAGATGCCTGTGGCGGTATCACTTGTGATGCTAAGGGATAATGTGTAATTGCGGTATCATTAGAGGTGCCTCTGACCTGAAATTCCTTTGCGTTGCAGAGCCTTTAATCATTTCAAGCTTGGCTTGCCTTCTGTATTTTCGTTTTTTTTTTTAAAAAAAAAGAGGTAAAAATATATCCATCAAATTAGGAAAAATCATGGGAAAAATATGAGTTTCAAAAGATAAATAGCGTTGACGTACTTACAAGTTACGAGCCTTAAAATATGCGTTTTCTGTTGAGGTCGTTGCTTCTCCTGGTGGCATCGCAAGTGGGTGTGTTTGAGCATAACCTCTTCTCTCCTTCCTTGTCTGCAGCCGAAAAATCAAAACAGCGGATGGATAGGAGTATTGATCAGCTAAAACATGAGGTGTTTGCTTTGAGAGATTAATCATACTTCTTTATTTTGTAACACCCCAATTTTCTAAAGCGTTTTCGAAATACTTTAATCAGAGTAGAGCATCAGAACAATTTAAAAGAGCGAGTATCGAAACATCCTTTGTTGGTGTATCGGTTGCTTACACGCGGTACATTTATTCGAATATTCAAAAATACGCTAATACATATCCAAAAAGAAATTCTCCTTTGGGTCTTCACTGGTGCTGCTTGTCCTTGTCCTCGGTCCTGATCCCTTCGGATCCTGAGGCTATAGCAGGAGCTGAGGTCCAGTGCCCATTGGATCCCAGGTAACGGTTAACCTCATGCTTAAATATGACAGTATATGTATGACAGATATTTATAGCGTTTCAGCAACAATCAATACATGAGCACACAGCAGATGTATCCCAACAGTACATAAGCACACAGCAGATGTATCCCAATAGTACATAAGCACACAGCAGATGTATCTCATAAGCACACAACATTTATCTATCACATATAAGCATATAATAAGTATTAGAGTTAGTGTTACGATGTAAAGACGCGAACGTACCTTTCACCGTGTAACGGCCAAACATCTATCCTATACGTTATCGTCGGATTATTATATGATATTTGATAAATATTATATTGCTTAGAATAATATCCTAAGGGTTTAATTTACCTTTCTACCCTTGGTGGATTTATTATTACAACTTTACCCTCACATTTTCTAAAAAACGCTATGCTGGATTTCTGGACAGAATTTTTGGTTAACTTTGCAAAATCATAATTAAATCTACAAAAATCGAAACGAGGATCCGTAAAATTCTTTGGAATCCTTAGGATGTCTATTTTTGAGAAAAAAATACTTTTATATGCCCAGAACCTAAGAACAATTCCCAGTTTTCACGTGTTCATATCTTGCCCAGAAAAATTCTAGAATTTCGTAGCCCATTTTCTATAATTTTTATCTCACTGTAAAGAAGTCATTTTGACATGTTCTTGGCATATTTGAAAATTCCTATATGTCTAATTTAACCATGAATTTTCCCAGAATTTTTTTACTATAGTTTCAACATGAAATTCTGGCGTTTCCATCACGACTCCAGAAATTCCGAAACCGATGAAATTTTGCCGAACTTCGTTACTTTGATGATTTTCTTCCAGAAATTTTGCTATATGACTTCCCTCATCATTTTTCGAAATAAAGCCAATTTTGACCATAAAAAAATGTAAATAAAATTATCCTAGAATATTTAAGATCTAAACTACTTCTATCTAAGAATTTAAGAACTAAAATTTAAAAACTCAAAGCTAGAGCTAGAAAACTTACCAAGAACCTTGCTACTCCTTCAAGAAGCTCTTCACACTCCTCCTTACTCTCTCAACTATGGTTAATACCTTTGTGAATTGGTGAAGAATTATGAAGACCCCAACCCCCTATTTATAGTAAAAGTCCATGGCACTATTCACACCTCTCATCTTGAATATTCACCCTTGGATTTAGGTTAAAACCAAGCTCCAATCCCAGCCCTTTAACTCCCCAAAACTGTCCCCCTTTCTCTCTCCCTAATCCTCTTCCATTTTCATTAATTATTCTATCCCAAGTACCATATCCTCTTCCAAAAGTGGTTTTTAATTATCCCATGTGTTCTAGCTTTATTCACAAGCCAACAATTTCCTTCTTCTATTCTTTGTTTTGCATTCCACTAGATAGAATCACTAGATAAGAATTTATTTGGGTATCTCAATGATGTGCTATTCAATTTTTCTCATTGGTTTTGAAGTCTTGAAATTCTTGGCTTCATTTAGAGACCTTAAACACTCATTTTCTCCATTAGAAGAAATCTTCAAAAGTTGAGGAAATGGCTTTGGTTATAATCATTCCCAAGCTTAAATTATGCTTGTTAATAATCACTTCTTATATTTGATTTATGATTAATGGATCTCAAGATACAATTTATTTTGTATAGATTTCCCTTTGCTTATGTCTTGAATTAATTTCATGGATTAATCTAATTGTTTTATGCCTAATTTCCCTATTGGCTAATACCTTGACTTTTCTCTCTCTCTTCATACTACACACACACATGCACAACTCTTCATCTTTCTCTTTCATTATCCTCTTCCAATATTTTTTATTTATGAGCCTAATCTTTTAGTACACTATCCTCTTCCATTTGCTTTCCTCTTTTGTTGACTTAATTTCCTCCATGTGTTTGCTAAATAATATCTAGATAGTATGAGTTTAAATTCCTCCCATTGGTTCTTTTATTTTCACATGGATTAAGCTTCCTAATTATTTAAGCCCTTAGATTAGCTTTATGAGGTTAAATCTTGGCCCTTAGATCATAGTTGAAATTGTTGACTTTTCAAAACTTGATTAAAATTTAATTAACATCCTAATCAAGAGCTTAATTGTCTCTTGATCATTGCATTATTGGTGTTTAGGGTAATTTATGACCATTAGTAATCCATTCAATGCTAATCCTAACCCCTTATTGGTTCTTGACTTTTAATCATCCTAATACATCTTTAATTGGTGACTTTTAACATTAATTGTAAAGAATTACCTAAATATTCCATTAGTGTATTTTTAATTGCTCATTAATTGTTGGTAATTGCCCCTTAATTGTTCCAAGTGTTTTGATAATTCTTTATGGCCCTTTATGAATTAGATATGAGCTAGGTACTAATTATAGGGTATTAGAAAATTTAGTCTCTTAATAAATTATAAAATTAGTGTTTAAGACCCTTTGATTAATTATGAAGACTTGTATAATTTATTTAATTTAGGGAAAATTTAGTTGGTCATTAATTGTCATTGATTTCTCTAAATTTATTTATGGATTTTCATGACACGTACTTGCTCTTCTAGATTCCATATGAACCATAGTTTGATATGGTATTTATTTGTATTTTATGATATTTTATGATGCCTAACAAAATTTAGAAAATTAAGTCATTGGCTATCTTAATCCTAAGGAAAAACTTCATAGAAAATAGAATAAACACATCTCAAAATTTGAGACCACATATTCCCCTATTTTAAATAGGCTTTATCTATCAAAATATTGCATTTAAGATAAATGAAAGTTTTGGGTATTACATATTTTGGCATTAAGTCACTGTTAGTAAGAGATTATCACTATTAGGAAGAACACCCGATGAATAAAGGAGGCAGAATCTAAATGTGAGGGAGGATAGATGATGATGATGAAGATGACGAAGGGGTTAGACCCAGAAAATAAAAATGACGAGCATCAGAAATGGTCTCTATTAAATGTTCAGACTCACTCCATGAATTGGTAACTAACCTGGAAACTTATATATATAACTACATAACTCCTTCGGCTCCCACTCCCACTCATTACTCAAAATTTTCTCATAACAAATTCTCACAGAAAATGTATTAGGTAAATGACAAAAAGTGCTCAAAATTATTTTATTTTAAAAAAAGTAGAATTAAGGTGTATGTGGCATTAATGAGTAGCAAGCATTACTCACTTTATAGAATATACATGTGAATTATTAAATTACTATTGAGAAAGTATTAATAAGGGTATTTTTGGAAGATATTAACAAAAATTATGTTATATTTTTCTATAATTAGGACCACATTGAACTCTCAAATATTGTCCTATAATTAAGACTGGAGGGTGTAATTATTTTTCTATTTTACCTTTTGCAAGAAAAAAAAGGTGACAGATATTTGTATGTTTTTTTTGAATGAATATTAAGTGTACATTTTAAAATCACATTCTTTAATAAAGAGAAAATAGATAAACTTTATTAACTTAAGGTACAATAAATGATTTAAGTAAAATTGGCTTGAGGTCCGAAAGTCATTACTGGGGCCCACTTCTTTCCTTTTTCCTCTTGACTGTCTTCTTCTTCCGTTTCTCGGCAAGCTTTGTTAGGGTTCACAGTTGCGCAGTGAGTGTCTTCCTTTCTTTTGTATCTTGCGCATCCGCTTCTGCACAGCCAGTCTGTTCTTCTACCTGGAGGTGACTACTGCCTGCGACTCTAGGTTCTTGTTGCAAGCTCTTTGCTTCCCCGGTTCTTCTTGCGTCTTTCAAGCCATCCATTCACCTAATTCCAGTTGGTTCCCTGAAAGTTGTAGCTAAGATTTGCTTCCTTTTTTTACTTGTACCAAGAAAATCAAATTTAATTGCTTCAATTGAGATTGTTAACCAGAGTTCCTCCACTAACACAGCAAGTCTGCGAGCTTTGTTCTAGTACCATAATTCTTGTAGACCTTTAGTAGTTTAGTTGTAGCAGCATCAAGCTCATTGATGGGACTGGGTGAAGAGGAAACTACTTCTTCAAGTAGAGACAATATAGGCACAGATTTTCTCGTCAGAGAATCAGAACGATTTTCTTCAAGAATTACATTTCCAGGTCTGTGATCTTTCAACTTGCTTGTTGCAGCAGGATTTGGTCGGGGAAATAGACGTGCGAATAAGGGGATGAATGAACCAGCGTAGCCGGCGGGTTGAGGGTGACCAGAGTGATGAGCTTGGAGTGCAGGTAAGACTGCAGAGGTGTAGGTGAGTTGGACGAATTTTGGTGTCATATGCATATACTCATATGAACTGAGTTAAAAGCCATTTTTGCGACATAATATTAGTCAGTATTAAGTTTTTAACAGTAAAAAGGATAGGCACTGATAAACAAGTTAAAAATTGAGAGAATGAATTATAAGAAGTTATAATTAAGGTATTAAGTTATAAATGGGTTAAAAGTTAAACAACCTAACAAAATTTTTCCTTTAAATTATTTCTGACAAAAAGTTTTTAAGGTTGATTCCATTATATGTGAGAAAAAGGCCAAAGACTTCGAAAAGAGTGATTGTGCTTTAGACTTTGAGGCGTTGTTTGTTTAGGGATTTTTGGGGGTGGATAATAAGAGAGGGTTGATGAGGAAACAAGTTTGTCCGGTTGGAAGGAGAGGAAGTGAGGCGTAGGTATATAAATTTTCTTTTATCACATACAACTGAGATATCATGTTTTTATAGATTTATAAATTAAGAAGAAGGAAAATCTAAAAATAAAGAGATAAGAATATATTTGTTAACCTAAAATTACCTTCCCTCACCTACCCTCCTGCACCAAACAAAAAACTAATAATGGTTATAATAAGGCAATTAATATTCTCTGAAAAAATACTCGCAGTGGAAATTTTTTTAATCCGCTAAAAAATCTTCCCTCTTCTTCCCTAACTTGAAGTGGTGACAAATTCCACCTCCCATGTTTAACTAACAACAAACAACTTCCCCTCCTCCCATCAAATAGACGGATTAACAAAAACAATAATGGTTAAAGCTAAATCACCCTAGTAATAATAATACTTGTCACGTTTGGATAAGGTCTTAAGTTCGAATTTGATGTTGACATATTTACATGTGTAAGTGCTTAAATTGATTGTATTAAAAAAACTATAATAATGAAGAGAAAATCACTACTCCATGAATAATGACCTATAATAATAAAGTGTAGAGAAAATATATAAATAACTGGAAGTAACATTTAGTGCCTAATCCGATGTTCGGTTTTGTCCCCACGTGATTTGATTCACCTCGTTATTATGAATATGGCAAGAGATTAGGGATAGGCTTCTCTCCTTATCCGGTTTTTTATTTTCTTCTCATAATTTTATATCCATCATTAGATTAAAGCAATTCATGGTTTAGATTCAATATTTTATAAAATTATTTTTATAAACAGAAATAAGTAAATTTAAACTTTTAAAATATTATCTATGTCATTTACAACTGCAATCCATAAAAAATAAGTAAATATAGTATCTTATGTTTTATTCTATTTAAATCATTGGCTCCTATAATTTAATAAAAATCTTGAAGATTTTACTCTTGAGGGACCAAACCCATGATTTGAAATTTGAAGGACTAAAACTAATAAAAGTAAAACTTGAGGGGTATTAACCCATTTATAAATCACACTTTAACAATGAGAGTTTGAGACTCCACTATGTAGGACACAAACTAATGGCCTTTTTGGTAAGGAAATGAACGAAATTAAAAGAAAACGGCCATTTCCTATATTACTATTTCCATGGAATAGCCTCTCTATAACTGGACTTCAATGAGTAACTTCCATTAATCGGCTAAATATTGAAGAAGTTCATAATATTTTTTTGAATAAAAGTCAAAAGGATACTCGTGTTTTAAAACATAAATTACACAATCAACGGGGTTGAGGGAATGGGGAAAAGACCGAGGAACCTGTTAAGAATAGTAGTGTCAATTATATTAATTGAAATACTATTATAAAAAACTTAATTCTCCTCTTGTCGTCAATATAAAACATACAAGTATTTACCTAATTTTATTAGATTAAGAAAGTTATTTAATATGATATATATTTTCTGAAACACTTTAACCATCTTCTTTAATTCCCTCATTCTCTCTCATATTTAATTATTATTGAGGAAGAATAAATAGAGATAAATTAAAAAATATTAAAAAAATGTCTTATATTTAGAATTAAGATTTATCATATGACGATCAACACAATTGATATATCCAAGAAGATATTAATTAGTAGGTCAGCCACAAACCGAACATTAAGATCCGGAGCTTAACTATATTGCATATGCCACCATAAAGGGTGGGAGATTGGAATCAAGGAGCCAGAACCAACTTGCCATCTAGAATTGGAAAAAACATTAAGGTGCATTTTCTATAACTCCTTTCCAAATTCAAGAATTATAAAGCTTCTTGATTATATTTTCATTTGACCAACCAATATATTTTAGGGAAAATTTCACCTAGGTCCTGAGTAAGAGAAAATATGACAATATGATCCCTTGAAATCTTAAAATTGCTATGAAGTCCTATGGGATTTTTTACAATATTTTCCAACTGTGAAAGACATAAATGCCCCCATGGAGACTCATGGGCTTGTCAACATAGGCGCACAGATTTGTCAAAACATGCTCATTAACTTGTGAACATATGCACAATTGTCAATACATGCACATGGACTTATCAAATAGTCTCATGGATTTGTCAAAACAAACACATGGACTTGTCAAAAATAGGGTCATGCTCATAGAGTTGTCAACACATGTACATGTGTCAACCCAAGTACATAAACATGTCAAAACATTCCCATAGACTTGTTAAAACATGCACGTGGACTTAACAAAAAAGACTCGTAGACTTGTCAACACAAGTATATGAGGGCATTTGTGTCTTTTAACATATAAAAAAATTGCAAAAAGTCCCATGGGATGTCACCGCAATTATGATATTTCAAGGGACAATCTTGTCTTATTTTTCCTTGTCAGGGACTTAGGTGCAATTTTCTCTCTATTTTACTTTGGAAGTAGAAGCTAGTAAAGAAGACTCAAGCTACAAGCCCACAGTCAAATAAATGAAGTTATAGTACTTTTGTAGTGAAAACTTTCCCCTGAAAAGCCATGATGGAGTTTAGACTTTATAGAATTGAACTAGAATATCCTCACCCTTATTGCTCAACAAAAAAGAAATAAGTGAAGATAATTATTGAGAGAAGTGGAAATTACCAATTTTTTTAGTGCCAACCAGATATGGCAGCAACATTTTCTGAAGCATTCCGCGGGCATCTTCTAATACTAAGGCCAACAACATAATGACAAGGAGGTGTTGTTTTGTGATTTTATCATTATACTTTAATATTCAGATTTTAAAAATACAGGATAACATAACATTCCAAAAATCGATGATCAATTCTATATTTTGATAAGAAAATTATTCTTATAATTTGAAGGTGACATGTGAACAAGGCCACCTAAATGCTACTCCCTACTATCCTTAATATAGGACATATTTGTTAATATTTTCCTAATTTACCTTTAATGATGTTGTGGACCTCGGAAATGGGCTAGACCCGGTCGGGGCAAGGAAGGACCGGTTATCCCACGACTATACCCACTAACATAGTAGCGCCGGGAGTGGAGGCACAGAACGTGCAATGATGGGGACGTGCTGTCGAGGAAGTCGGATCAACCTGGCTTCACTATAAATAGAGAAGTACCTAGGTGAACGGTACATATATACATTCTCCCTTACTATTTACATATTGTCCCACTGTGTACACACCCCACTCCTCAGACAGTACTCTGTCTTCGTGTTGCACGGTGATCTTCTTGTTCATTGTTATCTCCTCAATAGATAACCGTGGATAAGCATCTTGGGTACATCCTTACAACCCATCAGATCCAATATTGACCATTAGCTAGCCCTAAGGGGTTAGACATTTGTGTTCCATATTGGAACATTGGCGCCGACCGTGGGGAGCGAGTAAACTTCGAATCCCAAACCACAAAGCTACGAGCTTACCATTGCAAATGGCGAACACCAGAGGACGTAGTTCAACAACTCGGCAGGACCAATTGCCAGAAGAACAGCCAGAGCGACAACTCAATGGACAAACGTCTCGACAGGAGGGTCCGGTGAACCCAGATGCAAAACATGTCGTTGTGGAGACTGAAGCGGAGACATCGGACACAACGAATTCTCCTCCCTTTGAGAATGTTGTTATCCAGCAAGTCGGACTCCAGGCTATACCAAATAATCAGACGTCAGAATTTCAAGTGGTCAATCCCGACATTCGCATATTGCAAACCACCCATGGTTCCGTAATGGATCGAATGGACGAGATGGAAACTCGCAATCGGCTACAAAAGGGAGGAAGATGTCCGACTTATGAGAGAGGAGATGTACCGCCGCAATGAAGAATGGAAGAGACTATTTGAATGCCATGTCAGATGAACCGAGGATCATAACGGTAATGCAGGAAAAGACGTTGTGGACCCAAGCCAAAATGACGTCCTGACATCCCAAAATCTTTGGGGCATCGCGAGCGAGCCAAGGGAAAGAAACCATATTTGAGGAAGACCAAATTTGACATCGGGTAAGAAATGAAGGTCATGAAAGGAGAAGCCCAAACAGACATGGTCGGACAGTGGCCACTGATATCGGCATTGACAACGTCAGACAAGATTAAACGTCAATCGGTAGGTCAAGCAAAACGAAACCGGTCGAGGCTATAACCTTTCCAAAAAGAAGCGCACTGCAGTTATCACGAGTTGAATTCCAACGATGAGGAAAAGACGCGACTCCTTTTACGGAGAGAATAATGGCTGCCGCATACCCAAAAGGCTTGGACATGAAGGATTTCCTGAGGTATGATGGAAGCCAGGATCCGCAGGTGCATGTGGGAAATTTCAAAATGGAGATCATGGTAAAAGGCTACACTGGACCCGTCATACCTCGGCTGTTCGGGGGAATGCTGCATGGAGCTGCTCAAATCTGGTTCAATACCTTGCCAGAGAATTCAATCTCGGACATGAAGGATTTGGAGAAGAAATTCTTGCTTAACTTCGCCACCAGAAGGAAGCAACCAAAAACCGAGTTCCAGTTAGATCAGGTGAAGCAATCACCGGGAAACTTTGCGAAGTATTTGAAATGCTTTAAAGACACGGCACTACAAGTCCCGGGGTTAAAGGAGGATGTACATTTGCACTGCGTCATAGCAGGCCTGGACAAATCCTCACGTTTGAAAAAGTCGGTCGTGAAGCGTCGTCCTAAAACACTGGCGGAATTCCGAGACTGATCCAAGACGTATATAGAGCTGGAACAGATGGATATTATGAGCCATGCACCACGGGACAAAGTGAGTAGTTCACCTTCCCGAAGTAAGGAGCAGTACGGACAAAACAGACAGGACTCTCAAGGACGTGGAAGGGATAACAAGCCTCGTGGGGGAAGAGCGGAAGGAAGATATGACCGATATGCCCCGTTGAAGGTGTCTCAAGCCCAAGTTTGGAAGGAAGTCTCCATGACTGAGATGAAAAAAGTAGAGCGACCACGTCCAATGCGGAACGAGGCCACCTTGGACAAGTCTCGATACTGTGAATTCCACGATCAACACGGGCACACGACGAACGTTTGTTGGGACCTGAGGGACACTATCAAGAAATTCATTCGAGAAAGGAAACTCCACCGGTATGTAATCCAAAAGCAAGGGCGACATAACAAGCGCCAAGGAGATCGAAGTAGAAGCCCGCCCGCCGAGAAGAAGAGGTGAGAGCAGAAAAAGGTGGGACGAGGCCCTGAGGATGACTTTCCTGATTCAAAATACGACTGCAATGAGATTGTTGGAGGCTTTAGCGGAGGAGGAGATTCCGTGAGTCAGCGAAAGAAATACTTGAAGGAGGTCCTCTCTGTAAGTGACCGGCCCAGGTTTAAGAAAGAATCCACTAAACTGGGCTTACCAATGCTCGGATTTACTGAAGAAGAATTAGACGATGTAATACTGGGGCACCATGACAGACTTGTCATAACGGGGATAGTTGAAGATTTCCGAGTCAAGAAGATTTTTATGGACAATGGAAGTGCGGTGGACATAATTCTCTGGGATGCGTTCAAACGCATGCGGTCTGATTCGGAGGACTTAAAACCATGTAGGACCACCTTAACAGGTTTTAATGGAGAGGACACCTGTCCAAAGGGATATGTCGACCTCAAATTAACGTTGGGGACGAAGGAAGCATTCAAGTCGGAAGTAGTTCGTTTCGTTGTGGCTGATTTTCCGTCTCCATATAACATTATCCTCGGACGGCCAACTATCCATGACTGGAACATGCTGGCATCTTCCAATCACCAGAAGTTGAAATTCATAAACAGGAAGAATCAAATCGTTACCATCAAGGGCGATCAAAGAGATTCTCGGCAATGTTACTTTGAAGCAGTCAAGGAGAGTAAAACATCGAAGATGGGGCGCGCTAAGGAATGCGAAAGGAAGATAGATAACAAATCCATTCACGTAGTAGAGTTAGACTTGAGGGAAGAAGACAAAATGCAAAGGGCCGAACCAAATGAAGAAGTAGAAGATTTTGTCTTGGGAGTTGAGCCAGAACAAACTACCAAAGTCGGAAAGATGTTGGATCCTGAGATTCGAGTAAAATTGGAGAGGTTTTTGCGGGAAAACAAAGATGTGTTTGCATGGACACCATCTGAAATTCTGGGGATAGACCCTGAGTTTTGTTGCCATAAGTTGGCAATCTATCCTAGTTCAACCCCGGTGGCCCAAAAGAAGAGGAAGCAAGGTTCGGAACGAGGTAAAGCCCTGGAAGCACATGTCAAGGAATTGATCACGGCCGGATTCATCAGGGAGGTGCAATATACGACGTGGTTGTCCAACGTGGTCATGGTTAAAAAGCCGAACGGTAAATGGCGCGTATGTACGGATTATAAAGACTTAAACAAGGTATGTCCAAAGGATGCATTCCCCATGCCCAACATCGACCAGTTGGTTGACCAGTCGTCTGGTTTTCAACTTTTATCGTTCATGGATGCGTACTCGGGATACAACCAGATTGCCATGCATCTAGATGACCAAGAGAAGACAGCCTTTATCATGGACAAAGCGAATTATTGCTACAATGTGATGCCATTTGGCCTCAAGAATGCCGGGGCGACTTACCAGAGAATGATGACCAAGGTCTTCGCGGATCAGCTGGGAAAGAATGTGGAGGTGTATATCGACGATGATAGTAAAATCCAAAGAGCAAGGCGACCACGTTCACGATTTGCAACAGATGTTCGAAAAGTTGCGAATGCATCAGATTCGATTGAACACAGCGAAATGCGCTTTTGGAGTACCGTCGGGCAAGTTCTTGGGTTTCCTCTTAACCAACCGAGGCATTGAGGCTAACCCGGAAAAGTGTAGGGCTGTGTTGGAAATGAAGGCCCCGGCCAATAAGAAAGAAGTACAACAACTGACTGGACGATTGGCAGCTTTAACAAGGTTCTTGCCTAAATCAGCTGAGAAGTCACTCCCGTTCTTTAAACTTTTGAAGAAGGAAGCCCGGGGAAGGATGGAACTCGGAATGTGAAGAAGCATTTACGAATAAAGCGGTGCTTGGCATCCCCACGGTATTATCCCAGCGGAACCCGGGGAAAATTTGATTATGTACTTGTCGGTTGGTGAAGAGGCGGTAAGTGCCGTTTTAGTTCGAGAAAGCGACGAAGGACAAAAACCGGTGTATTTCGTGAGCCGGGCTTTGCAAGGTTCCTAGTTGAGGTATCAGAAGCTAGAGAAAATGGCTTTTGCGTTGTTGACGGCGGCGAGACGACTTCGCCATTATTTTCATGGCCATTCGATCATTGTAAGGACGAATCAACCCATACGGCAAGTTTTGCATAAACCAGACTTAGCCGGCAGGATGATAAGTTGGGCAATTGAATTATCGGAGTTTGATATCACTTATGAAGCCCGACAGGCAATTAAGTCACAAGCTTTGGCCGACTTCTTAATGGAGCTAACTTTGCCGCAAGCGGGGAAAGCAGGGGCAGAACCATGGAAAGTGTTCGTAGACGGCTCATCGAATCTAAAGGGAAGCGGTGTAGGAGTCATCGTGGAGAGCCTCGAAGGCGTGGCGATGGAATTTTCTCTCCGACTTGATTTTCCGACATCAAATAATCAGGCCGAGTACGAGGCACTTATTGCCGGTCTACTGCAGGCAAAGGAAAATGGAGCTCAGCAAGTGCACGTGTCCACAGACTCTCAGTTGGTTGCTTCTCAGATCCAGGGGACCTATCAAGCAAAAGGGCCGTTATTGGCCAAATACTTGGCGAAGGTTAAAGACATTATGGCAAGTTTTGATGAGGTGACAGTCGCGCACATTCCTCGGACAGAAAATACGAGAGCTGACATTCTCTCCAAACTAGCTAGCACGAAGTGCCCGTGAAATCTCCGCACAATTGTATGGCAGAACCTACCGGAACCAAGTTGCGTAATGCTTATATCGGATTCGAATGATTGGAGAAAACCGATTGCCGACTATCTAGAGCGGGGGATCACCCCAGAGGATGCTGCCGAGTCCAAGAATTTAGTCAAAACAGCAGCTGCTTATGTAATGGTGGATGATCAATTGTATCACAAAGGCGCGCATTCTCCCATGGCTAAATGCCTCAACAAAGATCAGGCCCAGTACGTCTTGGCAGAAATCCACGAAGGTATAAATGGGCAACACATGGGGGCGAAAGCGTTGGCTCGGAAAGCAGTACGGGCGGGGTACTATTGGCCTACCATGGCGCAGGATGCCAAAGACCATGTTCAGAGGTGCGATAGTTGCCAGAAACACGGCAAAATTATGTGGGTTCCGCCAACCAACTTGACGCAGATCACGGCTCCGTGGCCATTCTACAAATGGGGCATGGACTTGTTGGGAACATTTAAAGCAGCACCAAGGCAGTTGAAGTGGTTGATCGTCGCGGTGATTACTTTACCAAGTGGATCCAAGCCGAGCCTTTAGCAACAATTACCTCGGCAAGAGTGCAGAAATTCCTACAAAGGAACATTATATCGTGATTTGGAATCCCAGCAGAAATAGTCACAGACAATGGAACAGAATTCATGGACAAAGGCTTCCAGAAGATGGTGTCCGACCTTCATATAAAACATCATTTTGCTTCCGTGGAACACCCGCAATCCAACGGGCAAGCCGAGGCAGCAAACAAAGTTATTGTCAACGGGATTAAAAAGCGAATGGAAGAGGAACGGGAAAGTTGGGTGGAGCATCTATATGCAGTATTGTGGGGATATAGGACCACAATGCAGACATCCACGGGAGAGACGCCCTTCAGGCTGACGTATGGATGTGAAGCCATGATTCTAGTTGAAATCGGCGAGCCTTCATGGAGAAAGTTGAGAACTTCGTAGGAGGGGCAAAAAAATGACGAGGCTGTCGTGGTAGAGTTGGATTTGATTGATGAAGTCAGAGCCACGGCTCACTTTCGAGATTTGGCCACAAATCAACTCATCGCTTCTTGGTATAATAGGAGAGTAAACCCACGATCATTCAAAAAGGATGACTTGGTGCTGTGAAGGGCCGATATAGGCAACAAGAACGCCCGAGATGGGAAGCTCGCGGCAAATTGGGAAGGTCCTTACCGCATCAGAGACCAACTCGAAAAGGGGGCTTACCTATTGGAAACATTGAAAGGGAAAGCGATTAAGAGAACTTGGAATGCGGACAAACTTAAGGCTTACTATAGCTGAAATGTCAAGTTTATGAAGTTCTTTGTTTTTGTTGCTTTGTTTTTGTTTATTTTTAGCAGTTCCTTTTATTAACTTTGCTTTCAAGCAACTCAGTTGTGAGTACATGTAAATTCCTACGAGAATCAAATCTGATGTAGTACCGCGTACTGAATGAATCAAAAAGACAGGGTCGTAGAACCTGTATTTCGCAATTTGCTCATAAGGATTGTCGGGCATAAAGAAACATGTATGAATCAAAGTTCGAAACTCATTCATAAATCATGTAGTGGAAAGACTGCCGAGTATGAATCTAAGTGAGGAGCTCACACTTACAGGATCGTACGGCGGCAAAGCAGTCAGTTAATAAGACTGGTGAAAACTCGGATTATTTAATTCGTGTTTATCATAACAATGGCCAAAGTAAACATGTGCGAATCAGGACAAAAGGTCGTGTTCATGAATCATGTAGCGGCATAGCCGCCGAATTCAATATCATGTGCACTTAAATGCCGAGTTTGCATAACACGGCTGTAAAGATCGGGAAACAGCAAAATGCCAGCTATTGTTGATTGGGCGGAGATTGGCCTTCATCATCCTCCTCCAGAACCACCTCGGGATCGGGAATAACCGTATCATCAGCCGAGGAAGGAGCCGGGATAAACTTCCCATCCTTAACATAGGTGTTCATGTGCACCCCTTCCAAGTTCAAGGTAACCGAGGGATTCCAGAACTGGACTTGCTCTAAGGCGTTCTTGAAGGCGTCTTTAGATTGAGATGTTCCATCTCCTTGAGCTCTTTCAACTCCAAATCTGACAGTGTCTGCCCGTCAAAATAATGCGAAGGAGGTCGAAGAGCTTTACGAAGGTTGGCTGGGATTTTATGTTCCCAAATATAAGAGACAGAAAGCCGTGGCCTTATGCTAGAGTAAACTCGGCAGTTCGGAAACCCGAGCAGCCGACTTTGGGGGCAATTGTTGTGGACCTCGGAAATGGGCTAGACCCAGTCAGGCCTAAGGAAGGACCAGTTATCCCATGACTATACCCACTAACATAGTAGCGTCGGGAGTGGGGGTACAGAACGTGCAATGATGGGGACGTGCTGTCGAGGAAGTCGCATCAACCTGGCTTCACTATAAATAGAGAAGTAGCTAGGTGAATGGTACATATATACATTCTCCCTTACTATTTACATATTGTCCCATTGTGCACACACCCCACTCCTCAGACGGTACTCCGTCTTCGTGTTGCACGGTGATCTTCTTGTTCATTGTTATCTCCTCAATAGATAACCGTGGATAACCATCTTGGGTACATCCTTACGACCCATCAGATCCAATATTGACCATTAGCCAGCCCTAAGGGGTTGGACATTTGTGTTCCATATCGGAACAAATGATAATACTTCATTAACAATATTCAAAAAGGTGAGGGAAGGAAGGAATTAAAGAAGAAGAATAAGAAGTTTTAGAAAATACATGTTATTTTAACTAACTTCATTAATCTAATCAAATTAGCTATATATACCTTATATCAAGTATTAGAGGTTGTACTAAAATTCTAAAAATGACATTGCTCTGTCTATAGTACCGGCAGAGTTCTAAGGAAACAAGTATGAAGAATACATGGCTAACATGATCAAAAGTTCACCATAACCATCTAAAAATAATAATAATAATAATAATAATAATAATAATAATAATAATAATAATAATAATAATAATTAATTCATTATTAAGACCATAAAAAATCACATCAACAGGAAATCAAATCAATTCCAAGAAAATTTTCTAAATCAGCCCTGCTTTATTTGTTTTTAGAACAGGGCATACAGAGTATCTTCCTAAAGTTCTGAACAAACAAGCATGGTCATTCCAATTTGAGGGAAAATATGGATAATGGCCTAGACCAGAGAGAATGTTGTGTAAGATACAATAATCCTCTATATTTATCTCATCAAGTCAAAATCATCTATCTCTTAACATTAGAAGACAAATAAAAGGAAAAAAAAAAAATAACAGAGTGTAATCATATGGCGTAAATCGCATACATAACAAACTAAACAAATATTCATACATTCTTACCGAAAAAAATAAATTACCATGCAACACTGGTCGCAAGTGTTTGAAAACATAATTATAATATAAATAAATAAATGAACACCAAATTAGACAATAGATTTAAAACAACAAGCTGACACAAATTGACAAGTGATTTAGGTAGTTTTGTAGGACTTGGCTTTGGTCCAATTCACCCTACTGCAGCAGACGGTCCTTTGCGCAAAAACAGCACCATTTTGGGCGCAAAACTGATCCCTCTTTTGTTTTTCCTTTTTTTTTTTTAATTTATAAATATTTCAAGCACTAACTGTTACTTAAAATATGCTAAAAAGATATTTTAGGATATTGATTTGGTGTACTTCATGATCTTAAAAAATTATTTTAGGATCTTAATTTTTTTTTCGAGTATTGACGATGCGAAAAGATACTTGAGGATCGATTGGTGCGAAAAAGTGCTTCATGATCTTGAAAAATTATTTTAAGATCTTGAAAAAAATATTTCAAGTACTGATTAATAATAAAAATATAATTCAAAATAATTTTTCAAAATCATAAAGTAGTTTTTCAGTACTAGTCATTATCCTCAAGTATCTTTTCATTACCAGTCAATACTCTAAAATAACTTTTTTGAGATCTTAAAATAATTTTTTAAGATCATGGAGTACACCAATCAGTATCCTAAAGTACGTTTTTAACATATTTTAAGTAACAGTTAGTGATTGAAATATTAAAAAAAAATAAAGGATCACTTTTGCGCCCAAAACAGGAGCTGTTTTGAGCAAAGGACCGTCCGCTGCAGTAGGGTAAATTGGACCAAAGCTAAGTCCAGTTTTGTGATGCCAGTCTCCCCTACATCAAGTTTGGATAGACTTTTCATGCTTTCCCAAATTCTGGAAGTCGTCTAATTTGTAAGCAACCCAAGAGTATAAGAGTCTCTAGGCATTTCATCTCAAACTTACTTGGAAGAGTTTTGATACTCTTACAACCTTTTAAATTGACCATAACAAGGTTCTGATGGTGTCCAAGAGATGAATGTACTTCAACAAGGTTTATAAATACCATTTGAATTTCAAAATCTCAAATAAGTTAGTTCCCAATAAAACGAGTTGTCAATTGCTTTAATGTTTTTGTTAGTCTCATTACTGTTGTTATCAACAAGATTTTAAAGTTTTAAGTGATATTTTTCTTCCATGTTCCCTATTCTTTTTCACATCCGTCCAAAAATACCACTTTGGTTTATAAATCCTTTTGAACTAACTCTTACAAATTAAATAATAACAGTTCATCCATTAAATATATCTTAAATTAAAAAAAAAACTTATTAAAAGTTTAAAACTCTCCCCATTTACATATCATTCCCACCTACCTCATTTTTCTCTCTTTCCAATAAAAAATTAAATATAGTTATTATAATAACTCTCTTAGTAAACTTAAACCAAAAATTTCTTCTTTATTGGATATATAATAAAGACCATGGCACTATACTACTATGTAGCCCATTTATGTGTTTTCGTATGGTGAATAACTAAATTAGATTTCTTAACACCCAAAAATATTAGTTTTTAACCATCCAATTTATTTTCCTTCTTGTGTTTATATACATGCATCTTATATAACGTACAAAATACCGTACGCCCTGATGCATATATAAAGTACACCCTCATCTTCATGTAATAATCTTCATCTTATTTTTTAGAGTTAATGGGTGAAAATACCGTTTAGATTTGACCTAAAGTATGTCTAACATCATATATTTTTCAGTAAAGTGTAAAAATAGGGGTTAAGTATTAAATTTTCCTCGGAAGTACACGCCGAGGAGCAATTTTACTTTGGAAGTTTTTTCCCCCCTCAATGTTACCCCAGAAGTTTAAAAACGTAGCAATGTTGTCTTTTTCTGTTAAAAAGTTAACAGTCAATGGCTATTTTTTAATTGTCAACGTTAGTTTTTTTTAGTGAAAAAGGGAAATATTACTACGTTTTTAAACTTCCGGAGCAACATTGAGCCAAATAAAACTTCCAAGGCAAAATTGCTCCTAAGCGTGTATTTCCAAGACAAATTTATTACTTAACCCTAAAAATAGCTCTAAAAATTCAAAATAAGAATAAAAATACCATGACAGTGAAATATACCTTAACAATTATACTTTCCAATTTTTGCATATGCCTAGCCTATAGAATGGTGTCAAGTTGTATTTAATGATCTTGGCATTTTTGCTCTTATTTTGAATGTTGGGTAAATTTATACAAATTTTTTTTTTTGAAATGCAAGACAAGAGAAAGTAATTATTAAATAATAATTTATGTATAATACTTTCAATATTTAAATTATTTCCGGAAAACATATTTAAATTAGTTTCGATTATACATGAGAAAAAGGAGAACAACTTTGGAAATAGTGGTGTCTTAGGGTGTACGACTTGTATGTCTCAAAGTATCCATCGCTTTCATTTCCAATAGATTTCCTGGGTCTGAGGGGGAAAAAAGATTTGCTGGGTTCACATTTAAAAAAAAAAAACAAGAAGAACGAACTGAGAGCTGATTGATCCTGCAGTATCTAATATCTATCCCCCTAATTCACTCTAATATCCTTTGTATTATCTCAACTCTTCATTTTTTTTTTTTCTTTTGATCATTAGATTCTAAATAAAATGAATAACATTTTAAGTAACATTTTAATATTTTATAGGTGTAAAATAATGCAGTCTTGAATTTATTTTAGTGAAAAGACAAAAAACAAAAAACATTTAAACTTCAAAATATCAAATCAACGATTTCCTATTAAAATGAGTAGTTAATTATTATACTCTAGTAATTAACACCTATATTCTTTTAGGCAATAAGACTTACTTAGAATTTTTAGGTGTATTTTCTTGTTTAATTTTTATCATTTTTTTTAAAAAAATTGAAACCCTACAATTTTAGAGTTAGTTTTTTGAATGAGTAGTTAATTATTATACTCTAGTAATTAACACCTATGTTCATATTGCCAGCAGTAATTGAGTACAGAGGGGAGGATGGAATGGTTGGAAGAGAATCGAATGCCTTGAGTGGGCCCTATTTATAGTGGGGTTTCACAAGCAGCTAGTAGGTTAGTTTTGCAATTATGGGATCTTCATGTCAATGAGGATTGACAGTTGGTAAAGGCATCGGCCTTATCTTAAAAAGGAGGAGGTTCGATACCAGCTGGTCGACGTGAGATCTTATTGGTGGGTAATCTGTAAGTACCTCTGTAAGTGTTCTTTGAGCCTGGAGGCATGCATGTCCTGACCCTGGTGGGGTATCGGTGTCTACCCTACCTAAACTATATTGCATAGACCACCATAAAGGGTGAGATATTGGAATCAAGGAGCCAGAACCAACTTGCCATCTACAATTGCAAAAAACATTAAGGTGCATTTTCTATAATTCCTTTCAAAATAAAGCTTCTTGATTATATCTTCATTTGAGCAACCAATATATTTTAGGGAAAATTGAACATAGGTCTAGGTCTTGAGTAAGAGAAAATACGATAATATGATCCTTTGAAATCTTAAAATTGTGATGAAGTCCTGTGGGACTTTTTTACAATATTTTCCATATGTGAAAGACACAAATGCCCCCATGGAGGCTCATGGACTTGCTAATATAGGCACACAGACTTGTCAAAACAGTTTCATGGATTTGTCAAAACAAACATGTGGACTTATCAAAAATGGACTCATGCTCATAGACTTGTCAACACATGCACATGTGTCAACACATGTACATGGACATGTCAATACAATTCCATATACTTGTCAAAACATGCATATGGACTTGGCAAAACAAACTCATTGACTTGTCAACACAAACATATGGGGACATTTGTGTCTTTTCACATATAAAAAAATTGCAAAAAGTCCCATAGGATGCACTGCAATTTTGATATTTCAAGAGACCATTTTGTCTTATTTTTCTTTGTTCGGGACCTAGGTGCAATTGTCCCCATATTTTACTTTGGGATAAGGGTCTTAAATGCCATGGAAGTTTTCGCTCAGGAGCACTGGTAAGACAGAAGTTTTTTTTGGACCAAAAATGCCACGGAAGTTTTCGATGAGGAGCAATTTTACCCCGGAAGTTTTCAGTAAGGAGCAATTTTGCCCTGGAAGTTTTCACTAAGGAGCAATTTTGCCCTTCTGTCCCCAAATATTAAATTTGACTTTTAAATCAGTCAAAGACCACACATGTTATGCCTTGAAAAGGTCAAACTTGGAGCCAGAGAAGGAGATCCTTGAGATGTTGAGCTCAAGGCGCGGAATTTGTGAAGCCGAACTGGTCAAAGGGACTAAAAGGTCGATTTGTCACAAAACCCAAAGGAAGCATCACTTATGATCTAAGCAAATGATCGGTCTATACAAACGTAAATATTATCACTATTGATTTGTTTTTCGAACCAATTTTTGGACCAATTCATTTCTCGTTTTGCGTTTCATTTACGTTTTGTGAGACCTTTCGGTCCCTTTGACCAGTTCGCTTCACAATTTCCGTCGCCTTGATTTCAACATCTGAAGAATCTCCTTCTCTAACTTCAAGTTCGACCTTTTCAAGGTATGACATGTGTGGTCTTTGACTGATTTAATAGTCAAATTTAATATTTGGGGACAGAAGGGAAAAATTGCTACATTTTGTAAACTTCCGAGGCAAAATTGCTCCTTAGTAAACTTCCGGGCAAAATTGCTCCTCAGAGAAAACTTCCGGGGCAAAATTGCTCCTCAGCGAAAACTTCCGTGGCAAAAATGATACTTCCGGGGAAAAATTGCTACGTCTTGTGAACTACCGTGGCATTTTTGGTCCAAAAAAAACTTCCGTCTTACCAGTGCTCTTGAGCGAAAACTTCCATGGCATTTAAGACCATTATCCCTTTTACTTTTGAAGTAGAAGCCAGTAAAGAAGACTCATCCGATGTAATTCTTCTTTAGAAATGTTTGGCTACAATGGCTTGATTAAGAAGGGAATCAAGGCACTAACACCAACAAACAAATAGAACTAAGCTACAAGCCCACAGTTAAATAAATGAAGTTATAGTACTTTAGTAGTGAAAGCTTTTCCCCCGAAAAACCATGATGGAGTTTAAACTTTATTGAATTGAAATCGAATATCATTATACTTTAATATTTAGATTTTAAAAATACAGGATAACATAACATTATAAAAGTCGATGATCAATTCTATATTCCGATAAAAAATTATTCCTATAATTTGGAAGTGATATGTGGATGAGGCTACCTAAATGCTACTCCCTACTGTCCTTAATATAGGACATATTTGTTAATATTTTCCTTATTTACCCAAAATGATACTTCCTCAACAATATCCAAAGAGGTGAAGGAAGAAAGGAATATAATTAAACAATATGAATAAGAAGTTTTAGAAAATACATGTTATTTTAACTAACTTTCTTAATTTAATCGATTAGCTATATATACTAAGTATTAGAGGTTGTACTAAAATCAGCCTCTGCTTTATTTGTATTTGGAACAAAGCATACAGAGTATCTTTCTAAAGTTCTGAACAAACAAACATGGTCATTCCAATTCAAGGGAAAATATGGATAATGGCCTAGACCACAGAGAATGTTGTGTAATATACAATAACACTTGTGCAAAAAAGGGCTTTAAGACCACCTCATTTAGACCGGAGTATCGTCGCCTGGTCTTAAAGGTATGCCCGTGGGAGTTTTGTAAATATAAAGAACCTCTTGGACCGGATCAGTTTTTCATAGGTCTTAAATATATTATTCAGACCGGTTTAAAAAACAACCGGTCTTAAAAATGTTATTAAAAAAATTGAAACATCAATTACTTTATAGAGAAATCTCATACAGCCGGACTTATATTTTCTACCGTCCAAAATAATAAGGAAAAATTTAAATATAAAGGTCTAAAGGTTTTAAGACCGCACATATTTAATAGCCAGTCTTAAAAGTTATTCTTTTAAGACCGGACATAAAATGAGACCGGTACAAAATATAGAAAAAATTAAACAAAAAATCAATTAATTTTAAGACTGGACTTTTATAATGACCTGTCTTAAAGGTTAACTTTTAAGATCATCTTATAATTTTTCCGGTCTTAAAGTTAAATATTTAAGACCGGACTTAAAATATGGCTGGGACAACAATATTGAAGAAACTTAAACAAATAATTAATTACTTTTAAGACCGGAGTTTAATATCACCGGTCTTAAATGTTAAATATTAAGACCGTCTTTTTTTATATCCTGTCTTTAAAAAAAGTTGCTAAATATATTTTTCTTCGCGCGAAACCTTTCTTTACTCTCACTGAAGAACACATGTTCACGTTGTGAAACTCTTCTTGTTGCATTACCTTTCTTCCTCGCCCACATACCATTAGCTTCTATTACTCTCTCATTTCCTCAGGCATTCCTCTCTTCCTGTCTTGAAAATGAACAATGAAAATGATTCTAGTCCTGTTCTTGTAACGCCAGTTACTGGTGTGACTGGTGTGAGCCAGAGCGAACCCTATTCATCTCACAGTCAACCCTGTAATCGCCCTGCACGCTGTGGTAGAAAAGGCACACGAATGATGGATGTATCCCTAAGTCAGACTTCTGGGTCAAAGCTTGAGATTCAGTTTGATGAAAATTTGGAACCTTTCGGTCCTAATAAAAACAAATATAATAGTTTTGTCGGCTATCTAGCACACAGCAAGGTTAGCATCTTGACAAATGAGTGGAAAAATGTGGACCTTCGCACAGTAAAGGATCCTATTTAGGACACTATCCGGCTTACATACACTGTCCCTGACTGTCAGAAGTTGAAAGACAAGACATTATCTTATTGTGTTGATCGGTGGAGGAAGTTTAAGACCTTTCTAGCTAACAACTATATTTTTGCCGAGGTTTAGCCTGACCATAATCCTTGGGACAAGTACACATTTATTGATGAACAAACTTGCCAACAATTTGTTCAGCTGCGGACTACTCTTGAAGCTTTGGTGAGTTTATATTTAGTTTTGTTTGCCCTTTTGTTTGCTTATTAACCTGTGCAGATATGTGAATGCTATTGTGTTTATCTAATTCTGTTAGTTAAATGGTTTGGTGTGTGAATAGAAGTATACATTTCCTGCCTTTATCCTGCATCAAAGGAGCATGTCTTAGTTCTATGCAAGTCTGATATGTAAACCGTGAAAATGTAAAATACTAAGTAGGTAATTAGGGAAATAATAATGGCATAAGAGTCAAGCCATTATTACAGCCTTAGTTCAGTTATAGTAGGTAGTGGTTAGACATTCTTTGTTAGTTAGTTAGTATATTTGTGTAATGGTTTCGGTGCATTTGTTATTGGGCCTTAAGAGTCAAGCCTCTAACTATATATAAGAGGTTAGTCTAATATGTGTAGGAACCAGTTATAATGAATGAATGAATTGACTGAGTTGGCAGCAATTCTGCAACTCCCTTTCCTCTATTTCTCCCAATTTCTTATACAATTCTACATCTTCCCTAAATAAAATATTGAAACTTGATTAAGTGAATTTGACTAATGTTTGAGGTTCATATCAATCAGAAATTCTCTAATTTCTGTTAGCGAGATGGCTGGAATTCATAATTAATAGTTGTTTTCAATTATCGTTCACAGAAAAGAAGGGAACAAGCACAATAGATCGGGAGAAAGAATGATTGCCCACATAGAGTTTCTCACAACGGATATGGAAAGGCCGAAAAAGAATTGATGGCGGCCAAACAGAAGAGATTGGAAGATGAAACTGAATCCAATCCTTCTCCGATAGTTGATCAGACATCTCCAATACGTCATGAGGAGTTGTGATTGTATATTCGGCAAAAGCCAAGCGGCACCTACACAAGTGAACAAACTCGTCTAGTTCTTGAAAAGAATTGTAAGTATCGTTATTGTTATTTTTAGTTACTAAACATGTTTCATTATTAAGCTTCTCGTTATCCGTATCTTACAAGAAGATCTTAAAAAGAAAGAAGCGAGAGGGATCTTTTGTGTCGGACGGGAGGAATGACGTTCTGACCGTTGCGACCAGAAAACTGGATCACTCAGGGCGTGTAAGGGGGATTGGAGGACGGGTAGGTCTAAAGCAATACTTTGGTAAATCCAAACGCCATAAACAAAGTATGGTTACCCGAGAGGAAATGGAACAAACGGTGGACAAAATAAATGAGGAAGCAGCGGCCAAAGCAGTGGCTCATGAAGCTTCATTGACTGCAACGTTTCAATTCCAGCTGTGCCAGATGAAGGAGGAAATGAATCAAATGAAGATGCTTTTGAGCTCTCGTCCAGAGACCAATGTTCCCTTCACACATTCACCTGCATCTATGCAGCAAAGCACTAGAGGGAGCTGCATTGTTGGGCAGTCAGAGCAACCTTGTGACCTGTATGTGGAGGATCGTGATAGTCATAGACGATTAGTTGCAAAAGGGACTGTCCACAACTTGGGATCAACTGTACACTGTAACACCCCAAATTCCATACTTCGAAATGTGTCAGTTGATACTTAGTTTTAGAAAATCAACAGAGTTTGAGGTGCTACCACTCAGAGTAATGTGGAAACGGAGAGCATGCGCTAACAATTGGACAATGAGTAACTGATACAAAATGCTCAGACATATGATGATGTCCCGACATAAACTGATATATAAAAAAATAATCCCGAAGGAATATTCATGTGATACAACATTACAGAGCTTGTATAATTACAATTCTTACATGGTAACTATACAGCCTTAAACCAAGCCTTAACTAGACTTAAGGCAATGAACCTAACTCCGTTAATCAACCAATTCGGCCAGGTAGGTGTCTATCATGGGAGTCTCACTGACTTTACGGCGACTGATTGACTGATCCACATAGACTAGCCCTGCTTTCAACACCGAATGGTTTGAAATAACTTCGTTAAATCCGTGCCAAAATGAATTGCTCTGATTTCGCTCTTCCAAAGCATTTGCTTTGACCGGTGCCTCTTATCGGCTCCTCCCTCCGTTGCCTTTTCATGGCTTCATCTACCGGTGCCTTCTTCGACCCTGGTTCCTTTCCTGAACCTTAGACAGATCTGAGGTCCAATGCCCATTGGACCTCAGGTAACGGTTAACCTCATGCTTAAATATGACAATATATGTATGATAGATATTCATGGTGTTTCAACAACAACCAATACATAAGCACACAGCAAATGTATCCCAACAGTACATAAACACACAGCAGATGTATCCCAACAGTACATAAGCACACAGTAGATGTATCCCAATAGTACATAAGCACACAGCAGATGTATCCCAATAGTACATAAGCACACAGCGGACGTAAAGTTATCCATCACATATAAGCATATAATAAGCATTACGCGAACGCACCTTCCACCGTGTAGTTAGCAATATGTCCGACCTTTGAATCCGGTCCCGGACTTCCCGGACATCCTAACATATCACCATATCACTTAGAATAATATCCTAAGAGATATCTTAGCCACTAATGACCATTTCACTCCTGGTGAGTTCATTTTTTTCAATTTATTCCCTGAAAATTTCCTAAAAACGCTACTTTCAGCATTTCAGGCAGAATTTTCGCTAACTTTGAAAATTCATAATTAATTCTAGAAAATTCGAAACGGGGATCTGTAAAATTCCCAGGAATCCTTAAGATGTATATTTTGGAGTAAAAATATTATTTTTCTACCCAGAACTTAAGAAAATTTCCCAGTTTTCACGTGTTCATCCCCTGCCCAGAAATATTCCAGAAGTTCATAGCCCATTTTGCAGAATTTTTATCTCACTGTACAGAGCTCAAATTAATATGTTCTAGACATATTTGAAAATCCCTATATGTCTACTTTAACCATGAATTTTCCCAGAATTTTGTGACTATATTTTCAATATGAAATTTTGGCATGTTCATCACTGATTCCATAATTTCAAAACCGATGAAATTTCACGAGAACTTTGTTACTTTGATGTTTTTCTTCAAAAATTTTGCTATATAACTTTTCTTCATCAATTTTTCAAAATAAGCTAATTTTTAAACTTAGAAAAAATGAAATATAACTAATTCTAGAAGATCAAAGATTAAAACAACAATTTAACTAAAAACTCAAAAGCTAGAGCTCAAGAACTTACCTAGAACTTTGCTCCTCCTTTCTTGAGGACTTTCACTCACTCTTTCACTTTTGGAATCAGATTGCTATTTGCTATCTTGGTGTGATAAAATATGAAGAGCCAAAGGCCCTATTTATAGCAATTTGGGGGTTAACTACCTAACAACTTTTATTCATTCTTAACCCTTGGATTAAACTTAGTTGAGAAGTTGTAATCTCATCCATCCATGTGTTTAGAAAACTTAACCTCTAAGTTTTGCTTTTTAATTAACTAATTACTTTAATAGTCCAATTATCTAATTGGTGGATTTCAAATTAATATTGAATTAAGTTTATTTTTCTCTCTCACTCACTAGACTCACACACATGCACAACACTCTTCTCTCATTGGTCAAAACCTTTTCTCATGGATTAAGCTTTATGTAGTTAATTTAGACCATTAGATTTTAGCTTTATTAAATCTAATTTTGACCTTCCATTTACGCTAATCTCTCATTGGTCCAATCAATTTCATGAGGATTAAGGATATTTTCTTGATTTATCATTGGCCAATTCAATTTCACAAGGATTAAGGTTAATTATTGGTTTAATCACAACCATTGGACTCAATTGTATTTGTTTAAATCCAATCTTCACCCTTAATTGTATTTGCTATTAGCTAATTGACTAATTAACTAATTATAAAAATTAGTGTTCAATTAGGCAAATATTATTCCATCCTTAATTATGCCTTTAACACACATGTTATTAATTATGAAAGTTTATGAAATTAATTCAATTAATGTAGATTTAATTATCTACTAATTGTTGGCAATTTTCTTTAATTGGATTAATTATTTTCTCACAACTTTTGGGTTTACTTTGGTCATTTATGCACCATGCATTAATTTAATAATCATAGGGCAACTTATGGTCCCTAAAATAAAATTGGATTTTTGCCTCTTTAAATTACAAGGAAAATAAACAAATAAATTACTAAAAATAGAGACAACATACTTTCCTATTTTAAATAGGTATTATTTTCAAAATCTAATATTTAAGAGAAATATGAATTTTGGGGTATTATACCATTATTTTAATTAGTGCAAATTTAATTGCCTCCTAATTGTGGTTAATTCCCTTTAATTAATTCAAGTGGTTTCATAACACTTCCTTGATTATTTTGGTTACATAAGAACCACGTTTTAACATGATACTTTTATCATATTTATGTTCCTTAATCATACTCTTAAAATTGGCACTTCAACTTTAATTAATCTCTCAATAGCATTTCATTGCTCTTATGATTATATAAGACTAGGCTTTAATATGGTAATTTTGTGGTATTTTATGATCCCAAAATAAAATTAAAGAATTTGGTTTTTGATTACCTTAATTCTTAGAGAAAATTCCTAAATTAACATAAATATGTTACTCAATTTTGAGAGCACATATTCACCTATTTCTAATAGGTATTACTTACCAACATATAATGTTTATAATGAATATGAATTTTAGGGTTTTACATACACTACCAACAAATAGCTGATGATGAAGTCAGAGTGTCAGTTGAAAAAGTGATCATTGATGCACCTTTCCCTCTCCCAACCGATGAGTGAAGCTTGTGATTGATGTCAAAGGAACCTTCATCTCTTGGCTAGTAAAGCTCGTACATGTCTTTACTCCTCCTCATGCTCCATCCCCTCCTCATGCTCCATCCCCTACTGCTAAGTTGACTGCCAAGGAAAAAATATCCGATATGGTATCCAATGGATATTTTAAAGATAAATTGTGGCCTGTCAATGAATTAGTAGGCCTCTCTGATATGGAATCGGTTTTCCTTGACCGTCATGATTTAACGTCCCCTTGCTTCTTGGAAAGGAGCTTACTAGTGCAATGGTTCAAATGTTTATAAAGTTAAGTATCATCTTCTATGAGTACATAATTTAAATGCATCATTTAGACACACATACATATATATTAATTCCCTGATGTCATTATTGTAGGTTCATGCATGATGAATTGGAACAACAGGGCAGAGGCAAAGATTTTGGATTCTTGTGCCCAGTTTATGCAAGTACAACACCCATTGCTGATAGACAATAGTATATATCAACGAGGGAGTGTGAAGTGAGAAAAAAGATGTACTTGTTTCCATACTATCATAGGTACATATCACAATTCTTGTCTGCAATTCACTTAATTCTACTACATATATCACTGAGTACTTTACTATTGTGAATTTTCAGCTACCACTGACAGTTGGTCCTCATGTGCATGGAGGAGCATACAGTGGTCTTCTTATGCTCCATTCACAGCAGTCCAGGGCCTACGTTGATGCAAACCATGAACGAGTAAGCATGTCAATATGATTCTCTTGTCTGAAATCTCTGGTGTGAATTTTCAGTGACTATTATTGATAAATTTGTGATTTTGATGATAGTGCCATGAAGACCTTCCAAATCCAAGTAAAAAAAGCATACATATGATGCCAAAGATCCTATATGGCTCACATCAAAGGTTAGTACATATTTGGACACTGGCACACTGCCTTGTGAACTTGGTCAGTAAGCTATATATGCTCTTATATATATTCCTTGTTCTTTTTAGACCCGTTGGCAACCAAAGGAGTCCAACTTATGTGATATTATCACGCAAGGAAGGACTAAATTCCCTGCAAAGGTAGATGTATTTGATGTTACATATTATGGCTGAATTCAATTTCTGGGTTAATGTTACATATGAAATATTCATGCAAGTTAATTCAGTTTCTATCTTTGAAGTTATAGAGGTTTGCCTGTGCTGATCCTTTTTCTGATGATGAAGTGGAGCACATATGTAATGTGTTTTGTGAATATCTGTATGACCTCTTAAAGTCAGAACAATAATTAATGTCCTAAATTTATTTGTAAATATATGCTATAGCAACAATAATCTTCTCTAAATGAACAATTGCGCAAGTTTATTTTTTCGAGCAATTTTCTTGTGTCTATTTTGGGTTTCTGAATGTATTGGATGGTGGATAAAGCTATTTAGTGCTTGTGCCTTGAGGACAGGATGTTATAAATTAGCAGTAAGAGTCTCTGAAATGTCTTCACGACTTTTAAGACCGCATATTTTTTCAAGATTTGGTCCTAAAAGCCTTCGTTTAATTTTAAAAAATATGGAGAGACTTTTAGGACCGTATATTTGTTAAAAGTTCGGTCCTAAAAGTCTTCATTTAATTCTAAAAATATGGTGAGACTTTTATGACCGAATATTTGTTAATCATCCGGTCTTAAAAGTCTTCGTTTAATTTTAAAAAATATGGCAACTTTTAGGACCATATAGATGTTAGACATCCGGTCGTAAAAGTCTTCGTTTAATTTTTTAAAAAAATATTGTGAGACTTTTAGGACCATATATTTCTTAAAAGTCTGGTCCTAAAAGTCTTCATTTAATTACTAAAAAAAGGCAAGACTTTTAAGACCGAATATTTGTTAATCATCCGGTCTTAAAAGTCTTCATTTAATTTTAAAAAATATGGCGACTTTTAGACTGTATAGTTGTTAAACGTCCGGTCCTAAAAGTCTTTGTTTAATTTTTTTAAAAAAATATTCCGAGACTTTTAGGACCGTATATTTGTTAAAAGTCCGGTCCTAAAAGTCTCTAAAAATACGGCAAGACTTTTAGGACCGTATATTTGTTAAACGTCCGGTCTTAAAAGTCTTCGTGTAAATATAAATAACGGTGATCCATTTTTTAGACAATTTATTAATTAGGGTTCAAGACAACTGCGGTTCTGCTCAAGCTAGGATCCTCCTTGTCGTCCTTTTTACCTCTCCAGATTTTGAGCGGCATTATCTGTCTCCCTTTTCTTTATCTTTTTTCTTTTTGTCGGAAAAAAAGGAAGATCGAAAAGGACACTGAAATTATTCAAATCTAGGCAAGGTAAAATCGACGACAAGGACGGTCCAACCTTGAGAAGAGCATCCTTTGTGTTTTTTTATTTGAATAAGGTAAATGATGTTTTTTTTGTATGGTCTTAACGTTGTATTATGCGAATTTTTAATGTTGATCACACACGAGGACAATGTTTTGTTTGTTTCCTTTTTGTCGGAAGAAGAAAGAAGATAATGAAAAGGACAAGGCAATCGAAGATGAGAACTAAAAATTTTATTTATTATATTTTTCTATGCTGCTCGGTGAGGGGCAGAAGTAGTACAGACAAAAAAACAAAAAAAATCTAATCCTCCCCATCGTTGTCGGAGGGGGAGGAGGGATCAGAGATGTCATCATTAGAAGGATGGTACTCAACGTCGAGTACCAAGTTCAGCTTGTTATTGACGGCGTGATAGACCTGAAACAGTTGGCCCAAGCATCGGTCGATATGATCGACACGGGCCAAAAGGTGTTGAATCATTTGGTAGAATGTCGGGTTCGGAGGCAATTGAGGAGGGAGGGGAGGTCCAAGAGGAGGAGGAGGAGGAAAAGGAGGACATGGTGGAGCAACCATAACGGTGGAGGTTGTAGAAGTGATGGAGAAGAATGAGAAGAAAGTAAAGTAACAACGGGTTTAAATAGAGAACCCATCCTGAACAATATGAAAGGCCGAAAACTTTAACGAGGAGACGCATAGTTCCTCAGAATATGAGGAGACACATAGTTGGCAAGTTTATCTGGAAGCCGAAGAGACTCGAATCTTTCATTTGAACAAAGTGCAAGGGTACAACTCGCTATCGAGTAATTTGAAAAGAATGAACTTTTAATACCGGATATTGTAAAAGATCCATTCTTAAAAGTAATATTTTTTAAGAAAAATTCTTACTTTAAAAAAATTGAATTGAAAAAGAATAAATGAATTATAGGACCGGATCTGGGATAAAAGGCCGGTCTTAAAAGTAATTGAATTGATTGAAAAAATAAATAATAGACTTTTATGAACGAGATATATGTTAATAAGACGATCTTAAAAGTAATTGAATTGAAAAAATAAATAATATACTTTTAGGACTGAATATATTATAAAAGGTAGATCTTAAAAGTAATTGAATTGAAAAAATAAATAATAGACTTTTAGGACCGAAGATTTATAAAAGGTAGATCTTAAAAATAATTGAATTGAAAAATTAAATAATAGACTTTTATCATCAATTACGTATCTCTCCTGCTCTCTTCCCTTATTAACTCCTCACACTACCTCTCTGCCCTTATTAACTCCTCACTACCTCGTAACTCCACACTGCCTAGCTCTCTGCCCCAACTGCTCAAACCATGGTTAGATACAAGATAACTGCTCGTAGGGGTACTCTTACGCCTGAAGCTCGTGCCTTCCTTAGATCATTCTATGGGGCGCCTCAAGCGAGAGTACATTCTATTGTGACCGAAGAGTCTCGGGTCGTTGGACCCATTGTTATTTCGGATGATGAAGAGATTGCCGTAGCCCCTCCATCCTTCTGCTGACCCTGTCTATGCTGAGTTCCTCCGTATTCTTGATGATGAAGAGATTGCCAGCCCCCTCTAGCCTTTAGACCATGAAACGGTTTCTGCTCCCCCTCTCCAACCTCTTGGCCTTAGTGCACCTACCTCTGACCCCTCTCCTCTTTCCTCTAATGATGCATTGTGGCTGATGTGAATAAAAGAGGAACTTGCTAATCTCCGACGGGAAGTTAATGCTTCTCACGCCGATATCGCCAAGGCATTGGAGGATAATAAGCTTTAGGATGTTTAGTCAGATTCTTGTCGTTGATAATGTTTAGTTTGTTTTTTTTCTTGTGTACTTGCATATTCTCCAGTAATATATGAAAGCATTAAGAACTAAGCTTGTGTCTTTTATTGTTCATATTCTCCGGTAATTATATAAGCTTATTCTCTAGTTTTCCTTGATTTTATTCATTCGGTTGTTGCTGCGCTTGCCAAAGCCAGTCCTCTTTTTTTTTTTTGGTTTGGTTAATAAATGAGGACCTTTAGGATCGGATACTTTATAAGTAGATGGTCTAAAAAGTATTTGATCTTTAGGACCGGATATTTTATAAAACTTCGATCTTAAAATTAAACGAATATTAAAAATTTGGACCGAAGTCTTCTAAACCTCCGGTCTTAAAAATTAAATTAATAAAATCCTTATCTTTAGGATCGGATACTTTATAATTTACCGGTCTCAATAAAATCCAAAAAGCTAAAAAGTGTCTTTGTCACGCGGAAAATTAAATTTCTCTCTTTGAACTTCTCTTGTCGCGCCGGAAGTGATAACTCAGGTTCTGTCTCCAGTGTATGTGTGTTGCTTCGTCATCGCTTTGCGTTGCTCTCTCGACAATCACTTTCTCGGTTCCTTAGCTAAACGTCTATAGACCAAGCTGTAAGAGGTGTTTCGGTTATATAAATTTATGATTTTCCTACTTATCGTTATGGGTTTTTCATGTATTGAACGAAATCGATGAAATGTTCTTGTGGGTTCCTCTGTTGTTAATTAATATTGTATTTTGAAGATTATATTTGCACTTTAGACCTACCCAACTGACCAATAAGTGTTTTTAGATTACTCTTATTGTCTGCAACATCAACATTCGTAGCCGAAGAAGAAAGACTCAGCAAACACATTTGAATTTATATGCTACAGGTGAGTCCACAAGACCTTCATGTGATGTATTTAATTTCCTCGTCATGCATTTATTTTGCTTCTTGGATTCACTGTGATACATTTGTTGGAAATTATGCCCTAGGGGCAAGTCATTGTACTTTAAACATTAATGTAGTTTAAAGTATTCTCCATTTAGTTATCATTTCCTTTGCATGTTTATAGTGATAACTGTATCCTTGGATATGTCTTATAGATTATCCTAAATGTCCCTAGTCGGCCATCTACGCGGGAGTGAAGATGAAATAAGACCAGTATGACTTGATGAGGTATGGAGATACGAATCAAAGTCATAGGCACTTGTAAGGGTATAAGGTGCTGGGCCGACCCACTATGAGAAAGTTGCATGGATCGAATCATAAGCTTTTCTTATGTATAACCGCGTCACAATGCCCTTTGACCTGAGATCATCATGGATTCCTACATGATGAGTCACTGATCTTTGACCTAGTCAAAAGTCACCTTTGACCGGGTGATGATAAAGGCTTGGATCGGGATCAGTGGTTTTCATGCAGAGGAATGTGAATGGTCAAGATGGAATTTGTCCCTCACATTTGTAGAGAGATAATACTAAGCCCCTCGATGAGTGAGTCTGAGAAATGTATGGCCATACTACGATGGAAAGGAGTTTCCATTTCAATTATTAGACTACCCAAGAATCGAGAAAGTAATGGTCAAGAACAAGAAGTTGACATTATCCATGCCTCATCCTTGACCAAATTATCGCGTGACAAAAGGGACGTGATATGGTTGTACCATAGGTAGTATCGTATCATCGATCCCCATATGAGTTGCGTAATCGCAATGTCTTGCTAAAGGCCGCTTGCGACTTGTGGGCTAGTATAGTATTGGCCCGTTGCCAATCTCATGTGGGCTCATAGGTCGCACACAAGAATAGCCCAACACGAGCAAAAGTGTCCAGATTCATTGAATCTTAGATATATCTAAGATTTAATGAATACTGTATTTAATCTAGGGTGAATTATATATATATTAAATTCGAAAAATAATATAATATTATTATTTAATAGAGATTATAATACTATTATATAATATTTGTTTTGTATTTAATTTATTTGATAAATTAAATATCTAAAACAAATAGAGATATTGTATCTCGAGATTTAATTTTTGAATAAAGATATCATATATCTGATTTAATTTAAATTGAGATATCGTATCTTAGATTTAATTAAATAGATAGATATCGTATCTCGGATTTAATGTATAGAGATAAATTAAATCGAGAAGGCTTTTAATTCGGATTAAATAAATAGATTAGATTATATCTACTAGATAGATTCCATTAATATATTTTTTAATCTAAATCCAAAATTCAAAATTAATGAGGATTAATTTTGAATATACTATGCCTATCGGGTTTAGAAAAACCTACGGGACATTTTGTTAGGCGTATTAGAAAAGCTGCAAGAAACCCTAGGGAGAAAAAGAAGAGATGTGAAGATACTGAAGGCGCTAGCATGCTGCTGTTGGTGTTGGAAGCTGTTCGGTGTGGATACTGGCAGAGTGAGGGATTCACATAGTCGGCTCTGTTGATCGAATAGGTAGCCCACGAGTTTGAATTTGAACGAGACGCTCACCAGTTCGCATAGGTATGGTTTCTAACAAACTTGATTTAAATGCCGTTGATAGATCCTCTCAAGGGATTCGTAAGTTTTAATGGATGAAAATCCTTCCGCTGCATGTACGGATCCTAACAACATTTATGACCAAAATTGATTCTTTGTTATGCATTTAATAGGAAAGTTTCTCCGTAAAACAAAAAAAATAAAAAATAGAAGACATAACCGACATTGAGCATATATATGCATTTGGAGTTGGCTTATTTTATATGCAAGTTTCAATTTTTTTGGATTATGTGTGTTAAATCTTTTCATCTATAGGAATTCCACTATGGATTATAGTTGGATAAATGTTAAGCGGACGAGTGTTGAATATCAGAATAGGGTGAGGGAATTTATAGAATTTGCTAAACAAAATGCCCATGATGATAGTGGGAAGTTTTATTGCCCTTGTGTACAATATTTGAATGAGAGGCAACTAAGTCTTGAAGTTATACACACACATTTAATTTGTGAAGGATTTTGTAAGACTTATACAGTATGGGTATGGCATGGTGAAAAAATGCCAAGTGGGTCTCAACATGGCGAAGTGCCTTTAATGATAATGACACGGATATGGATGATCGCATAGAGGACATTATTCGTGATGTAGGAGAAGAGGCTTTTGATCAATCACATGCATATGATAATATGTGCTGTGATGCAGAGACCCCGCTATACCCTGGGTGTAAAAAATACCAATTGTTGAACGATGTATTGAAATTGGTAAGCTTGAAGGCACGTCATGGATGGAGCGATAAGAGTTTTTCTGAAATGCTTGAGGATTTTAAGGACATGCTTTCGGATGATAAAGTGTTGCCGCATTGATACTATGATGCTAAGAAAATAGTTTGTCCACTGGGGATGGAGTACAGAAAGATCCATGCATGCCCGAATGATTGCATATTGAATAGAAAAGAGTTTGAAGAGACGCAGAATTGTCTAATATGTGAAACCCCAAGGTAAAAGTCAAATAAGGGGCCTACAAAAGTATTGTGGTATCTTCCAATCATACCAAGGTTCAAGCGGTTGTTTGCTCATGAAAATGATACAAACAATTTGAGGTGGCGTGTAGATGAGAGGATTTCTGATAAAAAGCTTCGACATCTGGCCGATTCTTCTCAATAGAAGAAAATCGATCATTTATTTCTGAACTTCAGCGAAGAACCTAGGAACCTTAGGCTTGCCATTAGCACAGATGACATGAATCCCTATGGAAGCCTTAGCAGCATACATAGTTCATGGCCTGTATTCTTGATTATTTACAACTTATCTCCTATGTTATACATGAAGCGAAAGTACATCATGCTGTCTATGTTAATTTTGGGATGAAAACAACCCAAAAAATGTTTACCTTCAGCCTTTGATCGAAGACTTGAAGGAGTTATGGGAAGAAGGTGTCGATGTTTTTCACTCTTTCAAGAAGGAGGTGTTTAAAATGCGAGCCATGATATTTTGTATTATAAACGACTTCCCAACATATGGGAACTTGTCAAGGTATAGTGTAAAAGGCCATAAAGCATGTCCGGTTTGTGAAGAAGGCACACGCTACCATCAACTTCAACATGGAAGAAAGACGGTTTATCTTGTGTATAGGAGATTTCTTAGATAGGGTCACCCATATCATCGATTAAAGAAAGCTTTTTTTGGTGGCCGAGAGTATGAAGATGCTCCAGTGGCATTGACTAGGGAGCAAGTTTATGAAAAGGTGAAAAATATCAGTATCATCTTCGGTAAGACTGCAAAGAGTACAAAAGAAACAAATATCTGGAAAAAGAGATCTGTATTCTTCGATCTTCCATATTGGCACAATCTTGATATGAGACACTGTATTGATGTCATGCATGTGGAGAAAAACGTATGTCTTCTCAATATACAAGGTAGTTCCAAGGATGGTGTGAAGGTAAGATTGGATTTGCAAGCAATAGGAATACACGAAGACTTACATCCAAGGGCATATGGGAAGAGAACTTATTGTCCCCGGCTTCTCATACTTTGTCTAAGGTTGATAAACGAAGTTTTTGTGAGTGTTTACATGGCACAAAAGTTCCCTCGGGGTATTCTTCAAATTTTAAGAGGCTTGTATCGATGAAGGACTTGAAATTAGTAGGCCAAAAATCTCATGATTGTCACGTCTTGATGCAACAGCTACTTCCAATAGCCATTCAAGGCATCGCCGAATATGATCTTCAACACATTTTGACTAGACGTTGTTTCTTCTCCAATGCGGTTTGTAGTAAAGTTTTTGAGATTGAAAAGTTGGATGAATTGGAGAATGAAGGATATCTTATCTTATGCCACCTTAAGAAGCTTTTTGTTCCTACATTTTTTGACATCATGGTTCATCTAATTGTTCATCTAGTGAGGGAGATAAAGTTGTACGGCCCTATCCATTTACATTGGATGTACCCAATTGAATGATCTATGAAATTCCTAAAAGGGTAAGTAAAGAACGCATACCGGAAGAATCAATTGTTCAGAAATATGTTTTTGAAGAAGCCATAGAATTTTGACAAAATTATTTGGCCAAAGTAAGACATATTGGGCTTCCTAAATGTCAAGCATCTTTGAAAGGGGGTAGACGAGGGCTTCGGTAAAGAGTGTGGATCCTGATGAATTGTCACAAGTCCACTTATACATCTTGAATAATGTTGATGAAGTTCAAGCCAGCATAGCTGCACATAAAGAAGCTGTAAGGAAAGAAAATCATTGAATGACTGAACAAAGGTTGATTAGGGAGCATAACAAAACTTTTGCAAACTGGTTCAAACAAAAGGTCGAGGGAGAGGAATGCGTTTTTGATACAATAAAATGGTTAGCACGTGGTCCTGAGGTTGATGTCGTAAGTTGGAATTCATATGTGATCAATGGATATACATTTTACACGAAGTCCCTAGATGATAGGAGCACCATCTAGAACAGTGGTGTTATGTTAAAGGCTGAATCTATGCACTTCTCCAGTTCGAAAGACAAGAGGCCTAAATTGGCAGTCATGCCATATTATAGGGTTATTGAAGAGATTTGAGAGGTGGACTATGTTAAAATTAGATTTCCCATTTTCAAATGCAAGTAGGTTAATGTCAATAATGGTGTTCAGATCGATCGGCTAGGATTTACATTAGTCGATTTCAATAGTGGAAGTTTTGGAGATGAACCTTGTATTATGGCAGACCAGGTAAAACAAGTGTTCTATATCACTGATCAGGAAAATAAAATGTGGTCTGTAGCTCTCCAAGGAAAAAGGGTCATTGTTATTGATGAGAAAATTCATTCAAATTATGGTCTTCCTGAGAGTACTCCTTTTTCAAGGGGTCTATCGGACATGAACGAAGAAAATGAAGCGGATAATGAACCCGGCATAAGAAATGATCATCAAGAAGGGATATGGGAGGATATCCCTTTATAAAAGAGTCAATTCATAAGGTAATATTCATATACAGAATTCTTTCAAAACTTTAAGGTTTTAATGATATTCCTTCTATATATGTTCTTAAACAATGTCACTGACTATGAAGTTTATTCTTGTTTCATTTTTGTGGCAGGATTCGATCGAAAGGGGCATGTTATAAAAGAGGATGTTACGTTGTTAGGTGGGAATCAGATGAAGGCATGGTGAATATTATATTGGGCATGTATGTTGATTTACATGTTGTATTTGTAACTCATTGTATTTGTAAGTAAGTTATCTTATTGTATAAATTAATTTAGGTGTTGTACTGTCATAGTATAATCATGAAGTAAGAGGCCACATAACTCATGGTGAATAATATTTGTATTCTTTTCCCAATTCAATTCATTCATAATGGATTGTTCATAGCTTGTAGCTTAAAGTATGGGCTTTTATGTTCTGGATTGGGTAGTGGATTTGTATATATATAAGATCAGGGAGAATAGAACAGGGAAAAAATTCGGGAAAATTTAGACCGGAAATAAATACGCCGGTCTTAAAAAGTTCAAATTTTAAGACCAGATGTATTTATATGTTCGGTCTTAAAAGTTGATAATTTAATACAGGTGTACATATTAGGCCGATCTTGAAAGTTGGTCTTTTAATACCGTGTATTTATATGTTCGGTCTAAAAAGTTCAATTTTTAAGACCGGATGTATTAATCATCCAGTCTTGAAAGTCAGTCTTTTAAGACCGGTATAATTAGTCGTTTGATCTTAGAAGTCGCTATGTTTTAGACCGGATTGGTTTTTTGTTCGGTCTTAAAATGTCGATCTTTTAAGAGCGGTCTATGTTTTTGTCCGGTCTTAAAAGTTGAGTTTTAGGACCAAACAAAAAATATTTCAGGTCTATATAGTACGACTTTTAAGACCTAATGTTTTAAATGTCGGTCTAAAAGATGTTCTTTAAGACCGGTTCGATTCCGGTCTTAAAAGATATACTTTTAATACCTGGAACAAGACCGGTCAAGGGTCCAGTCTTACGAATAGAAGCAAAGTAGCTACACTTTCGTGCCAGCTAGAACTGCATCGAAGCCAACTATAAGCCCGGAGTCGAAGACAGATGGTAGCGTATTTTAAGTAGTTGATCTCACGTGCTATCTGAAAGTCTTCTTAGTCTTCATCTGCTCTCAATGAGTCAATGCCCGGAACAGGCTCTTAATTAAATAGAAATCCCGTTAGTCGTTATAAAACTCAGAGTTTAGAACTACTAAGCTTTTTGTCTTGACCTTGACACTAGTCTTAGCCTTTCCCAGGGCACCTTTCTTTCTTACCTTGGCTTGGCGAGAAGGGCTACTACTGGGATCTCCGGTTCTGCTTTGCTCCTCAGAAATGCGGATGGTGCTTGGATCTGTAGAACATGCAGAATGGTTGGCGAATGAAAGCTAAGTCTGGGTGTTGAATAGCCATTAACATCATCATCAAGGAATCTATGAATGCCCGGCAGTCCTTCCTCAAGAAGGTGGTAGCCAAGCTCCTAAGCTAAAGCATAACTTGCGAGAAAGTCTGCACTACGCTTTGCCTCTCTGTAGACTTGGCACACTTCAACATTCCATTCTTTTGTCCGATCTTAAAAGCCTTTTTTCTACCCTGTAATCCTCCATATTTATCTCATCAAGTCAAAATCCTCTATATCTTAACATTAGAAGACAAATAAAAGGGAAAAAAATAACAGGGTGTAATCATGTGGCATAAATCGCAAACATAACAAACTAAACAAATAATCATTCATTCTTACGAAAAAAAACATAAATTACCCATGCACCCCGGTCGCAAGTGTTTGAAAGCATAATTATCATATAAATAAATAAATGAACATCGAATTAAACGTTATATTTGAAATCTTACATTGAATAACAGGCATAATCTCTTCTTACTTAATTCAAAGAAAGAGAGATAGTTCAAATTCAAAGGCAAAGTATAATGAAATTGAGAAAAAACAAAATAAGGGATTGTTTGGTAATAAGAGAAACTTCAACATGCAAGGAACTCAAGGCTCTGTTCCAGTCCCTCTAGATCCATTATTCATCCATAAAGGAAAACGAAGTATAATCGATGTATGTGTGTATATATATATTTTGTCGAAATGCGTATATATAATTTCATAGCACCTATTGCTTCCTCTTCTTCTGTGCCACAGGAGCTAACCCCGGTCAGATAGCCAGCCTATGACAACAGAAGCTGGGGTCGATCCTGGGTATTTCCGTGGACTTCCAAGCGAATAAGTCTCGATTCCTTTTTAGGAACTCTTTCAATTGGCCTTTTAGCTCTAGGTTCATTGTTCCGCCCACTTTCGTGATTTGTGATGGGTCATGTCCCTGTTAGTTCTCTATGTGTTTTGATGATGAGTGACAATTGTAAACCGGCTAAGAGTTTTGTCTTAGAAAATTGAAAAATTTACTAACATGACAAAACTCGAGTTTTGTTTTCAAAACTCGAGTTTTGGGTCTTGGAAATGGCCAATTTCGGTGATCTCGAGCAAAACTTGAGTTTAGCATGGCAAACTCGAGTTTTGTGAACAAAGTCTTTAAGTTTTTCAAACTCGGTCTCGCGCCTTGTCACCAAGTTTTCAAAGTTTTCATGATAAAATGAAAACTCGAGTTTTGATTTTAAAACTCGAGTTTTGGCCAACCCAAGAGCACTACAAGTTTTCAAAGTTTTCATGATAAAATGAAAACTCGAGTTTTGATTCTAAAACTCGAGTTTTGGCCAACCCAAGAGCACTACAAGTTTTCAAAGTTTTCATAATAAAATGAAAACTCGAGTTTTGATTTTAAAACTCGAGTTTTGGCCAACCCGGAGCATTACAAGTTTTCATAGTTTCTCATGATAATATGAAAACTCGAGTTTTGATTTTAAAACTCGAGTTTTGGCCAACCCGAGAGCATTACAAGTTTTCATAGTTTCTCATGATAATATGAAAACTCGAGTTTTGATTCCAAAACTCGAGTTTTGGTCAAACAGAGAACAACTCACTTTTCTGAGTCTATGAAAACTCAAGTTTTATTTTGAAACTCAAGTCTTGGAGTTTTGGACTACAACATACCATTTTCACTAACACTCCAAAACTCGAGTTTGGTTTTGGAAACTCGAGTTTTGAGATTCATTTAAACTTTAGTTCAAAAGCTCGAGACACGACTTTACTCTGGAAGTTGAAAACTCGAGTTTAGTTTTTGAAACTCGAGTTTAGACTTAAGTGCACGATTGAAAACTCGAGTTTTTCGAACAAACTCGAGTTTCCAACGCGATTTTGAAATCCAGTTTCTACGTTTTTGCAAAGTGATCTTGCTTGAACAAAATACTTTCCAGGAACATTCTCTACTACTCTTGGCTATGCTTAATGACGTTATTAGTGAGTTTCAGGTGATTTAGAGAATGATTTTAGAGAGATAAAGCAAAAAGCAGAAAATGGTCGAGCATTAAATGCACCGGACAGAGAGTTGCATTACTTTGGGTATTTGATCTCGCACACGATTGCAAAGCATTAAAGAATGTTTACTACATCAAGCAACTGTGTTTTCAACGGATATATTTGCGGAAGATCAACACAGTCTTCTTGCCCAATTTGGATTATTTGAGATTAGAGAGAGAAGATGCCTAAACTCACTTCCTAACCTTGGCGAGAATTTCTCCAACGGATCTATTGAAGTTGCAACGGTCATCTACGATCTCTCGAGTATAAATAGGACCGCATTCAAGTCCTCCCAACTAACACAACAAGCGAAAACGCACAAGCATTCAATTTTCACAACTACCTTTCGTTTTCACTTGTATTCGTCTTTTGACATTATAAGCTTCAGTGTTTATTATCATCTACTCTTAGAGAGAGTTTCTATCGTAAATCATTTATTGATTGAGATAACCACAAGTCGGGGGACTTGGTGGTTGGGTGTATTGATTACAACTTGTAAGGGGAGTGAGTTCTAGAGAGAGAACTACTCTTGAGTACGAGTGTGTAATCGGTTTTTGAGTTTAGTGGATTGAAAATCCCAAGTGTGGCAAGGGATTTGGATGTAGGTCAAAGATAAAGTGAACCAGGATAATTTCTATTGTGCAAGCTTTCCTTACCTTCCTCCTCCTCATCATCTCTCTCGGTTTCATTACTTCAAAACAGAGCATATTTCTAAAAGTTTTTAAAATACCCAATTCACCCCCCTTGGGTATATAGCTCTATTTACAGTCCCAATACCAAATCTTCTAATCGCCTTCTGGTTCGGGTCGTGGGATCTTGGGCTCTTCTCGTAAATCTGGCTCTACCATGCTAACGGGTCGGCTAGACTATCTTCTCTTCCTTGTGTGTGAGCTCTCTTCGCCTTTACAAATTTGGGGTGGTGATGCTGCCCCGTTTTCACCTTCTCGGATTGTCTCGTAATAGCATTGCCGAGATTCTTGCTGATCTCCAGTTATAGTCACCACCTTGTTCTTGGTGCTTACCATCTTCAACTTTTGATGCTTTGTGGAGACTAGCATGTCTCAATTGTGGATAGTTGGCCTGCTTAATATCATATTATATGGGGAGGGGAAGTCGGCCACGATGAATCTTACTCTTTCTGATTTGAACGCTTCTTTCGTTCCCAATGTTAGTCGAGGTCGATGTATCCCTTGGGGAGAGACTGTTCTCTGTTGAACCTAATGAGGGTTGTTTTACATGGCTTCAGGTCTTCTTGATCTAAATTCATTCTTTTGAAGGTGTCCCACATAATGATATCCGTCGAGCTCCCTACATCTACAAAAATCCTCTTTACCTGGTAGTTGACCAGGATTCCAGTGATTACCAGTCCATCCTGATGGCCTGGTACGACATCCTTCAAGTCTTCAGTTGTGAATTGGAGTGGGGGAGGTGTTGTTCTACTATTATCTTCTTTGAATTTTGAGATGTCCCTTACTGAAAGGACCTCTCTAAGGTATTTTCTCCTTTGGCTTGCCATGTCTCCACCTCCGCCCATGGCTCCACTGATTACATTGTAGTTGAACTCGATGTCTACGTTTGGGAATTCCTCGTCATCGCTAGATGGCTTTCGCCAAGTACTATCTTTCTTCCGGTCGAGGATCAGACTCGTACTTCAGCCTCCTTGCTTGCATTTTTTGTTTTTCTGACCTTGAGTTTTTATCACATATTGGTACAGTTTGCCATCTCAGATGAATTTCTCAATGGCGTCTCGGAGTTCGTAGGATTGGTCCGTGGTGTGCCCCGGCCCATCGTGGAATGCACAAAATTTGGAGTAGTCTGACGTTGCCCGGTTTCTAGGAGGCCGAGGTCTTTCGACTTTCTTCATTTCAGTCAACTGAAACCTCCCTCCACAATTGGGAGCGTGAAACGTTTAGAGGAGTATATCTATCGTACCTTGGTTTCCCTTCAAATTTGTCACTTCGAGTTTTGTTATCTCGGTTTCACTTGTGGGAGTCTTCTTTTCGATTGTCCGGCTGACTTTTGCCTTCCGGGAGGTGTGTTTCTCCGCTTCTCGCTTCCAATGGCATTGGCTATTTCCATTTGTTCTTCCTCTAAATATTGCTTTAATTGGGTGTTAAACTCAGTGAGAGTGTAAACCCGGTTCTTGAAGATTGAATTTGCCAACCTGGATGAAGGATCCAGGCCATCAATGAGGCAGTGTACATGTACACTTTCTGGGAGTGAACGCACTTGCAAGGCGACCTCCTTAAATCTATCCAAATACTTTTGGAGTGTCTCTCCTCATTGCTATTTAATTTTACTTAGGGCGAATAATTTGGGACTTTGTTTGCTTCTTGCTAGTTGCGAAGTTTAGCTCGAACTTTCATCCGAGGTCTTCAAAATTATGGATAGAATTGATTGGTAGCGTATGGAGCCATTTTTGGGCAGGTCCAATCAGTGTGGCTGCAAAAAGCCTAGGGATGACTGGGCCTAAAATATGTCGTACAAACATAAGTAGTTCGAACGTGTCGAGATGAGACCGCGGGTCTTGAGTACCATCATACTTTGGCATGTTTGCCAAATCAAACTCTTTAGGATATGGGGCATTTACGATTTCTTCAGATAAGGGACTACTGTTATGTCCCGTGATATACTTCATTTTATACTCTCTAGGAGAGTTCACTGGTTGGGCCGTCCTCTCGATATCTTGGTTTTCATCATTCGGGATCCTTTCAGTGCGTAGCTTCTTCAGGTCCGAGGTATGATTCCGGCCCCTCGTTCGTCCTAGGTCCGTCTCTTGGGAGGTTGCCCCAATAGTGCATTGAGTAGATCTTGGCTGCTCACTACGAGGAGGGCTATTGGTATCTCGTGTCACCTTTTCTTTCCTCCCCAGCTTGTCATCTTGGTTTTGCTTTAGAGTTAATGCTTCAAACTGCTTGAAGCGGTCCTCCATAATCTGCTGTATCACTTTGAGATCTTCCTGGCGTTGCAGATAATTGCGCTTCTCCATATTCTCCATTCGCCTCAGCATTGACTCTTGGGTCTTCTGTAAGAGGAGAAAGTCTGGATTTAAGGTTGAGATCTCTTGTGCCGCCGCGTCCTGATGTTTAGCCACTAAGTGAGGGGAGGATGCTGTGTCAGAAACGTGATTCCCTTCATTCGTGGCATTACCTTCTGGGATATCTTCATGGCGCGATGGTTCTTGAGTTTGCTATTGTTGACTCGTCTCGGCCTGTGATGGATTTCTAGGCTGAGGGTTTCAAATGCGACTTCTAGTGTTAGCCATTTGTTGGTCACGAGGATCAAAATTTAACGTCCCCACGGTCGGCGCCAATGTTCTGGTGTAGAACACAGATGTCTAGCCAAGTAGGCTAGTGCTTTGATATTGGATCGATAGGCCCTACTTGAATACCTATGATGCAGGTATCCAGGAGAGCGTGGGAACACTATACACAAGCAAGGCTTTCGCCAATGGGGGTGATGTGTGTGCATAGTATGATTGAATGTAAATAGTTCAAAGTTAGAACGTATGACCTTAGGGTTAGTCCTTTGTATTTATAGAGTTTATCTTAGGTTGTACATCATGGGCCTTGTGATCCGAGGTCTTCGTATCTTAACTGCTATATCTCTATCAAGATCTCCCTTGATTATAGATACGGTAGGATTCCCCTATATCATAGGCAAATCCTAGTATGCGATATATTCCACGGTGGGCCATCCTAGTGTTGGGCCTAATATAGGTCCGTAACAGTTATAATAAGGCAATTAGTAATCTCTTAAAAAGTACTTGCAATGGAATTTTTCTTAATCTGTTCATAAATCTTCTCTCTTCTTCCCTAACTTGAAGTGGTGACAAATTCCACCTCCCCCATGTTTAGCTAACAACAATACAACTTCCCCTCCTCTCTTCAAATAGGCATTAACAACAACAATAATGGTTAACGAGAAAATTATCCAATGATAATGGTACATGTCATGTTTGAATGAGGTCTTAAGTTCGAATTTGATGTTCGCATATTTGCATGTGTAAGTGCTTAAATTGATTGTATTAAAAAAACAACAATAGTAATAATGAAGAGAAAATTACTATGAATAATGACCTATAATAATAAAGTGTAGAGAAAATATATAAATAATTGGAAATATCATTTATCGTCGAATCCATATATGCCGGTGTTGTCCCTATGTGATTTGATTCACCTCGATATGAATATGGCATAATATCAGGATTAGGTTTTCTCATTATCATCTTTCTTATTTTCTTATCATAATCTTATATCCACAATTACATCAAAACAATCAATGGTACATATTCAATCTTGTATAAAATTATTTTTATAAATATAAATAAGTAAATTTAAACTTTTAAAATCTTATCTATATCATTCATAATGACAATCCAGAAAAAATAAATAAATCTAGTCTCTCAAGTTTCATTCTTTTTAAAATATTAGTCCCTATAATTTAATAAAATTTTTGACGATTTTACCCTTAAGAGCCAAAACCCATAGTTTGAAACTTAAAGGACTAAAATTAAAATGAGATCAAATTTGAGGGACCAAAAATTGTATTAACCAATTTATAAATCACACTTTACTCATGAGAATTTGAGACTCTACTATGCTGGACATATAACAACCTCATGGCCTTTTTTGGTAAGGAAATGAAAGAAATTAGAAGCAAACGACCAATTCATATATTACCATTTCCATGGAATAGCCACTCCATAATTGGACTTCATTGAGTAACTTCCATTAATAGGCTAAATATTGAAGAAGTTCAATTTTTTTTATTTTTTTGAATAAAAGGCAAAATGATACTAGTATTTTAAAGAGTAAATACCTTTTCTGATCTTTGACAAAAAACATGATCCCCATTTTGGTCCGTTACAAAAAAAATGTCCTTTTTAGTCCATAAAAAGGACAAATAAGGGTCGATTGGTTGACATTTTGATCCCATATAAATTTCTAAAAGATCCTTTTTAGTCCATAAAAAGGACGAATAAGGGTCAATTTTTTTTGTAAGGGACCAAAAATAGGGTCCGTGTTTTTTATTAGGGAATAGAAAAGGTATTTACTCTATTTTAAAACATAAATTACACAATCAATGGGGTTGAGGGGATGGGGAAAAGACCGAGGAACTTGTTAAAAATAGTAGTGCCAATTATATTACATGAAATGCTATTATAAAAAATTAATACTCCTTTTGTCCTTAATATAAAGCATATTTACGTAATTTTATTAAATTAAGGAAGTTTGTTAGTATGACATTTAGTTTTTAAAACACTTTAATAATCTCATTTAATTCCTTCCTTTCCCCTCCTCATTAATTATTGTTAAGGGAGCATAAATCGGGATAACTTAGAAAATATTAACAAAGATAAAAAATGTCTTATATTTAGAATTAAAATCAACTTCTCAAAAATGTCATTAGTGGGATTAACAAGTTCAAGTAATGGAAATAAAAAGTTCATTCCTCGGGGAAATAACAAGTTCAATAATGTGTTCCTCCCGAAGAATGAACTTGTTATTCCTATTCTTGAACTTCTTAATCCCAAGAATGAATTTGTTATTCTCATTACGCAATTTGTTAATGGTGGTCGATTTTGGTTTCATCGGTGACATGTGTTCCCCCCGAAGAATGACCTTGTTATTCTCATTCGAACTTGTTATTCCCATTACAACTTTTGTTAAATCTCACATTTTCTGTTCACCTTCTTCTTCCTCAAAACCTACACTACTAGAAAATACACAAATAGTGGCGGAAAATTGGATCGATCGCAAATGCAAATGTTTTGTGACGGAAAATTGGATCGATCGCAAAGAGAAGGAGAATTTGCGACGGAACCGAGGTTCCGCACAAAAAAATTTGCTTTTTGCGACAGAACCTAAGTTCCGTCGCAAACAAGGCCATCGAAAATTTGCTTTTTGCAACGGAATTGAAGTTCCGTCGCAAAAAAATTCACTTTTTGCGATGGAATTGAAGTTCCGTCGCAAAATGGCGGCCATTTGGCCGCTAGGTTCCCCCTTTTTTTGTGACGAAACTTCAATTCCATCTAAAAAGTAAATTTTTTTGCGACAAATGAGTTATGTCGCAAAAAAAATTTGCTTTTTGCGATGGAACTTGGTTTCGTCGCAAATCGGGCTTTAATCCTGAAATCATTTAGACATCCGCCATTTTGATCTCCTCTCCACCTCTTGCTCATTTCATCGGTCCTCCTCGTCACCTCCGCCCCTCCCCATCCCGCTTGTCCTCCGACGTTGGCCCTCCACCTCCTCCAACATCCTCTCGTCCTTCGATTCTGGCGGTTTTCCTCCGTAATGTCCCCTCTCTCTCCCTCTCCTTTTATCTATTTGTTTATCTGAAGTGATTGTTGGTAAGCATTCATCACTCACTATGCAATTGAATATGTTCATGTATTCCCTTTCTACAATAAAAGAATCCATGTAGTTTTTTGGTTCCTTCGTTTCTTCCTTTTTTTTAGTTTTTTTTATCTGTTTGATGCAATGTTTTTACGTGATGAATATTGATTTTGTTTTTTTTTTTTTTTTGGTTAAATTTGATTCGCCAATAATATAGAAAGTTTTTGTAAAAGAAATATACATAGCATAGTATGTAGTTGAAATTTGTCAAAGGTAAGGTAACTAGTTTCATCGATGTAGAAGGCATGTGAATTAAAATTCCATTGCCACAAAAAGTTCCTATTGCTTGGTTACGTTTGGCCATAATTAAATTATATAGAATTATAGATATGAACTAGGGAAGACATATTGTAGAATTTAAGACATTATTATTATTATTATTATTATTAGAAATTGTACAAACTTAATTTATTATTAGAAGAGAGGAAATTGTAATAACTATTTTTATTATATTATATTTGCTTATATTTGTTCATATGAAATTCATTCGTATTATATTCTAACTTACATTTACGTAAGACTCGGTTCAATGTCGACATTGATTTGGTTTGCTCAATATAATGCGGGTAATTTTTTTTTTTTTTTTTTTTGATACTTAAGAGGGGGGGGGGGGGGCGGGATCGAACCCGCTACAAGGGGGGTGCCAAGCACCTAGGACGGCCCTAGGTGCCAAGAGCGCACGGGGCGCAAGGGCATTATTTTTAATTAAACATATATGCGGCGGATTTTGTTCGATTTGTACCTTGTGGAACCTTTTTTTTCTTGTTATATGTTAAATTTCTGCATAATATATAATCTTGGTAGTTAGAGATATTTTAGGATCTAATCAAATTATGGAATTTGAACTTTGTAATTGTTTTTTTGTTTTATAATTCCTAGATATTAGGATCTTCCTTTTATAATTCTTAGATATTAGGATCTGCCTTTTATAATTCCTAGATATTAGAATATGCCTTTTATAATCCTAGATATTAGGATCGGACTAAATCGATCAATAGATTTAGAAGGGAAAAAGACAAATAAATACCTTTTGAACTTGCAAAACCCCGAAGTCCGTTGAATTTGTAAACGAGAGAAGTAACAAGAACCTATGAGGGATATGCAAATTCGAGTTAAATTACTTTTTTTTCCTTAGTTTTAAATAAAATTTTTTTTTTTTTAAAAAGGAAAATGCCCTCACATCGCCTACCACCACCGCCGCCGGTCACCCCGGCGGTGGTGGTGGTGCGTGGCATTGGGGTGGCTAGCAATGTGGTGAGGGCATTTTCCCTTTTTTTTTAAATTTATATAAAACTGAGGGCAAAAGAGTAATTTGACCAGAATTTGCATATCCTTTATAGGTCCTTGGTACTTCTCGTCTTTTTACAAATTCAATGGACTTCGGGGGTTTTGCAACTTCAAAAGATATTTATTTGTCTTTTTCCCATTATAGAATTTGAATTTTGTAATTGGTTTTTTCTATTTTATAATTTCTAGATATTAGGATTGGCCTAAACCGTCTGTAGAATATCTATATGTATAAAATCGTGAAGGCATATGAATAATAAAAATAAAAAACTCAAAGGATTTTGTACATTTCTTTTTTATCTCGTAATTTTTTGTATAATTTTTTATTTTTTTTAGGAATCGAGTTTTGCGACGGAATGACCATACTGGTGCATTAAACATAGGAGATGATGAAGCATATGCATATTCTACTTCAATCGCTAATGAAGGACAAGGGAGACCATCTTGTTGTTTAGACTTTTTTTTTAGTACATATTGTTCGCAATTATTATTTATATTTTGTTTTCTCTATGTAAACTCTTTATGATTGTTATTATATATTTTTATGGTATACAACTTTTTTCTATTTTTTATGTAATTTTTTTAAAAAAAATTAAATTTAAAAAAATTAATTTTTTTAAATGATTAAATTTGCCACGGATTCCGATGCACAGATTCCTTTTCCGTAGCAAATTTTGGGATTTGCAACCAAAATTTGATTTTATGTCGCAATTGCGACGAGGGTTTTGCGACGGACGTAATCTATCGCAAATGAAATTTGCGACCAAAAACCCATTTTTGCGACAGTTATTTCCGTCGCAAAACTGACTTTTTTGTAGTGCTAGATACTATACCTCAATCTTGTACCTCGCCTCCCACTATAAAAACAAGTTCTCGATTAAAACTTGTTGTTTCCATCGAGAAAACATTTTTTTGAGTGTTTTAATCAGATTCATAACCAACCTACAAGCTTGTCATCCAAAACCTCTCAATCTAAATCAAACACCCAATTTTTCTCAAACAAAGGTTATGAAAAACAGAGAAGAAGATTACGGGGACCAGGGACGAAGCATCTTGGATACATGGCCCCCCAAAAAAAAGAAATTGTCCTAAAAATATACTGAAAATTAATTTTTTTTTTATATTTAACCCAAAAAATTATACATTTGGCCTCCCCAAAATTTTTTTCTTTTTAATTAGTTAATGAGTATACATTTGGCCCCCCCAAATATTTTTCTCAAGCTCCATCCCTGCCGGGGACTTGTCGATCCCGTAAGAAAAATCTCACATTTTCACACACTATTAAGATAGATGAACAAATTAGTTATAGAGAGAGAGAGAGAGAGTGTGTGTGTGTGTGTGTGTGTGTGTGTGTCTGCATTGTCATGGCCGAAGTGGAGGAGGAAGAGAGGGAGAGGAGAGAGAAAGAGGAAGAGAGGGCATAATGGTAAATTCATCGACATTTTAAAATTCCATTTTGATCTCTATCATCTTAATGTCCTTTATAAATTTTAACACACATTTGGAGATTTTGGACTTTCATTTGGTATTTATTTGTCATTCTTCCTAAAATTTAACCTGAAAATTTCAGAAGTGTAGGAGATTAAAAAAAAAAAAAACTATAAATTTTTTAATAAAAGTCTAGGGAGTCGAAGTATTTAGATATAATTTTAATTATTTAAATTTATTTTTGTATTTAATATGCTAATAATATTATTATAAAATGTATGGGAATGTTTATTTTATGCCAAAGAGTGTTACCGAGTGTTTAACCTTTCAATTGATTGATCAGGAAGTCCGTGTGACTGAAGCTGCAGCATTAAATCTTTTAACTATTTAAGAACATGATTGAAAGATATAAAGAACAGCAAGCAAACCATACAGCTCTGGAATAGGCCGGCAAATAAAACATGAACCGAAGTCAATGTTATGGATGGCAAATCTGAGTGAAATAACTTCCCGATAAGAAGTAATGATTTATAGGGAAGGGATATAGATAAGACAAACTTCCAAACTGAAATTCCACATGAAGAAACAATATAATGATTAAATCCCTCTTTAATAAAGTATTCCCCTGAGTGATGATTACACCAAACTAGCTTGTCAGATTGTGGCGAGGAGAGTGCAATTTGTAAAATGGACTTGGCAATCTCTTGAGAATACAAAAGTCTAACAAGGTCTTCATTCCATCTAGTCAGCCACAAACCGAACATTAAGATCAGGAACTTGACTATATTGCATATGCCACCATAAAGGGTGAGAGATTGGAATCAAGGAGCCAAAACCAACTTGCCATCTAGAACTGCAAAAAGCATTACGGTGCATTTTCTATAATTCCTTTCCAAATTCATGAAGAATTATAAAGCTTCTTGATTATATCTTCATTTGACCAACCAATATATTTTTGGGAGAATTGCACCTGAGTCCCGAGCAAGACAAAATATGACAATATGGTCTCTTAAAATCTCAAAATTACAATGAAGTCCTGTGAGATTTTTTTACAATATTTTCCATATATATGTGAAGGACACAAATGTCCCTAGTGAGGCTCATGGACTTGTCAACATAGGCATACAGACTTGTCAAAACATGCTCATGAACATGTCAAAACAATCTCATGGATTTGTCAAAACAAATACATGGACTTCTCAAAAATAGGCTCATGCTCATAGACTTGTCAACACATGCACATGTGTCAACATATGTACATGGACATGTCAAAACTGTCCTATAGAGTTGTCAAAACATGCACATGGACTTGGCAAAATAGACTCAGAGACTTGTCAGCACAAGCACATGGGGGCATTTGTATCTTTTCACATATTAAAAAAAATTGCAAAAAAGTCCCATGGGACATCACTGCAATTGTGATATTTCAAAGAACCATTTTGTCTTATTTTTCCTTGTTCGGGACCTAGCTGCAGTTTTCTCTATATTTTACTTTTGAAGTAGAAGCCAGTAAAGAAGACTCATCTGGTGGAATTCTTCCTTAGATTTGTTTGGCTACAATGGCTTGATTAAGAAGGGAGTCAAGGCACTAACACCAACAAACAAATAGAACTAAGCTACAAGCCCACAGTTAAATAAATGAAGTTATAGTACTTTTGTAGTGAAAGCTTTTCCCCTGAAAAACCATGATGGAGTTTAGACTTTATTGAATTGAATTCGAATATCGTCGCCCTTATTGCTCAACAAAAAAGAAATAAGTAAAGATAATTATTGAGAGAAGTGAAAATTACCAATTTTTTTAGTGCCAACCAGATATGGCAGCAACTTTTTGAAGCATTCCGCTAGCATCTTCTAACACTAAAGCCAGCAACGTAATGACAAGGAGGCATTGTTTTAGTACGTAAGCTATTTTAACAACATTTCTTGTGATTTTATCATTATACTTTAATATTCAGATTTTAAAAATACAGGATAACATAACATTCTAAAACTCGATGATCAATTCTATATTCTGAGAAAAAATTATTCTTATAATTTGGAAATTGGAAGTGACATGTGGACGAGGCTAGCTAAATGCTATTTTCTACTGTCCTTAATATAGGACATAATTATTAATATTTTCTTAATTTACCCCTAATAATACTTTCTCAACAATATTCAAAGAGGTGAGAGAAGGAAGGAATTAAAGAAGATGAATAAGAAGTTTTAGAAAATACATGTTATTTTAATTAACTTCCTTAATTTAATCAAATTAGCTATATACATCTTATATTAAGTATTAAAAGTTGTACTAAAATTCTAAAAATGACATTGCTCTGTCTATAGTACCCGCAGAGTTCTAAGGAGACAAGAATGAAGAATACATGGCTAACATGATCAAAATTTCACTACAAAAATGGGAACAGAGCATACAGAGTATCTTCCTAAAGTTCTGAACAAACAAGTATGGTCATTCCAATTCAGGGGAAAATATGGATAATGGCCTAACCGAGAGAGAATGTTGTGTAATATACAATAATCCTCTATATCTATCTCATCAAATCAAAATCCTCTATATCTATCTCATCAAATCAAAATCCTCTATCTCTTAACATTACAAGACAAATAAAAGGGAAAAATAACAGTGTAATCATGTGGCGGAAATCGCATACATAACAAACTAAACAAATAATCATACATTCTTAGGGAAAGAAATAAATTACCATGCAACACTGGTCGCAAGTGTTGAAAGCATAATTATAATATATATAAATAAATGAACACCAAATTCAACAATATATTTGAAACCTTACGTTGAATAACATAGGCATAATCTCTTCTTATTTAATTGGGTTAAGTAGCAAATTTGTTTTGGAAGTACACACCCATGAGCAATTTTGCCCTAGAAGTTTTTTGGCTCAATGTTGCCCGAAAGTTTAAAAACATAGCAACTTTGCCCCTTTCTATTAAAAAAATTAATAGTCAATGTTAATTTTTAACGGTCAATGTTAGTTTTTTTAGCGGAAATGGCAAGATTGCTACATTTTTAAACTTCAGGGCAACATTAAACAAAAAGAAACTTTAAAAGTAAAATTGCTTATGGGCGTGTACTTCCGGGACGACTTTGCTACTTAACCCTATTTAATTCAGAGAAAGTGAGAGACTTCAAATTCAAAGGCAAAGTATAATGAAATTGAAAATAAATAAATAAGGGACTGTTTGGTAATAAGAGAAACTTCAACGTGTAAGGAGCTCAAGGTTCTGTTCCCAGTCCCTCCAGATCCATTATTCATCCATAGATGAAAACGAAGGAGAATCGATGTGTATATATATAGGTTTTTTTTTTTTCCCCGAAATGTGTTATATATAATAACACAGATTTAAAAATAAAGGATGATAATTTCATAGAATAAATTTTAAAAAGGAGCATGGGAGAAAATGGGAACCTGAAGGATTAAACAATTTTTGTTGGAATGAAGCCAAATATTCTCTGTAGTCTTGAATATCAAAAGCTTCACTGTTCTTTAATTAATAATTATATGTATATTAGAGAGGGAGAAAGCAAAAGGACGCACACATGTGATCTAGCCGTGTTCAAAACAGTTGAATATGAACTATGCTTATATTCTAAATTTTTAGGTCAATTATTTAGTTATATATATCAAATCCATGTTATTTTTTAGATTGATAAGGGATATAATATAAAAAAAAAAACTAAAACTTTTAGATATAACATAAACCTTTGTTAAATTTCCACATTCGCCCTTATGAAAATAATAAAGGAATGTTGTATCATTTATTTATGTTTTTTTACAAATTTTTTATGTTAAAATATTTTTATTTTTCAGTCATACTAAAATATAAATTGATTTAATAGACTACTCTGTTTCCTCTCCTTTTTCTATAGCTATTCCCACTTCCATTCTCTTTAAAATCTATTTATTATGCAGCACCTACACTAAACAGCTAAATCTAATTAATTTTACAAACCCTTGTGCAGATTCAAATAGGATATCAAATCCTTGCTCATCCCAAAAAAAAAAAAAAATCAAATCAAATCAGTGTCATACCAAGTTTGAGGTGTGAAACAAAGTAGATCAGCATATACCAATCATGAATCATACCAAGTCTATTAACAAGCTCAGATTCATGGCACTGTAAAGTCATGATGAACTCAGTATGAAGCAGCAATATGAAAGAAAAGGACAATAGGTAAGGATGAGAAAATAGAGAAAATTAAGCTCTTTTATCTAACACTTGCTTCTTCAATGTCTCTAAGACGATTCTGACTTCGCCTAACTTGTATACACAACCTATAAATAAAAGAGATATCAACTTTTTAGCCAAGTTAAAATTATGTTCCATAGTGTCAGCTTGTGTACAGAGAATGAATGTGCAGCAGCATATTTTCTATGATAAATAAGTCCAATAATCAACAATTTTGTTAGGAACAAGTGCAAAATAATAAGAGTTGAGAGTTATAATTGAAAGAAACAAAACATGTACCAAGAACTGAGCAAATTAATATACCTTAACACCAAGTCTGAAATAGATGCCCAATAGAATGCCAAAAGTTTGACATCCACTCCCAACAGCTACAGCCTTCTTTATTCTCAACTTCATTGGGATTGTCAAAGTTATTTAAATAATCATCAACTTCATCTTCGGATTCATCAACTTTAACAATTCTGCACAACACGCACCACTCACACTTGCTTATCGTAAACAATATACTGACGTAATATATAGAGTGTAAAACGATATGTCATGTTGGTTCAATTACAACATATATAACAAGAACAGTGAATATGCATAATAATACTCTATATAGTTGATGAATTGCGATAATTTGACCGTTTATATATTAATACTTCCTCTGGTGCTGATTACAAGGTCATGACTATTTGAAGACTCTGTCCTGACTTGCATATTGCACGTGGAGAATATGATGAAGATGCAATAAGTCATTGTTTATGGTTATAATTAAATCCAACATTATTTCCTTAAAAATCTAAATAATAAATCATTTTTCGTAAAGTCATTTAAAATGCATGCATTATTGTTCTTTGTTGGTTTTTCCCACTCAATTTATTCAATGGTTTACAAAAGTTTTAAGATCATAGCTTCATATTCTTGCCATCCTGCACCAGAAAGTGAGGGATAAAAAGGAGCTACATCAGCATGTACATACCTATCATCAATCACGGGGGTAAAAGAGGAAGAGACAAGCTTAGGTTCAACCAAGTTTCTTAATACTACCAATGAAAAATCTCAGCTTAATAATCACAAATTTTTTATAGTTAAATAAGGCTAATAATCACAAATTCATTAGAAACATGTGCAAAATATAATAAGGGTCTACTAGCGCAAAAACGTCTTCTTAGTTTTTACAACTGTTAAAATGGACCTTTTACATCGGTTCAATTACAACATAAAACAAGAACGTGAAAATGCATGCATATTATATAGGTGATGACCTCAGGCAATTTGTCTAAAGTATTAGCTTCTTATCATAATTATCTTTTGTTGCAATATTTATATATCAACTAAATAACCTCCAATAATGAACTCAATCATTAAGGGTAATGTTGAATTTTAAAAATATGAATAAATAATTTTAACTGAATTTTTAAATTTATATGAAATGATTAATGTTATAATAAGCAAAGGAGATAGTCTTAAAACAAATTAACTTCAAATTATGCAAATACCAAATTGTTTTCTAATACTAAGAAAATGGCTATGCCCCACCATACACTGACCAAGCTTGGAATATAATGGTCATGTATAACTTTACATCCGAATTCTTTTAAGAAACTAATTACAAAAAATAATTATATGATGTGCTAAAAAAAATACATATTAAGTAAAATTTGGTGCAACTTATGGCTCTACTTATCTTCAGCTACAAATAAATGGGAATAAAAAAATTAAGGAAATACACTAAATCTAGTTTGACCTTAGTTTGATGGACTGTGTCATATAAATAAGAAATTTTTTTAAACTTATGAAAACAAACCCGGCCAATACTGTATAAATCGAACAGTGCCTATGAAAATGAAATAATTAAGGAAATATAATATTTAATTGAATTGGAAGGTTTTTTATTAAATTAATGTATAAAACAAAAAATTAAATAGCCATCAAGCATGCATTAATATACAATTTAATCTAAAACAAGAAGGGCTAATCTACCGCTACGTACCTTGAATGTATTATACTCATCCTTTTCTTTTCTGACACAACAGAGCTATACCCTATATCAATCACCTGCAATATTTCCATCATCGCCTTAGGGCCCAGGATTCGCAAACCCATTGGTCCATCAAGTGCCCTTTTAGCAAGTAAATTCGCAATACCATTGCCATCTTTGTGAAAGACTTGGACATCCACACACCATTTCCGCTCTAACATCCCTTTGATTTCCATGATCACGCCAATATCTTTGTGCACTTCATGGACTTCAAATTTGACCAAATAAACAGCCTCAGTAGAGTCACTTCTCAAGATAAGATTTCTACAACCCCCATCCCAAGCTTTTTTGAGACCCATCAGGCATCCCCATAGTTTCGCTGTGAGGGTATTCTCGGCACTTAATTTCAGAAGAAAAGCATCTATCATACAATTGTTGTCATCTTTAAAAATGCCTCCACAAGCTGCCTTGTCATTTAAATGACAATAGGTGCCATCCACTTCTACAATAATTTTCCTTCCTTTGAATTGATCATGATGTCTCAGGCAATGAGTATAACCTTCATTTTTCTCAACTTCACTGATATTGCTACTACAACCTTTGTCCCTTGTTCTTCTCCAAGCTTCAACATCTTCTCTACGCACCACTCGCCACCCACACTTCTTAATTTTAAACGCTGGTGACCTATTTGTCATAGCATTTCCAGAAAAAAATGCCATTTGAAGTCCATCCACAACCAAACAGGAACAACGAGTATATGTCATATAAAGTTGATGACTATTATTTGGATGAAAATTAACTTCATCGGCCATAAAGCACTCAATTGGAAAACCTTGATTAGGATATCTGAAAGTCCACAAAATTCTATCAACTCCTCGAAATGCTTGTTCTATCTCTATTACTAAGCATATGGCTATGCCCCACCATTCACTTGAATCACAATAACGGGGGGATATGCTTATTATGAATGACACATTTGGATACCGGAATTCTTTGTCACGAAAGTAGTTTTGGTTATAAAACCATGATGGAACTTCGCTACCTTCAATTATTAATGTGCGAGAAGATTGCCTGAAGAAATAAAAAGGCTGGAACAAAAAAAAAAAAAAAAAAAAAAGATTGTTTGTGTTAGTATATAAGAAATGGAAATATATACAAGTCAAATAAACTAGATATTTATCATCAAAGAAATTAAGAAGAAAAAATCTAGTTATTCTAAAAACTCACAATTCCTGAACCCAATGTTGTAATTGCATATTTGATATCTATACCGAGATTGAAAACCTAAAAAAAAAAAAAAAAAAATCCCAATGTTAAAGAAGTATAATGATTAAGGTGAAAGGGCAAGTAAAGACAAATGAAATAAACCTGCTGAGGTTGAAATGATTCAATGAAATCCCACAACTGTTGTGAACTTCCGTAATGTCTCATTGGTGAACAACCAATTGCGTATATCCATGATAGATTTGTCGGAAGTTGTGGCAAAGACCGAAGCCGTGGGCAACTATAGAGACTAATACTTCTCAGCTTGGAAAGATTGGAAATAAGGCCAGATGGTAAGTTAATGAAATTGTTTCCACCTAGGTTTAAATGTTTTAATGATGATAACTCGGTCATGTCATGGGGAAGTGATCCATCATGGAGGTTGCAACAATATAAACGTAATTTGGTCAAGAATGACAAAGATGGCAGCAACATAAATTTTGTTGGGCTTGAAGGCCTTTGAAGAAGTGAGAAGCAACTCCATGATGATGAATATTGTACTTCACCATTGTATTCACAAAGTGATAGCCCTTTAATAGCAATGCAACTCAAATCAAGCACTTCCAAAGCCTCATTTTCAGTCAAATTTTCTGGTAGCCTTGAAAGCTTTGAGCAGCCAGAAATTATGATAATTTTCAGTGCTTTCAATTTACAAACATTATATGGAAGACAAACTAGCATTTTGCAATTCTTCAAATTTAATTCAACGAGACCAATCAAATTGCCTAGTGATTGAGGCAATTTGGCTATAGCAGTCCCCTCTAAATCAAGCTTAAATAGACGTTCCATCACTTTTCCAAACCTAGGAAGTTTTCTTACTTTTGAACAGCCAGATAGAACAAAAGTCTTTAAGCGATTCATCTCAAATTTTCTTGGAAAGGTTTTAAGTTTTATGCAATCTTTCAAATCAACAACGGCAAGTTTCTTGTGTTGCCCAAGAGACTGGTGAATTTCAACCAAGTTAGAACACCCTTTAAGAATCAACCTTTCAAGATGAGGAATTCCATCAAGATTTGGGGTTTTGACAAGGTCTTTTGAATGAGAAAGATCATGAACTTAAGCCTTCGGAAAGACTGACAAGAGAAAAAGAAACAAGAAGAGGAAACAATAAGCCCTCGAAAACCAAAAGTCAATAGTAATTTATTAAAACATGGACAAACAACTTAAATAAAAAGGACTATAGTTACCTGTCTTCCTCTACAAAGTTCTTTCAACTTGCTATGTGGCATATATAGATCAACAAGTTCATGGAGTTGAGTTTGACTTGGCAAATAAAATAATGGAAACCCCTCCCATCTTATTACTTTCAACTCTTTGGAAAGGGACTTGAGTCCACGTGGAATATTCAATTGGGAATATTGGAACACATGAGTATCTTGAAACGATAAGTAACTTAAGGTTACTCATCTTTGAGAAGGCTTCAGGATCCCAAATTGCATCACATGACTTTTCTAATCTTAGAACTATTCCCGGATTGCTTCGTCCCCTATAAAACAAGTAGTCAAGATAAATATGTGCAAGTGTTATGAAGTAAATTATTGTAAGAAGAGTGCACAAACACAAGAACTTTGAAATGTTACCATATTTTTTTCGAGTACATGATTGGCATCCTCCAAAGACAATATCCTAGAACGCTTGCCAACATCAGGCGATTCTTGACAGACAATATATTTACCCATATCTTGCAGAATTGCATGCACCCACAAACGCCCTTCATAATTAATCACTAGTGACTTATCAATAAGAATACTTATTCCAATTTTTGGGTGAAGATCCTTGTCCAAAGTTTCTAAAATTTGTATGACATGATCTTTGACCATACCATTGAAAAAGCAAGCAATATCCAAGAATATAGTCTTTTCTTTAATGTCTAATCCATCATAACTCACTTGAAGTATCTTCAATATATCATTTGGAGGAACCTTCTTGAACTTAGCCAATGCATCCTTCCATTCATCTATAGTTCTTTCGCAAAGAAATGAGCCTAACACTTTGAGCACTAAAGGAAGGCCTCCAGCGTATTCAATGACGGATCTAGCAAGGTCCAAATAATCTTCATTTGGTTTATCTCCTTTAAAAGTTTTTTGAAGGAAAAGTTCAAAGGAGTCATTTTTACTCAAGAATCCGACATTATACTTAACAGAAACACCATGTGATGATAGCAAATGCTTATCCCTAGTTGTTATTATTATTATGCTCCCTTCACTGAACAATCCTTGCTTTGGTGCCAAATTTTCAAGTTGGGTTATATCACTCACATCATCAAGGGCAAGTAGAACTTTTCTATGGCCTAACTTGTTTTTTATCAGCTTCCTTCCTTCATAACAGTCATCCACTTCCACACTTCTTTTATTTAAATAAAAAAGAAGTTTTCTTTGCAATGAAATCAAACCATCTTTTTCATACACCTCTATAATATTATGAAGAAAGTAGTGAATCTCAAAGTTTTTGCGCTTTCGCTCATAAAAAGCTCTAGCAAGAGTGGTTTTGCCTATGCCTCCTATGCCCCATATTCCAATAAATTGAACTCCTTTTGATTCACTAGTTACGATTGACTCCAATGCACCTAATTTTGGTTCAATTCCAATTAATGTACTAAGGTCAGAAAGCGATTCATCAAGCAACTTTGACATCATTTCTTTAGCAACGCTGTCAAGTAATTCAGTTTCATACCTGCATATGAATAAAATTATACCATGATTTTGAGGACATGAAAATAGCAGGTTCATTTATGTCATTTGAATTGTAAATTTTTATACATAAACACTATAAATGGTTGATGTAATGTGTCTGTGTGTGTATAGAAAACATGACCCTTTATGTAGCTATTTTAAATTTACCGTGAAACTTAATTTAACGTAGTAGGAATAGGTGATAATTTTATTTATAGAAAAGCTGGACGTAGCTTCTAGTATTTACGGTACAGACAATCACGAAGAGAGAGAAGCTACAACATAGTCTAGTCTTGAATCTTGATACAAAGAAGCAAATCCCTAGATTTTTCTGATGAGATTATACAAGATAATTTTACAGATTGTTTTGAGGATTTTATATCACATTTCCCCCCCTTTTCTAAACTTGTAAAAACTAAAATACATGGTTGAGTTGGACACTCAACCTACATGATTGAAAATATATAATACAAATATGTAATCATCATCTTTTATCAGTTATATATCAAAAGCATATAATAAAAAAGTAAAAAAATAATTAAAATTTAAACTTAACAAGAATGATGATCATAAATATTTATAGTATTTTGTAAAGAATTAGGAAAGCACGTGCAAGAGAGAACAAGAGAGAGTAGAGTGAATGAAGATGGTGACACTCATGCGAGCTGCTGCAAGGGTTTTCTTGAATATTTATGGTATTTCGTATTAAAGATATAACCAATATATGATAATATCATTTTGTAGGACTAAAATCTAGGGAGAATCCCAAGAAGATACCACTAGAATTTCAAAATCACAGATAGGTGATTTCACAACAAAATAAGTTATCAATTACTTTTTTTGTTCTTGTTAATCTCATTACTATTGTTGTCAATAAGATTTTTAAGTTCAAGTGGTATTTTTCTGTCATTTTCTCTAAAATCTATCTGAAAAAGATCATATGATAATATCTTTTTATATAACTAATATCTATTTAAAAAAGATATTAGTTATATCTTTAATAAAAATAGGGTTAAGTAGCAAATTTGCCTCGGAAGTACACGCCCAAGAGTAATTTTGCCTTAGAAGTTTTTTAGCTTAATGTTGCCCTGGAAGTTTAAAAGCGTAGCGATCTTGCTCTTTTTCGTTAAAAAAACTAACGTTGATTTGTTAAAAAATTGACATTGACCGTTAATATTTTAACAGAAAATGGCAAGATTGCTACGTTTTTAAACTTCCGAAGCAACATTGAGCGGGAAAAAAAAACTTCAGGGCAAAAAACTGCTCCTTGGAGTGTACTTCCGGAGTAGATTTGCTACTTAACCCATAAAAATATTAGATATTCTTATAAAAAATAAAAATATTACATATTATATATATTAAACTAATAACAATAGGATTCTGGAACGGGACAAAAAGTTGGGATGGAACAAATCCCATCCCATCCTTCTTCTGTCCCATCCCAAATTTTTTCAGGACGAGACCATCCTTTCCCAAATTGATCAAGATCTAAACAAGATAGTCAGGATGGGATGGAAGTGAACACCCCCACAAAAAGTACTAATACTCTGAAAATATTGTACACAAAGTATTTTGTCTTTTTAACCTGTAAAATTTTCAAGGGGTTCTTTTCCCCATTTTCTCCTATGAAAATTAAGAAAAAACCTTGATGGAGTTTAGTGTTTATTGAATTTGAATATCTACTCCCTTATTGTTCAACAATAAAATATAAGTGATGATAATTACTAAGAGAAGTGGAAATTACCAATCTTTAGAGTGCCAACCAGATATAGTAGCAACTTTTTCCAAAGCATCCCTCCATCCTTGCACCTTCATTTTGTCTTGTGTAAATCTTTCTTCATGCTTTTTGAATTCTTCTGCAAAACTTCCCTTTTGTTTCTTAACATCAGATGGATCTACTCTGTAAAAGATTGGAAAGACTTGAAGACTTGATTCTTCCTTTAAATGGATGATCTTTTGAAGCTCATCCAAACACCAAGTTGAAGAAGCATAACTTGGGGAGAGCACAACAATTGCAGAACGAGATTCTTCAATTGCTCGCAGTAAACTTGGTTTGATAGATTGTCCCCTTTCAAGCTCTTCCTTATCCCTGAAAGTCTTTAATCCTTTACTTAATAAAGCAGCATACAAATGATCAGTAAAGCTCGTGCGAGTATCTTCCCCTCGAAAACTCAAAAACACATGATACTTCCATCTCTTAGTCGAACCAGAAGATCTTGAAGAACACCCAAATCCATCAGGATCATGTGCCATTGAAGGATTTGGAATCTGAACCCCAAATGTAAAAATACAAAAGCAGAAAGAATCAGTGAGGGGATACTGAAGACGGAAGAAAGTGAACCAATTTTTGTGAATGAGTGTCAAAGCAAAACCTTGAGGTTGGTCTTTAATTTTTTTATTTTTTTATTTAAAAAAAATGGAATCACAAAATGCTCAAAGATTTCTATATATTCCCAGACAGTCCTATGTCTTGAAACAGTAAATAATCCATTTCACTGAACAAAATAAGATATAATAGAAATATCAACAGACAGGGTGTATAGTCTTTCTAATTCATAGAGTCTTATGGTTCTGTTACTGCAAGATTCTTTCGCTGTTCATGCATAAATTAAATGGAAGCTGAATCTGTGTATAGATTCTTTTCCATTGACGTTTGGTATTTAATTCAAAGTAAAATTTCAGAGATCTAAACAACTATTTCAATGAATACATCTGGAAAGGAGAAAGGGAGGAGAGTAGAAACCTGAAGGATGTTTGTTCGATTTCAACCTGATAAGATGAAATCCAACCGCTTTTTGTAATACTAGGATAATTATCTATCGGAATATTATATTTTAGCAAATAATACCTATTTGGAAATAGGTGAATATGTGGTTTTAAAACCTTGTAGGATACTTATTCTATTGTCTAGGGAAATTTCTAATGAAATTAGAGGGATTAAAGTGTCAAAATCCCTAAATGCAATTATGGGCCATGAAATGCCTGCGAAAATATTATGATAAATCCTAAGAGGCAATAAAATATTTATTGAAAATTAGAAAGTATGTTGTCTCTAATTTTAGGAATTTTTGAGATTATTTCCCTTGAAAAATAATGAGGCAAAATTAAATATAATTTTGGGGAGCATAAATTGCCCATGATTTTTAATATTTTACATGGAGCATAAAATACCAATGTAAGTAAAATAGTTGTGAGATAATGATTAATCTTAATTAAGAAAATTATCAACAATTAGAAAGTGATTAGTTAGGTAATTAAGGGCTAATTATCTAAGCTTGGACAAAAGAACCAATAGGGAGAATTTTTAAAGATAATTAAAGTAAAATAAAAAGGGAGGAATGATATTTTCAAGAAAAAGAAAGGGGAAAAAAAGAGGAAAAAGGAAAAGGAAAAAAAAGAAAGAAAAGAAAAAAAAAACGAAATAAAAAAAAAAAAAAAAAAGAGGAAGGAAAAAAAAAATAAAAATAAAAAATAAAATAATAATAATAATAAAATAAATAATAAATATCATGATATTTGTATTATTATAATAATATAAAAGAGATATTTGTGGAAGAAGCAGGTTGGATAAATGAGAACCGATAGAAATTAAATCCTATCTAGAAAACCATGAACTAAGTTTCTTAGGTCGGGACAAATTACAAACAAGTGAATTTTTGTCCAGGAAGTCGGTGTTAGCGGAAGTCATTTAAAAAGTAGGCGGGGCGAATAAGGGATCAGATGAGAAGATATTTTTGTAAATAAAGGGCAGATAAGAAAAGTGAGAACCGATGGAAAATAAATCATAACTTGAAATCCTTGAACTAAGTAGAAAACAACTGGACATATTATGAACCAGTGAATTTTTGTCCCGAAGTTGATGTTACCCGAAGTAATTTCTGTAACCGACAGCGTCTGTCTGAAAATGTTCAACAGACAACGGAATACCCTTAATGGGATCAAAAATTTAGTTAACTCAAATATTTAGAAGAGGAAGAATAGAACTTCAATTTGTGTTCCGGATTTTTGAGATTTTCTAAGATTACGCGATTAGAACACCGAAGCAGGGGACTTTATCGGTAGAAGTTCATAAAGCACGGGGGTGACATCACCTTGACATCATGATGAGGTAAGGAGATGTGTTGTATGGTGGAGATGATGCCTTGTGTCCAAGCTAGATCCAACGGTTGAGATTCGGTATGATAAAGCATGAATAGTGCACCAAAATCTTCTATAAATAGGTCTTCCCATTTCACTTCATTCCTCACCAATTCACAATTCCTAGAGAGAGGTTAGAGAGAAGTGAGAGCAAGGAGGAGCTCTAGAAAAGGAGTAGCGAAGTCTTTGGGTAAGTTCTTCGGTCCCGGTCTTAAGCTTTGGTAGTTCCTTCGGTGTTATAGTAGAAATGCTAGATTAATCTTTAATCTTCCAAGTTAGTTTAGATATCATGTTTTCGGGATAAATATGATATTTATTATTGGAGATAGAGATATGTCAAAATTTTGGAAGATTAGAGTTAAAGTAACGAAGTTAGCGAAATTCCGCCGATTAGGGGAGTCGGGGTAAAATGGTAATTTGGGACTAGAATGTCCGGTATAATGTTGACCATTGATTAGAAACGTTATCATCCTTATAGGATATCGTAATCACTTACCATTTGTTGTACATTGTCATACTTACATCCTTGATCGTCGAAGTTCCGTCAACGAAGGTACGTTCGCGTCTTGTAACACTAACTCGATGCTTATTGTATGCTTATATGTGATAGACTATTTCATAGAGTCATGGACAGGACTTTGTCTTGGGTCATGCACCGTGTCTAAGACTCTGTCTTAGTTCTTTGTTTATACATTCGGCTTTGTTTATACGGGTTCTGGTCTTGGTAATGCCGTTGAGTTTTCCTAGCGCGAGGACACGGATGTACACCGTGGCACTGGTGAATAGTGCAGACCGTAATAACATTCATATGCGGTGGCTGTGTTGTTATTACTTTTACATGGGCTATGTGCTATGTACTGTTGATATGTTAATCTTGCATCTGCTGTGTGCTTATGTATTGGTTAATGCTGTAATGTTATGAATATCTGTCATACATATTTTGTCACACATAAGCATGAGGTTAGATTACCCGAGGTTCAATGGGCATTGAACCTCAGCTCTTAACATAGCGTTAGGGTCAGGAGGACCGAGGATCGAGGAGAAAGGCAAGCGGCATGCATAGGGACTCAGCTGAAGCTTTCTTTTGTTATTTACTTTAAAAACACTCGGTATAATGTACCGCTACATGTCGCCGGACTTACGGCATTTTAAATATAAATATCGGTTACTCAATCGCTCCGATGCTCTACTCGATGAAAAAAATATATATATCTGCTTTTGAAAATGGGATGTTACACTTGCTAAAAATTCTATAGAAAGGGGAAAAAAAAATGGTGGGAGTCAGCCTGTTTAATTAAAGCTTTTAAAGCTTGATTGAAATTAGACACAAACTTTGGGCTCTAATAATATCAGAAGATTTGTTGGATTTCAACCAAATAAGATGAAGTAAAATGGGGAAACGCTGAGAAGTAAAATGGTGGACGAGTGTTTTCTCTCTCCGTTAAGACTTTATCGTTCACATTTTAGACGTGTTACGGACTACAATGTGTGTGTCTGAAATAGAGCTGGGAATCGGGCCGGTCCTGTCCCGATAGGGCTTGGGCTTATAGGGTTTGGAGTAAGGAAAATATCTGTTTTTCAAAGCCCGATCCATAGTACCGAGGACCAGGCCCGGACCTATAGGGCCTGAAAGTTACTATTCCAAATTTTAACTATTTTTCCTTCGATTTTTAAAAAAAAATATAATTAGTAAATTGCAACCATTAAAGTTCTAATCTATCAAATAAATGTTATCAACATTAATATCTAAACAATATAAATTATCCAACAAATAAACACATTCATTAATTCGTAATAAAAAAAAAAATAAACACAAAGAATATGTTTTTTCTTTTTTTCTTTTTTCAAAAAATATTAAACAAAGGAATTGCTTTATGTATGACAAAATGCTTTTTTCTCTCGTAATTTTGTGTGTGTACGCAAATTCTTTAGGTTCATGCATGATTTTTTTGACGGGTAAAAATAATTACACTTATTTTACACAAAATATATTTATAATTTATTACTTACATAATATTGTAACACCAAAGTATGTGTTTATTTAATATGAAAACATCCCTTCTTTAAAATTTATAATAACTAATTATGAGTTTTGATACAAAATAATAATAAATATAAAAAAAAGGGTTATAGTTTCAACTAAAAAATTTAAGTAATTACAAATAAACACATTTATTAAGTAGAAGTCTAAGTAATTATTTGTTTTTAAAAAAAAGTTACAATTAAACGGGCCTAACAATTTTGGCCGGATTAAGCCTAAGGCCTGCGGGGCTTATTTCAAATTTACGCCTTATTTTTCAAACCCGAGTCTTACAAGGCCGGGGCTTAAACGGGCATGCTCGATTGCCCAACTCTAGTATGAAAAGTAAAAACCCAATAAATTATTGTTTAAAAAAAAAAAAAAAAAAAACTTTTCAGACACACACATATACAATGTAATTATTGTATATTACTAGAGGTAAAACACACGCACATAATTGTAATTATTGTATATTACTGTAGGTATATTTTTAGTATTTAAATTAGGTTCGTTTTTACGTTTTAGAGCTATATCCTTATATTGCAATTATTATTATTTTTTTTTACAAAAAATGGTTTGAATTTAATGTTCAAACCTGCCATTAATCCATTATTTCCTTTTAACTTGCAGCCCCGCTCCATAATTACCCTTCTATTTTTTATTGTTCTATTTTTTTTGCCAAATTTTATTATTCAATTGTTTTGTTCGATTTTTTTATTGTTCAATTTGAAACATATTTGTCTGTTTTAATTCAAGGGTCACATATTTTTTATATTTTGGGGGATGACGTGAATGAAAAATAAATTAGTTTATAATGATTTATAATAATTTAAATTTTTTACACATATATACATTTTTTACTCAAATCTAATACATAAATAATCATTTTTTATTCATAAAAATAAAAAAATTTACTTAATGATGAGAGATAAGCTATATTTTTCTTATGTTTAGTCAATTGTAAGTTTATCTTTGCAAGCTGGAGAGGAGTGGATAAATTCGCTCTCCATGTAATGTTTGTTCACAGGATTAACTTTCCACGGATAAAATTTAATACTATGTGAAAGTATTATTATAATATTAAATATAATAAAACTTATAATTATAAACTATTAAAAATATATTTTTCTAGTTTTTATTATTAGAATTTGATATTGTAGTAATATTTGTGTACAATAAATGTCAATTGAAATTTAATATAATGAAGTAGACATTAATAAGTGAGGAAATGGAGAGACTGATTAGTGGGATGGAGAAAGTACCGAAATAGGCTGAACCACCCTACTTTGGAGAAAATTCTATCATGCAATATTATATAATCAGTAGAATAAAAATAATGGGATTTATAATACACTGAAAATATAACAAATAAGCACTCAAATCCCTAAATTATTCTTGGACAAATAGAAATTAAACTCAAACAGACAATTGTAGCCATGACGGTGTTTTCGCAAGAATATATATAAACAAACAATCTAAGACTTATAGATAGAAAATAGAGATATAACATAACTATAATTTGAAAGAAAGAAAATAGGAACCTGATGGATGAAATGTGAGTGAAAGGTTTCTTTGCTCTGTGACCTTATCCGAAGATGAATGAATCCCAGTTAGGCACAAATTTGTAGCTTTGAGAATTATTTGGAGTCAATTCAAGTTTACTCTTTACGTGTTAAAACCGCATAGCTCCTTTTACTTTTTTTCTTTTTGACTAGCAAATTAATGGCGTAATAGCCTTGTAACATAATGAGTAATTCAAAGCAATGCGTAATTCCTTGGCAAATAGCCTTGGAATCTAAGGACTTGGCTTTGGTCCAATTCAGCGTCGTTTCTGGCGTAAAACTGATCTTTCCCTTTTTAATTTTTTTTTTTTAAAAAATATTTCAGGTACTAACTAGTAGTTAAAATATGCTAAAAAAAATATTTTAGGATACTGACTAAATCAGTCCCATTTAACAACTATATCAGTACCCTGCTAACAACTATATCAGCCTCATTAACAACTCACATTGGACATTTTTTGGAATTTTCAGAATCTTGGGGCCTTTTTGAGAATTTTCAGAATTTTAGGGCCTTTTTGGATATTGTTTTTTGGTAATATGGGCTTTGAAAAGGATTTTCCCAAATTTGATCTGAGATCTCTCACTTGTAGTTGTAGATGCTTCAACTATTCTTATGTGAGAGATAGCCGGAATTGAGACACGGAAGCGGAGGAATCGGATGAATTTTGAAATTATGGAGTGAAGGGGCACCGAAAGGAAGGGTGAGGGTGTGAAGAAAGTCAGAGGAGGGAATGATGAGAGTGGGGTGAGGGATGGGGCCAGAATTGGAAATTAAAAAGTGAAGAATGGAAGGAAAAGGAATTAAGAGGGATACAGATACGTAAGACACTCATGATGACTAAGGTAAGAGGCTTTAATTCCGGGCCCTTCTTAGGATATTGCAGTGTTCGCCATGCCTTTTTAGATAGCAATGCATCATTAAAACCCGTGAAGTCTTGAGTCTGTGTTTGGTACTGGAGATTTTAAGAGTTGGATTTTTTTTAAAAAAATAAAAATTAATTTTTTAATTAATTTTTCTTACGTTTTTGTCTTACATATTTTTTTATTAAATTTTAATAATCCCACTTTTCCTTTTTATTTAATTCAACTCAAAAAACATTTTCCTTCCCTCCCCTCCCTCTCATGTCAGACATGCATACAAGTAAAGCTCATTCCACTATCTTTTTTAGAACCTAATAAGGGCTTCCATGAAGACCAGTGAACTTTTCCAGCATTCTCATAGCATTCCACTGTCTTTTTTACATCTAAAATTGTGCAGTTTCTTTTTAATCTAAAGTACTAAATATTTGAAAAATTTGAAAAATAAAAATAAAAACCACATCAATTTTTTTTTTTCCTGGTATCAAAATATCACTTATTTTATGTAGAATCTAAAACTTAAAAAAAAAAAAAATTTGAAAAGAAGGGAAAATTTGAAGGACAGCTGGAGGTACAACTAAGGGGGACATTGTATTAATCTTGAAGAGACTTCATGAATAGAGTACAATTATGAGAATTTGCATTCATAAAAATAAATGTATCATAGCAAAGAGGCATTGTGTAAGCAGCTAAGCATCAGGCCTCCTCTTCGTCATATCATTGAAGAGAACGCTTCCGAGGCAACAATGAAGATATGAGGAAAGAGGATCCCTTGACATATGCCACGTTGAGGTGTAAGAGAAGGAATTTTCTTCCCTAATAGTTGTACATTATAAGCAATGGTGGATCTTCATTAGGGTCAGGGGGCCATGGCCCCAAAAAAAAAAAAATGTTTAGTTTTTTGTTTATTAAAAAAAAAAAGGAGTAAAGTACAAATCTTTAAAAACTTGTAAAGAGTGCTATAATTTTTTCTAGTCCCTTTTCTTCATTGATTACAATTTTCAGAAATTTTGAGGACTTTTCTATAACTTTTCCCGGTCCTCAAAACATTCATTTTGACCCTCCAAAATCTCAAATTTTCTTCTTAAACACTTACAATGCAAAATTAAAAACAAGTAGTATCAAAAGTCGAAGAAATAATTTGTATGAATAATTAACAAATTATCATCATTTTATTCCTAATATAAAAAATCCAAGAAATCATGACAAACCTCAGAATTTTTTTTAAAAAAAATTTAATATATTATTTTAAAAATGTTATATAATCATAAATTTTTTAAATTAGCTAATAAATATACACTTGGTCCCCCCAAACATTTTCTTCAAAATCCGTCACTAATTATAAGAGACACTGCAGACACAGTGCTGCATATTATACAAGAGACCCATTGATGTCGCTTTTATCGTTAAAGTAATTAATTAAACTAGGACTAATTACTAATACAATATAGTGGCAACCTAGATCATGCGGCGTAGCTCTTACTTTTTTCCTTTTCACCGGAAAATTAATGGCGTAATAGCCTTGTAACATAATGAGTAATTCAAAGCAATGCGTAATTCCTTGCCAAATAGCCTTGTAATATAATGGCGTAAATGCTCCTTATTAAGTCGGACGTGGCGAGTCTAATCCTGTTTATGATTTCAAGTAAAAATGAAGACATACATATATAACTTTTCTTTTTCATTTCAAATTAAATATTTCAAAAATTATAATAGAAAAATCTAAATCAATTGAATATTTGATAATCAAAAAAATATTTTATTGTATATAATCTCTTACCAGTAGATGCTTCATTTGTTATTATTCCAAATATTACTATTACTATTATAATTAAAAAAAGAGCATTCAATATAGGGATGGAGAAAAATTTAAATGTCAAGCAAGTTATATTAAAAAAATTATTTTCTGCCTACTGTATGATTGACTAATTGATGAAGACAACAGGAATCTTGAAATTTCCTTTTTGAATTGATGAGCATATTTCAAAGTCTACTTCAAATAATTGACAAAATTCCTCATCGTAATGCTTACTTCAAATAAAATAACTTTTTATGACTGTTATGATTATTTCTTGTCTCCTCTTTCCATTACAAAATCTTCACCTTTTCCAAATCTTATCTTTTAAAATTTGTCAAATGACATATGAGTACTACCTCTTTCTAATGGTGTTTGTTGGATTCAAAGAATTTCTCGATCACGTTTTAGGATTTTCTCCCAACAAATTATTCAAATTTTCGTAAATAAATTTACGTAATTAATAAATTTTTAGACAAATATTTGATTGAAGCATACGAAATTTGTGTGGAGGTTTTTTGGTCCATCTACTCTTAAATTTACTGTAGATGCTTCCACTACTCTTATGTCAGAGAAAGCCGGAATTGAGACACAGGAAGCCGAGGAATCGGATGAATTTTGAAATTATGGAATGGAGGGGCACCGAAAGGAAGGTTGTCGGTGTGAAGAAAGTCAGAGGAGGGAATGATGAGAGTGGAGTGAGGGATGGGGCTAGAATTGGAAATTAAAAAGTGAAGAACGGAAGGAAAATGAATTTAGAGGGATACAGATACGTAAGACACTCATGAAGTCATGATGACTAAGGTAAGGGTGGTGTGCCCTCCTTTTTTTTTTTTTTTTTTAAATGTTAAAGAGGCATAGCCATTAAATTAAAGAGAAATAGTAGGGGAATTTAATCCCATACAATCTTATAGGACCAAAGCCCTTACTACATCAGGACAATGTTCTTTGAAAGGAGAATGCAACTCAAAATCTCTCGCTAGCCGATCAGCAACCCGATTCTGGACCCTTGAAATATGAACAACTTTCATCTCCCATGGACGATTCATATAAGCCTTAATCTCATAGTCTACTAAACTCAATGAAGAAACCCCTGCACGGTCCAGTAACATATTAACCAAATTCTGAGAATCTGATTCTGCAATAATCTTCCGTAGATTCCAGGCTAATTCAAGACCTTTGAGAAGAGCCCATTCTTCGGCTTCATAAGGATCACAACAGCCAAGATAAGAGGATAAACCTGCCATCTAGTTACACCTTTTTGCCAACGTAAAAGAGGCTTTAATTCCGGGCCCTTCTCTGGATATTGCAGTGTTCGCCACGCCTTTTTAGATAGCAATACATCATTTAACCCATGCAGTCTTGGGTCTGTGTCTGGTACTGGAGATTTTATGAGTTGGATTTCTTAAAAATAAAATAAAATTAGGGATGTGAGGTTAAAAGTTTTTAATTAATTTTCCTTTTACATATTCTCTTTATTAAATTTTTATAATCCCACTTTTCCTTTTTATTTAATTCAACTCAAAAAACATTTTTCTTCCCTCCCCTCCCTCTCATGTCAAACAGACAAGTAAAGCTCATTTCACTATCTTTTTTAGATCCTAATAAGGACTTCCATGAAGACCAGTGAACTTTTCCACCATTCTTAGAGCATTCCACCGTCTTTTTAGATCTAAAAGTGCACGTGTAGTTTCTTTTTAATCTAAAGTACTAAATATTTGAAAAATTGTATAATTTTTTTTTTTTTTTTTTTTTTTTTTGAAAACTACATGTTTTTCATAAGGTATCAAAATGTTACTCATTTTGTGTAGAATCTAAGATTTAAAAAAACACGAAAAAAAATTGAAAAGAAGGGGAAATTTGAAGAATAGTTGGAGGTACAATTGAGGCGGACATCGTATTAATCTTAAAGAGACTTCATGAATAGAGTACAATTATGAGAATTTGCATTCATAAAAATAAATGTATCATAGCAAAGAGGCATTGTATGAGCATCAGGCCTCCTCTTGGTCATATCATAGAAGAGAAAGCGTCTGAGGCAGTCAAGAATCACTACTACAAAAAAGTAAATTAACGTCCTGAATTAGAGGCAATTAACGCCACTTTTCAGAGGGACGTCTGACCAGGGGTAGTTGTAAATTAAGATTTTTGGCGTTCTATGTTTTATTTAGGACGTCTTAAAAAAATGCGTCCTATGTTTCATTCAGGGCGCCTTAAAAAAAAGCGTCTTGTGTTTCATTCGGGATGCCTTAAAAAAGGCATCCTATGTTTTATTCGGGAATAAGACATAGAACGCCTTTTTTCCACCACAACATTAGTTAATTAAGACGGGATTTTTGGCGTCCTTATTTTAATTCCAGGACACCAAAAATTAATTTTCTACGTCCTCTATGTATAATCAAGATGCCAAATATTGTATATAAGGCGTCCTAGACCTAAATTCAGGACGCCTTATATATATATATATATATATTAAAAAAAATACCACTAGCTACATATAATGCTAAAGACATTGCTTTTACATGGAAACAAAACAAAACCAATTTACACATATTTTTTAACAGCCTCCTCTATCCTGGCTTCTCCAGTGCTCTGAAGGCCAACAACAGAACACTTATCTTCCTGTAGGGCTTGCTTTGCAAGTCTCACAGCAGCAGGGTCTTTAGCAGACAAGCACATATGTCTAAAAAAAACTCTACAATATTGCAATGCAAAGTAGGAAAAACAAGAATCAATAGAATATTCACTATACATCCAACAGACATTATAAACACTTCTTTAGGCAGTACTACAGTAGCATCCATGCAAGATCTAATATGATGATACCTGATGGCTTGCTCGGTATAATCTCCATAACTGACTAGAACGAGGTTTCTCATTATTTAGGAAGGCACTAGCAGACATCAATTCCACTCGCAATTCTGCCCAAAATTCTGTTGCCTTCTTATACATATCTTAAGAAATTGATACAAATAAAAAGCACTTCCTAGTTCCTAGCACTAAACAAATCTCAAGTATAGGATCAATTTGAAAGGGGGAGGAGGGGGTTGAGCTGCCCAATCTTTCAAGCACTTTCCCTACATACATTATCCATATTCCAGATGTAAGAAGACTCGGTAACCACATAAAGCAACCTAAGCTTAATGTATTTTCAAGTTTGATAAAATCCACTAATGGCACACTCTTCCATATTCAGGACATATACACTCTCTATGCACAACTAGAACTAGTGGAGATCACTCAGATTTACCAAACATACCACATTATAACCCAACACCGGGTTTAACCCATCTCAAATCACCCAATTCTTCAAATAAGAGCTACCACTCATAGCACCCAACAGTCTCATAGATAATCAAAATATCCAGACTTAAGATAAATGCATAAGAGTCAATTTGAACCCACACTAATCAATGCTTGATGGAACCCAAAGCTTATCCCCAATAATCATGCGCAAATGGCCTTCCAATGATGAGTCCAAACAATACAACCGAAAGGAAATTAGCAACATGATTATCCAGAAAGAAAAATAAGAGTTAGTTGAGAGATAGTTAGAAGGGAAAAAAATAAACAAATAAAAAACTTCTAGCAACAAATTTGCGGGCTATATTTTAAACTCTCAAATCTCACTTCTTCAAAAATCCAATAGTCTCAAGTTTTAACCATGCCAGAAGTGTAAAACATGTTACATTGCTACAATACATATCGTCAATTAAATGGAGGCATAAAGGCGGAAAAGGCAACACATGACGTACATATCTATATGTTTTGAAGAAAATGTGCAGCCAAAGCGTTTTGAATTGTATCGATGTCTTCCTCCGAGCATGGATCCACACTATCAAAAAGCTATAAATTGGAAAACAAGGTATAAGTTAAACCAATGAAGTGAATGAAATAATTAACAACTCAAGTACAACAAAAATATTATCATTTGAGAATCACGGAGCAATTACGTACATTTTGAAAACCTATAGTACGTCCGCTCTCAACGATGGTATGCATATAATACATAACGTAGTATCCGCACTCGAGTTCCCTGATTGTTGAGGGCACTATTAATCAAAAGCAAATTGTTAAAACGAATAAAGACATATCGAAAGTTACTGTGTCAATGAAATAACTTGAATTGAAATTACTTACTTTCGGACAAGACCACTTCGAGTCCACCCGCTCTTGTGCTCGAAATCGATCTGTTTGCCTTGAATGCACTATCATTAAAATGGAAATTAACGAGACATGAAAACAAATCATATAAATGAAGAATCAATAATTTAGACAAAAATTTACTTACTTGGCAAACATGGATTTGATTTCATCGTTTGGCCTGCCACCTAAAGGATCCAACCAATAACATACGTTCTTCGAGGGACAAACAACACACGGGGTCCAATGACCACTACAACATATACATTTTAATATTAAATTAAGATAAGAAAGGAATTTATTCTTAAAAATCTTAAATAGACAAAACTAAAATATGTATCCTTTAAGTATTGGGGCTAGATAACAAGGAAAATCTTCCTCGGCAATTGTATAACCAACATAAAGCGTCCTTTTGGTTAACTTATTGCGAGTCTTCATCGTGTTTATTGGACTTAAGAATCCATACAACCCCGTCCGGCCTTTTTGGACGCATATGTCGTTGCAGACACTATGATCGAAATAAAATGATAATCGTTGTTGAGTATAGAAAACAAAAAAGATCAATGCAATAATTAAAGGGGAAAAAACTTACATTATCGCAACTTCAAGAACGACTAAATCTAAATCCTCCATATGCATAAATTGTTCCAGATCTTTTTTGTCAACTGTAAAGTCATATGTCTTTTCTCCACCAACAATGCCTGCACGCATCATGAAGGAGATATAGCTGATGTCCTTGTACATGTCTCGTAGTTGTGCTAAGTAAGGAAATTTGTCGACAGCTTGTTCATCCTATGAAAACATAAACAAACATATTATGAGTGGGTTACCAATAAAAAACAAGTTCTAGTAATGTATTCCTACCATTGGAGGTCTCGCCGCCATCCGTAATAGGATAATTATCTATCGGAATATTATATTTTAGCAAATAATACCTATTTGGAAATAGGTGAATATGTGGTTTTAAAACCTTGTAGGATACTTATTCTATTGTCTAGGGAAATTTCTAATGAAATTAGAGGGATTAAAGTGTCAAAATCCCTAAATGCAATTATGGGCCATGAAATGCCCCGAAAATATTATGATAAATCCCAAGAGCAATAAAATATTTATTGAAAATTAGAAAGTATGTTGTCTCTAATTTTAGGAATTTTGGGATTATTTCCCTTGAAAAATAATGAGGGAAAATTAAATATAATTTTGGGGAGCATAAGTTGCCCCATGATTTTTAATATGATATGTGGGACATAAAATACCAATGTCAATGAAATAGTTGTGAGAAAATGATTAATCTTAATTAAGAAAATTATCAACAATTAGAAAGTGATTAGTTAAGTAATTAATGGCTAATTGTTTAAGTCTGAACAAGAGAATATTTAAGGTAGGTTATGGAAAATCCTTTAATTAAGTGTTTATGGCTAATATTAGCATAAAGTGTGCTTGCTAATCAATTAGAAAAGATTAAGAAAAATTGGTGAGATTAAGAACATGAAAACCCTAAATCCTAAAAGATTGCTAATCATGGGATTAAGGCTCAAATTAAGCTTCTAGCTAATTTAGATAAATTAAAAAATAATAATAATAAAGGGAAGAGAAAACCGAAATTTGAGTGTGAAAAGGGTTGTGGGTTTTTCAAAAATAATATCATGATATTTTGTTAATTAAATAATAATATAATTAAGATATTTGTACCAGTTGGATAAATGAGAACCGATAGAAATTAAATCCTATCTAGAAAACCATGAAAAAGTTTCTTAGGTCAGGCCATATTACAAACAAGTGAATTTTTGTCGAGAAGTTGGTGTTAGCGGAAGTCATTTTAAAGTAGCCGTGGCGGGCGAATAAGGGATCAGATGAAAAGATATTTTGTAAACAAAGGGCAGATAAGAAGAGTGAGAACCAATGGAAAATAAATCATAACTTGAAATCCTTGAACTAAGTAGAAAACAATGGACATATTATGAATGAGTGGATTTTTGTCCCAAAACTAGCATTACCCGGAGTAATTTACGTAGAATCGGCGTACGTCGAAAATGTTCAACGAGACAATAGAATACCCTTAATGGGATCAAAAATTTAGTTAACTCGAGATATTTCCAAAGAGGAAGAATAGAACTTCAATTTGTGTTCCCAGATTTTTGAGATTTTCTAAGATTACGCGATTAGAACACCGATCGGGGATTTTATTGGGTAAATTCATAAAGTAAGGGAGTGACATCATCTTGATGACATCATGGTCTTGAAGAATGAGGTAAGGAGGTGGATTGGATGGTGGAGATGAAGCCATGTGTAAAGTCAAGATCGACGCCGGAAATCCGATCGATCGAAAAAGTATGAATAGTGTCATACTTTTTGCCTATAAATAGGCCTTCCCTTTCACTTCATCCTTCACAATTCCTAGAGCCACTTAGAGAGAGGTTTTAGAGAGAAGAAGAGTCCGGAGAAAATAGCAAGTTCGGGTAAGTTCTTCGGTCCCTAGTCTTAAGCTTTGGTAGTTCCTTCGATAGTTATAGTAGAAATGCTAGATTAATCTTTAATCTTCCAAGTTAGTTTAGATATCATGTTTTAGGGATAAATATGATATTTATTTCAAAAATATATTGGAGATGGAGATATGTCAAAATTTTGGAAGATTAGAGTTAAAGTAACGAAGTTCTGGCGAAATTATGCCAATTAGGAGAGTTAGGGGCAAAATGGTAATTTGTACCTAAAATTCCTATTATGATGTTGGGCTTTGATAATATGATATTATCCTTATAGGATATCTACGTAATCACGTACATTTGTTGTACCACCGTCGTACCATTGTCACAAAGTACCGTTTCCGTCAACGAAGGTACGTTCACGTCTTTGTAACACTAACTCGATGTTTATTGTATGCGTACATGTGCTATGTGTATGGTATGTTTATGTGAGGTAGTTGATAGCTCGGTGGTATGTTCAATGTCTTGTTATTATGCTTCTTTGGGTGTTGGGATACGTTTGTTAGGTACGAAATGCTTGGTGCGAAATGCTAGGTGCGAAACGTATGCTAAGTGCGACATATCCGCCCGGGCGTGTGAGCTGTTGGGATAAGCTTGTTTGTATGCTCATATACTGTCTATGTTGTATATATAAACATGAGGTTAACCGTTACCCGAGGTTCAATGGGCATTGAACCTCACCTCTTAACATAGCGTCAGGGTCAGGAGGACCGAGGATCGAGGAGAAAGGCAAGCGGCACGCATAGGGACTCAGCTGAAGACTCTCTTCTTTTGTTATTTACTTCTAAAAACACTCGGTATAATGTACCGCTACTGTAATCAGCCAGACTTACAGCATTTTGGATATAAATATCAGTTACTCAATCGCTCCGATGCTCTACTCTGATGAAAAAAAATACTGCTTTTGAAAAAAAATACTGCTTTTGAAAATGGGATGTTATCCTCTACAAGCTGAGGACTAGGGTTGTTATCGTCATAGACCTGTGAATTCCGTCCAAAATATTTTGCAGCATTAACTCCCCTAGTCTCCCCACTACAAAAAAACGTAACGTTTGTCGCGATGTGCTTGTAGCGGTCAAGAAAAACCGCTACAAATTAACAAATTAGTAGCGGTTTAAACCCAAACCACCACAAATTAGTAACAGAAGCATTGCCGCCAAAATGCTGACCATTTTGCTTCGCTTTTTGTCACGGTTCACAAAACCCAACCACTACAAATATGGCACCAGCCTTGGCGCGTTATGGCGCGAAGTCCGTCGCGGTTGTTTCATAGCGGTTATGTCAAAATAACCGCTACCAAATCACGAAATAACACACCATTGTCACGGTTAGAAGAAAGCGACACGTTGACCGCGTCAAAACTTCAAATTTGGTAGCGGTTCTCACAATAACCGCTACAAACTTTATTCTATAAATAGCCAATTCCATCCGTACAACAATTATAATGATAAAAAATATTCTTAATCGGCTTTGTCATTTGAAAGAGCATTCTTGGCTTTGTTCTCAAAAACGGAAGACGAGGCATTTATCTGCAGACACCGATCTCGGGAGATGAGTGGTGCAGATATTTGTCTATCTTCTCATCGTTCAAGCCGAGAAGGTTCCTTGATGACAATCCAGATTCAGATATTCTATTGACACGAAGACTTCTACTCCTTTAAATATGTCTACATGCTACTTGGAGATTGGATCCATTATAGCCACCGTTGTTTCGTTAAAATATCTCGATCAAAATGAGTCGGTGAGTTTTTCTTGGAACATCGGTGGCTATAATGAATCCGAATCTTGATAAACTTATTACTCCTAAATTTTATTATTCCTAAATTAATTAAGATCGACTCTTTTAGGGAAATTTCAATAAACCCGTTATTCCCGATTTAAAGAAAACAATTGAGAATATTTTTTTTGGAATAAGGAAAATTCCAATCTAATTAGTTTATCGCTAAACTAATTAGTTTGGATTTTTAAAAAAAAATTTATTACATTAGTAGCGATTACACAAATCACCGCTACATTAATTATTTTGTAACGGTCTACCTCAATAACCGCTACGAATTTGAATGGTCGTTCATTTTGTAGAGGTTATACATAACCGCGACAAACGTGAAAGAATTGTCGCGGTTGGGGTAGCGGTCATTGTTGAACCGCTACAAAACTATTAATTTTGTAATGGTTACTTTGTTTAACTGCTACGAAATGCCGCGGTTTTTATATTCACTTTTGAAATTCACGCGCTACTTGTTCACCTTTTCACCTTTGTACTTTTACTTTTCACATCATGGTTTCTCGGGACAAGGGAAAAGAAAGTAGTTGAACCCCGAAAAGGCCTATTAGGGGTAGTAGTAGTAGAGGAGGCCGTAGGAGAGGACATGGGCCTTTAAATGTCTCCGTTCAGCCCCCTCAGATAAATGTCACCCTTCAGCCCCCTCAGATAAATGTCCCCCTTCAGCCCCCTCAGATAAATGTCCACTCACGGCCCCCTCAGGTTGGGAATGAGTTTGATGGGCTCTTTGAAAATGAGCCAATTCCAAGCCCCGAGACCCTACAAGAGATCGTAGGTGGACAACGAGGCGCGAGTCTGTCACTTGAGGACATCCTCAATGGTGATGATGATGAGATCGAGATTGAGATTCCCATAGCGGAGGCGGAGCGGTTTCTCGACGAGGACGAGCGGGAACAAGGGTACCCCGATGTCGTCTTCTCGTTCCACCAGATTTATGGTGGATATCGAAGGTAAGTATAAGTAGTTTATTGGCAAAAAATAAAATTTAAATTCGACGTGTGAAAATTTATGTAAGTACAATACAACAATTTTTTTTATAATTGTGCAGATGAATATGGGAACATCGGTAGCGGGATCTTGGATGTTCACACCCTCGTCGGGAGAACGGCTACCACGTTATAGTCCCCTGGAACACGGACACGGACGGCCCGTCGGCGGTGGTGGTCACTGTTGAATCGATACTGTCACAATTTGGTGGGAATTGGGTATGGTTCCCGATCTTTTCCGAATTGGAAAAAGATCTGAAGGAGACCAAGGACAAGGCGTTTGAGGACGTTGTGCGGGTAAATTATGGTTAATTTAGCTATTGTTTCTTAATTAATTATTACTTAATTACTAATTATTTTATGATATAGAATAAGTTTAAGCTGCGAGCCAACACAAAGAGGTATGTAAAGTTGAAAATGGGAGAAGCGTGGAAGAGTCGGAGGGTCGTCTCTACACCCGAGAATGGAGATTCGACTATGCCTCGCAAAGCAAGCGATGGAGAACGTCCCAGGAGACGGCGTGGACCCAAATCACTGGGCGCTTTTGTCCAATATAGGAGGAGTGCGAGAGGCACGTACGTTTTTAATTAATCATAGTTATGTTTTTTTTTTCTATGAGGGTATTGTGTAATTACTCATTTATTTTGTAGGCTCTATCCCGGAGGAACACGAGATCCGGGGCAGCTCAAAGGATCAATCACACGGGTGGATCCAAGACGTTTCTTGTGACCTACGGTGAGATGGTATGTTAAAAGTTAAATTAATTTTATGTTTAATTGATTATTGTTTTGTTTTGGAAATAACAAAGTTTATACTCTTTTAACTCTTTCAGCAAGAGAAGGCTCGAAGGAGGGTGGTTAGACGGACTATGGGCAGTTGTGGAAACGCACACATAGACACCGTAATGGGACGCCGATCTCTGAGGCAGCAGAGGAGATAATAGTAAGTTACAATTAAATAGTTAATGTTGTATATTAAAATTTAATTAAATTGATTGATTAATGTTTTATGAAATATATGCGTCAGAGCCGGATTGAGCAGAGCCAGCAAGAGATATGTCGGCCGCGAGACCCCGAGTCACGGGGTTACGTTGATCCTACGGTTACATTGAAAAGCTGGCTTTGTGGGCCCGGTCGAGCATCCCGGCCGTGTTAGGGGCTTTGGGCTAGGCGTCGGGCCTAGCATGGTGTACCGCAAGGACTCCTCCTCCTGCCCGGCCGGGAGCGTCGGCTCGGCGAGGCCACCACCGAGGCGGTTGATGCGATGATTGCCGAGCGGGTTGTCGCGCAAGTTGCCGAGCGGCTTGACGGGAAGGTTGCCGAGCGGGTTCTTGCAGAGAGGGCCGAAATGAGGCTAGGACTAGGCGCATGCGGAGGGTCTCAACGGTTGGTTCGCTAATCGAGGACTAGCCGGAAGTCACTTGCGGGGCCTTGTCGAGTTGCTACCGACAGACGGTTTCCATCTCCCGAGCCTCCCCTCCGTTCATCTTCGAGGATTCCCCCACGCCTCCACGCCTCTGTGACATCCCAAAATTTGAATATGAAATTAATTATAGGAAATTTGGCCTCAATTATTTAAAAGTTAATATTTGGAATTAAAGACATATTTTCCAGTAAATTAAGGAGAGGTGGTTAAAGAATAATTTTGCACCTAAATATTTTGGAGATAATATTGTATGGTCCAGAGAAGTAAATGGGATAATTTTGGAGTGAGTCCGAACACACACATCACCTTCCCTCTCAGTTTCATTAAGTCACGTGCTTTTATGCAAGCAAACTACTATACTATCTTGTTGAACTTGGAAGTACACATGCTATTCGGACAAGCATAGTTGCAGAAGATACACTCCATCAGTTTTGAATATTCATTTGGCCCATTTAGTTGGCATAGCATTCAGCCCAATTATCTTCCTTATTGCATGACAACACTCACTTCGCTCTCTAATTTGTTGACACCTCAAACTTCCTTATTCCTCCATTTCACGCCACATCACCCACACCCACTCACTTAATTATCCAATTATTCCATTCGGTCAAACACCTACCATTTCAATATCCATTCATTCTGCCAATATATACGCCTTTACTTCCATTATTTTTATGTTTCATTTCGCCCCAAGAAAGAGAGCAACCGAGAGCGATATAGGGAAGAAAACTGAGAGAGTTTGTGAGAACTGAGAACGTGAAGGTCACGAAGGAGGAAGAAAAAGAGGTTCAAACTCACATGCAACTTGGGAGTGTGAGTAAGGCAAGTTTTTTTTATGTCTCCTCCCATCCGTAGTTCTTTTTTTAGGGGTCAGATTGGGAGACTATGGTTTCAGATTCTTTGATAATTAAGGTTAAAGAGAGTAAATATACTGTTGCATGTGTGATTATGGGTTGTGAGTGTGGATGCTGATCAGATGGGAATGATTCTCAAAAAAAAAAAAAAAAAAAAAACTGAAAAGAACTTCTATACTAAATCCATGATTCCGGTGCTGCATGTGTCTGATATACTATGATTTATGGTTTTCGAATCAAACATTGCTTGCTGTCAACAAGAGTAAGGCGTTGGCTTCTCTGGAATTAAGGATAAGCTGTCATATTCCACAAAACAGAGCCTTTTGTGTCTAACATTTTTGTAAGTTAAAGGTTGATTTTTTCCCTGAAGATTTTACAGAGATAGTGCTCTCCTTACGGTTTAAAATAAGCTTTGGTTCACCTAGAACAGAGGTCTACAACTCCGGTTATGATTTTTCGAAGTTGAGCTAAAAAAACTGGAAATTTCTGGTATGCTTCAGGAACAGAAAAATGGCGTTGGGTTTCGGACAGACTAAACTAAATCATTGAAATGTGAAATTTTCCAGTTAAATAGTAGACACATAGAGGTTTAATTCTATAGGTAATTCGTCGAAATCCGATAAGTATTGAAGGAGTTATGGTTTCTCAAATATTGGTCAGAAAAGCAGAAGAATTTCTGAACATGGTTTATGTTTTTGAATTATGGGAATTTTTCTTAGCCATAAATCAACTTTGTGACTTTAATTTATGAAAATAGACTTATCAAGGTTTAAGTAGAAATTGGAATCACTCCATTTGGAGTAATATTGGTTGAGTTATGAATTTTCCAAATTCTCAGAAAAGAAGCCTGCTGAATTTTTGAAAAGTCTTTAAAAAGTCACATAAGTTGATTTATTGTGTTAAACCTTTAAAGTAAAGGTTTCTTTGGATAAAATGCAAGGTGAAATGACTGAGCTGATAATTATCCATAGTGAATAGTATCTAATTAAAATAGGTCTCAATGAGTATACATCCCTAGTCATAAGGATATTAAAAAAACAAGTATTTTTGGGGTGGGTCTAGAAAAGTTGAATTTATAATTATATTTGGATTGGTTAATGACCCATCACCATGTAAATGTTAATTATAGGACCTAAGAATCGCCCGTGCCTGAAGGATAAGCGTAGTGATAAGAATCCGACGGAAGGGGTTTTGTCGGTAAGACCAACAGGTAGTAACTATAATCTCACATTCTTTGCATAGCTATATATGTTTTTGTATGCCATATTGTATGTCCCGCCTGTATGAGGCCAGCACCACTCGTGGCTCGATTGAGCGGAAGGGCCGACCATGGGGCCAACTTCCCGGTGGCTAGGCAGGGCCTAGTGCATTCACTATTTTTGGTATTGAATTGCCAAAATGAATTTCCTTGCGCAAAGGTATTTGAAAGTATCTGAATCAACACTTGTATTACAAGTTGCATTATACTTGGTATGTAATACTTGTTGTTTGAATTTGAATCTGAATTTGAACTTGAACTTGAATTTGAATGCTGTATATGCTGTGTGGACTACTTTGTTTGGTGAATTTACATGTATTGCATATGCTAGAATTTGAGATTAACCTGTTACTCTGGGATTCATTAATTTGAATCTCAGAGCCTTCCATAAATCCAGGAAATGGACAGACTAGTAGGCAAGGAGGAAGAGGCGGGGCGTAGATATTGTTTGGTCTTGAGAATAAGGTGGAGTTGATGATGCAGATTGAAACATATAGTTTCGCTTTTGTACATGAACAATTTTATTTCCTTATGACTTAGATATTATTTTGAGAAAGCCGTATGTGGCTATTGGGATGTATATATTTAATTGGATACACATGATTACATAGAAGTAGTCATGATATATATATCTTGCTAATGATTGATGCGGGTCGGGCATGTATATAACAAGCCCAAACTATGGTGAATGTTTTGGTAGAGCTCTAGATTAAATGGAGAAATAAGGAAATACTCGATTGAACTTTAAGTATGATGTAATTTTAATGAAAGATTGAACCACTGTTAAAATGTTTCCAAATGTTTTAAATGTATTAGAAAAGCCAATTTGTACTTTAATATTATTTTGAACTCTCTTTATAAAAAAGGGCTTTTATTTTCAGGAACAAACCTAACTCAGTGGTTTAAATTTTTATTAAATAGTACATCAGAATTCATAATGGGTGAAGATGCCACTCTGTTCTAGGCTCAGAACAGTGGGGTGTTACACCTCCCGCCCTCCCCGTCCAGATGTTGCTGCTGATCAAGATGAGGGGGTTGTTACCTCTGGTCGAGCCCACACGCCCTTGAGAAAGACACACCGAGACGGGACAGATCATTGGGCCCTTGAAAGTTATTAGTTTTTTTTCTTGATAATTCGGTTTGTATTGTCGGATGTTTGTTGACAATTTTTTTAAATTTAAATATTTGTTATCTTTTTTTTTTTAAGTCAAAAGGTTTTTTAAATTTAAATTTTATCAAAGAATAAACGAGTTTATAATTTGTAATAAAAAAGATATGTTAATATTACAAAAAAAAAAAAAAAGTTAATAAATTTTGTAGCGGTTAAATCCTAAAACCGCTACAAAATGTATTTGTCGCGGTTCATCTAGTTAACCGCTACAAATTTGAACTTCAAATTAGAAAATAAGCACCTAAACTTTCAAACGGTCATCATTTTGTAACGGTTGTTGTAGCGGTTTGTAAACCGCGACTAGTTGCTAGCGCGATTTTTCAATTCAAATTTGTAGCGGTTCATTAACCGTGAAAAATTTGATCTGAAAAATTGTCGCGGTTGATGTCCGGTTGTTAACCGTTACAAATGTTCCCCCGTTGCATTTAAGATCTCAAGTTATGGGATGAAAGTAATTAAACATTGTCTCTACATTAATAGATTTTCTTTGCTTTATTTACTACAGATGGATAAATCATGGATCAAGATGCCGCGCAGTTCTCCAGTATATTTAGCGGGATTAAATAAGTTCTTAGATTTCACCTTCTCTCACGCTAGCGTTAATGGCAAGATCGTGTATCCTTGTTGTAGATGCAAGTTTAAGAAGTGGCAAACACGAGAAGGTGCTATGGAACATCTTCTTATTAAGCCTTTCCCGAAGCATATACATTCTGGGGTGTTCATGGTGAGGAACGTGGTATGAGATATGGGGATCATCTTCCTCAAACCTCACAAGTAGGAAATCAACTGCTACATCAAGATGATCCGGTTAATGATGCTGTTCGCGATGCTTTTGGTGTTCAAGACGACAACTTCACGCGAAGTGCGGGGTCCTCGAACCGCTTTTCTACAGAATGAAGCGGCTCAGAATTTTGCAGCCTCATGGATGAGCGATCGTCCTTTGTATTAAGGTTGTCAAAAATACTCAAAATTATCCTTTCTGCTCAAATTGTACCATATCAAGTGCATGTGTGGGATCACTAATAAGGCGATGTCGATGTTGCTGGAATTACTACGAGATGCTTTCCCTGACGGGACATTCCCACAACCTTCTACGAGGCCAAGAAGAAAATCAACAGATTAGGATGGAACTACGAAAAAATCGATGCCTGCCCCAATGACTGCATGCTTTATTGGGGGGAGGACGCTCGGAGGGAGACTTGTAAGAAGTGTCACACTTCGAGGTTCAGGACGGTTTAGAAGGAAAAAAAGCAGAAGAAGAAACTCGCAAATATTCTAAGGTACTTTCCTTTAAAACCTCGCTTACAACGATTGTTTATGTCGTCTAAGACAGCTGAGCATATGAGGTGGCATGAAGCCGACAAGAACGAAGATGGTAAACTCGAGACATCCACGAGATGGTGAAGCATGGAAAGCGTTCGACTCAGACTTTCCTGATTTCACGGCGGACCCTAGAAATGTTCGTCTTGCTTTGGCGACCGATGGTTTCAATCCGTTTGGGAATATTAGCACAAGTTATAGTATATGGCTAGTTGTTTTGATACCTTACAACTTGCCCCCTTGGATGTGTACGAAATGAAGCTCCTTCATTCTGTCAATGATCATTCCAGGCAAAAAGGCACCAGGAAATGACATCGATGTGTATCTACAACCGCTGATCAATGAGTTGGTGGAGTTGTGGAATGTAGGCGTGGAGACGTATGACGCGCACGAGAAGACACCGTTCAACTTGCGTGCGGCGTTGATGTGGACTATCGTGACTTCCCGGACCGGGAACATTATCCGGGTGGAATGTGCATACCGGCCTTGCGTGTCCGGCTTGTAGTTTTGACTCTGACTCAGTGCGCCTTCCCCACAGTCGTAAGTGGTGCTTCATGGGTCATCGGAGGTTTCTCGATCGTACGCACAGGTTTAGGTTGCAACACAATCGTTTCAATGGGCAACGGGAAAAAGAGGACCTCCTCGCATATTATCCGGTGCGAGATCATAGAGCAGATTGTGGATGTTGATTTTGAGTATGGGAAAAAAGACAATCCAGCAAAGGCAGGGACAAAGACGGTCAGGGCTTCTGGTTCCGCGACCTAACAATGGCGGAAGATAAGCGTATTCTTCGCTCTTCCGTATTGGAAAGATAATTTGCTCCAACACAGTCTGGATGTCATGCACATTGAAAAGAATGTGTGCGACAATGTGTTGCACATGATTATGAACGAAACAGGCAAGTCAAAAGATCATCTTCAAACGAGGAAAGATTTACAGGAGATGGGGATTCGTGCAGACGCGTGGCCAAATGAGCATGGCAGATTTCAACAGGCAAAATTCACCTTGACAAAACCAAATAAGGAAATCTTCCTCGCCACTTTGAAGAAAATAAAACTTCCTGACGGGTATTCAAGCAACATTTCACGATGTGTGGACGTATGTGCTCGAAAGGTTCTTTGGGCTAAAGAGTCATGACTCACATGTGCTTATGCATTACTTCCACCGGCCATAAAAAATACTTTCGCCTCTTGATGTGTCGATCGTTTTGATCGAGCTTTGTACTTTCTTTTGGAAGTTGTGTTCCAAGGTGTTGATCGTGGAGGAGCTCGACCAGCTGCAATAGCAAATCATTCTTACGCTGTGCCATTTGGAGATGATCTTTCCTCCTTCATTTTTCACGGTCATGGTTCACCTGACAGTACACCTTGTTCACGAAACAAAGCTTTGTGGCCCAGTTCACTACCGATGGATGTATCCTATTGAGAGGTACTCTTTTAAAATTAATTATTTCAGCATTATATTACTTCCTAGTCGCATGTTTAACCATTGATGTATCGACATCTTTCCTCATTACTTTATAGGTTTCTTGGGAAACTAAAATCTTACGTGAGGAATAAGGCGTGACCTGAAGGTTCAATAGCAGAAGGTTATCTTGGGGATGAGGTCTTGTATTTTTGTTCCAGGTACTTTGATGACATTGAGACGTCATTCAACTGACCGCCTCGTGTGGATGATTGTCCTGAGCCATAGCCAGAGTCATCAGCTTCAGAGTTGTTATTCCCTCATGTTGGTAAACCAGTTGGCGGATGTGAGAACTTCAAACTCACGACACTTGAGAAGTTTCAAGCACATAGACATGTCTTGATCAATTGCACTCAAGTTGAGCCGTACCTTCAGTAAGGATTGCACACGGATATATATATATATATATGTTATCCTATATGTTTCCTAACATTTTATAGGCACATTTCTTGCTCGTCATCGCATGTTTAATTGCGGGAATTCAGGAGTCATGTGAAGCGTCGGCTAAGGATCTCGTACACGTACATCCTCCGAAATTGATAGAAAGGTCCACGAGAGAATTCTAGGGTTGGTTTAGGAGGAGAATAATGAATGACCACAACCCTCACTCACCAAAGATTCGAGCTCTCGCTTAATCGACCCGCTTGACCACGCCCAAAGATTTATGGCATACAATGTCAATGGCTTTAAGTTTTGCACGGTTTCACGAGACCAGGGATTGCTGACCCAAAACTCGGGTGTATATGGCACGTTTGGGATGAGGAGTTATGCGAGCAGCAGTGACGGGAACATGCAGTTCGGTGACGTCCCGTATTATGGAAAACTGGTTGATGTGGTCAGGATAACTTACCAAGGCCTTTTCTTTGTGACGCTGTTCAAGTGTTTGTGGGCGAATACGACAACGTCCGGGGACTCATGGCCGACGACTTAGGCATCACATCGGTGAATTTCTCTCGGCCTATTCACACCGGGGGTCGGTCTAAAGATGACGAGCCGTATATTCTTGCCTCAGAGGCCCATCAGGTTTATTATGTCGTCGATGAGAGGCACAGGGATTGGAATATGGTAGTTCATTTAAAGCCTCGGGACCTTTACGACATGGGTGATGGTGAGAACGTCGCGTACGATTGTGAGCTGCTCCAGCCTGCCAGTTTTGAAAACTTTTTCCCAGACGGCGATGACACTTTACCTATAGTTCGGTACGTTTATTAATATACGCAGTATGAAATTTAAAAATAGCATTTCACAAAAGTTTTATATATGTCTTATTCCATATCCAACTCACACGTAACTTTTTATAAAAACTTTCTTTGTAGGGATGCTGACGAAGATTGAGAAGAAAAATTATCATTACTCTTCATTTTCCTTTTGTTTTTTAAAAAAAACCCCCAAAAACAAAAATTGTAGTGGTTAATAACCGCCACAAATAACAAAAAAACCGTTGCAAAATGAAACCGCTACAAAATATAAAAAAAAAAACCGCTACTAAAATAAACCGCTACCAAAAACCGACACCTTAACCGCTACAAATTGATTCGCTGAGATCAAAATAAATACCCCACTAAACCACATTCAATATGCTTCAGTTCTCCTTTCTACACGCGGTTTCTCCCCGTTTTCTCTCATATTTTTGCGTTTTCTCAACGAGAGGTGTTTGAATGAGGTAAGTGTCACTCGGCTTGATAAAATCTAGTTATTATCGAAATATTTGTTTTTTGTTCTATCCGGTTGATATTAACTTCTCTTATTTTACGGGTGGATTTTGTCGAATTTTAACTTTTTTCCTACTTTCACATACTTATTCTTCGATCTACTTTCCCACTTTTTTTTTTTTTTTTTCTATAATTCGTTTTATATTAATGAACTCATAAATATTTCTTATTATACTCATATATTCTTTTTGTTTTACATATCTACAATCGAATATCATATTTTAATATCATTTATTTTTAATAAAAATATAAATGATTAATAAGAATGGTTAAAAATATTATTTTTTTTTCAATTTCATTCATTTGTAGCGGTTACATAACCGCTACAAATAAAAAAATACCGAGGCGCCAAAACAAGTTTTCAAACAAATAACGTCAATTGTTGTAGCGGTTCTTTAACCGCTACAAATATAAAAATAAAAATAGCGGCAAAACTTTTTAAAAAATAATGGCCGGAATTAATTGTAGCGGTTTCGACCGCTACAAATATTTTGGCGGTAAAATTTTTTCCCGAGATATTTTGGAATATTTAGTAACGGATAAATTTTGTCGCGGTTTTCGTACCGCGACTATTTTGCAAATAAGCTTTCAGTTTGGCCTTATATAGTGGCGGTTAACTAAAACCGCTACAGTTACAGTAGCGGTTTATGTGGTTGTAGTAGCGGTTTTTTTTAACCGCTACAAATTCGTTTGTTTCGGTCAATTTTGTAGCGGTTTTTGTAACCGTGACAAATGTTGTTTGTCGCGCAAAAACCGCTACAAATGCGTGATTTTAACCGCTACTAATGACCTATTTTTTTGTAGTGCCCCTTGAATGTGATCAAGGTAATCTGGCTTCCCAATCGCCGTTGACAAAATGTCCATCCGTGAACCCAGCGTAAATGAACCTTAGGAACTCTGCTCCTCAAGTGCATCTTGTATCATAAGATGTTTTATATATAACAACTAAACCCTATAATATGAAACAACTGAGGCTATTTAAAACATCTAATTTAACTACTTACAATCTTTGAGGCAACCTCGGCAACATCTCGCATTTATGTATTTGTCGCCCTTCATCCTCACAGCTTTCGATTTTTTATGACGAGGAGGACATTCAGGGGGCTGGACAATAGTGGAAGGATTGGATTGGGAAGCTTCCTTCATTCTCTCTAACTGCTCTTCCATCATTCTCCATTCAAGCTTTCTATACCCACCACGAGACATGTAATGCGGATACTTATTTCCCACTTGCCTCTCTTTATTGGTTTGACTTATTTCTGTGACACAAAAACAAATAAAACCGAGCCTAATTTGTCAAGTAGATTCAAATAAAAGATATGATATGAAAGAAATTTTACAAGAAATTCTGGATTTTTCTTTGTGACGCCACAAACTCCCTCTAGTCCTCGGGAGAAATATAAGAATATTTCGACATGGATCCTCGTTCCTCTTTTCCCCTTGAATAAACTTTTTAGTCAGCTTGTTCTTAAAGTCTTGCCAATCTAGACAGACTTCCCCCCATCCAATGCTTGTACATTGTCATATTGTTAGGATGTCATACGTTTCTTTGCAAGGTAAAAGGAAAGATAATTAAATTTCAAGTAATAAGACAAATGATACAAATGCATATATATCGAAAGTGACGAACCAAAATTTGTGCCCAAATCAACTACTTCATTTTCTCAGGAACGAACTTCTAAGCAGAGTGAACAATGCGAACTTTGCTTCTAGCCAGACTGCCTAAATAGCTAATGAAATTGTCTTCCTCTAGACCAATTGGATTCATATTGTCATCAAAGTCCACATGCAGCCTCTTTTTTTGATTGTCACGATGGGTCACTAGCACATTCATCTGTGTACAACCTCCACCCCTTCTCACAACGGGCTCGTCAACTCTATCACCTCCTGACTCATCAAAGCTAGACGTGTTCCTGTTCATCAAGGACAAATCAATGTTAAATATGTTATTAAATAGTAAATGATTAATAAAATGAACTAAAATGTTAAACCACCACAAAAATAACATATTACTATTTCATAACTTAAGATATTACTTTATGTGGTTTCCCATATTCCTTCACAATGATCTTTTCTTGCAGCATCTTCTTCATCATCTACCAATTCCACTTCACGTGTTGTAGGGGGATTTGTTGTGAAAGGGGGTGTATCATCAAGGTTGAAGGAATCTTCACTATACTTTTGTTTTTTACTTTGAAGTACAATGGACATTTTTTTATTTGCAGGGTCTGTAACATAAAACACTTGTTTCGCCCGGCTTGCTAGAATGAATGGCTCATCTTGTAAAAACTGGCTGAACCCAAGAGGGGGGTGTATTGGGTGAAGTATAAAAATTTAGGAACTTTGAAAATATTTTTGCAACTCAAGTAAAACCGGTTGTATGACAAGAAGGAGTTCTAAGATAATAGACAGTCATTCAAACATATATCTTTGGAAATATAAGAGATAAGTGAAGAGAATATGCAACCGAGATTTATCCTGGTTGAGTCCTATCCTTGACCTACGTCCAGTCCTCAAGCTCCACTTGAGATTTTCAATCCACTATCCTCTTGTTTAATTCGGGCACAAGAGAAGCCTTTACAATCCCACAAGTACACCCAGGCACTTGTGAAGCCAAATCTCTCACCGAGATACTCCCCTTACACAATGCAAGGTTACAATCGTTTGCCTCTCAAGATTACCCAATCTTGAGTAACTCTCAAATAAACAGATAGAATGTTTATAATGAATCTTCTCTCTCAGAAGTGAATAAGATAAACACTGAAGTGCAATACAAATTATCTCACTCTCTATGATAAACTATGTAAACATTGAAAAAGCGAGTGTGAGTAGTAAGAAAATCAGAGTATAAGCATTTTGAAGATGTAGGCTTGTGTCTCTCCGTTTTTTTGCTTGAATCTGTCCTCTTTTATAGGTAGAGAACAATATATGACTGTTGTAATCTTCAATATAACCGTTGCCTTCATTAGATAAGGTTTTGGTTAAGCTTTGGTCCTCTTCTCTCTCTAATCTTCACTTAATCCAGCTGGGCAGAAGTTCAGAGTTGACTCTCTGCGAATTTGTCCGTTGGAATAGCAGCTGCTGGATGAGGAAATCATTCTTTAATCCTTTATAGGCGTGTGCAGGTGGATTTCCCAAAAGTATGCAACTTTCTGGGTTTGCAATTAATGTGCTGACATCACTTTTGCTTTTGCTTTTAACCTTCAATAAACATCCTCTAATCCAACTGAAACTCACTAAAAAAGTGGTTAAACATATCTAGGAACATTAGAGAATAATCATGTAAAGTATTAAGATCAAATAAGAAGGTATTGCAAATTCGTCGATTTGAAATTCTGAAGTCGCGATGAAACCTTGAGGTTTGTTCTCAAACCTGGAGGTTTTCAAAATCGAGAAAAAGCGAATGCTCTCTGTTTGCCCAAACCCGGAGGTTTTGACAGAAACCTCGAGGTTTCAATCAAATGTGGAAATTCGAGTTTTTGCGCCAAACGAAACCTGGAGCTTTTGTGAGAAACTTGGAGGTTTTGAAAATCATTGAAAAGTGTTTGCTCTCTGGATGTCGAAACACGGAGGTTTTTACCAAAACCGGAGGTTTCACTTAAATCTAGAAATTCTCGGTTTTGCGCCAAAACAAAACCTGGAGGTTTGAGGAAAAACGGAGGTTTTGTAAAGCTTGGAAAATCCAGATCCTCTTGCCTAGACAAACCTCGAGGTTTGTCCAGAAACCTCGAGGTTTGTCCGGAAACCTCGAGGTTTCTCATGATTCTGAAAAACTTGAGAAGACACCATTTGAGCTCAAACCTGGAGGTTTCCCATAAACCCTGGAGGTTTTGAAGACCGGCGAGAAACTGAGCTTTGTTTAGAAAACTTGGAAAATTCTTGGCCAATTTTAAACTCAAGTTTACATGTCCAAGCTCAAGGTGAGAATCCATTGCAAGAAGAATCAGCTCCAAACTCATTGCATTATGCTCGTTATGATCCGATGAATGAAGGCTGTTCTTGACCAGCGTTTTTGCAACGTCCTAAACTGACTGTCAACCTTCAAATGCCATATCTCCTTGGTCTGAACTCTGTTTTGGTCCATTAAACTCTCAATGGAAATCTCTGTGAGTCTACTTTCATATGCCACCAATTTTAGCTCAATCCGTTTTGTATTTTGTGAGTTACACTCAAAATACCGAAGGTGGGTCTGGATTGTGACGTTGATTCTTGTGGTAACTTGGAAAAGTCATAGGTCCTTGATCTGAACTCCTTTTGGCTTGATGTTTATATCCAAATGACACATTGGGAGTCTATTTTCATATGCCACTGATTTCACCTCAATCCGATTTCTGGTTTAAGAGATATCATCGAATTACCAGACGTCGCCCGAGCTGATCGTGAAACAAAGTAGACCAAAGTTGCTGATCAGTGCTGAAACCTCGAGGTTTTTCTTGAAACCTCGAGGTTTTGACTGAAACCTTGAGGTTTTGACTGAAACCTCGAGGTTTCCTAGTCCAGAGACACCAGAGACGCTGAAGGCACTCAAACCTCGAGGTTTGTACTCAAACCTCGAGTTTTCTCGTCCTGAACCTTATGTTTGCTTGTTTTAACTCTGAATTGAGCCATTCTAACTTCCATATGATCTTGGAGCCTTCTAGCATCAATATAAGCACTTGAATGATTGCATTCTCATTGCATTCAACAAGTTCTTCCTTCTTTAATCTCCCATCTTGATTATTCTTCATAATCCAACTCTTTCTTTCTTCTCTTCTCTTGATCATTCTTTGTCATTCAACTTGGACTCTTCATTCTTAGCAAGTTATACCTTCTTCAATATTTCCTCTTCTTCTTGATTAACCTCCAAAATCTATTGATAACATCTTACTTCCTTGACAACCTATGCGGATACTTCTTTCTTTCATCTCTTATCTCCTTCTTGATCATTCTCCTTCATTTAACTTGGACTTGACAACCTCTGCGGATACTTCTTTCTTTCATCTCTTATCTCCTTCTTGATCATTCTCCTTCATTTAACTTGGACTAATCTACATTAAACGTAGTAGTTAGTCAATGTAGGAGATAACTATATTATTCAATATATTACTCAATCTTTTTGCTTTTAATAATAGCATCTATATAAGACATCATCAAAACTAATCATAACTAACACATCTCTATGACCAACTCTTTGAAGATCAACTGAGACAACTCCAAATTGTGGATCTATTAGAACAGCATTATTGCTAACCCACTTACATTTCAATAAAGCAACTTTGAACTTGTCATAGCTCATCTTCCATATTTCTTCAATAACTCCATAGTAGGCCATTGATGCTAATTCCTTCTAGCAAATTCAATAAACTCTTCCACCTCATTCTCATATTCTTCACTAGTTCTCAACGCATTCATCCAATTATGACCCATTTTATTACCACCTAAGACATTTCCAACAACAATCAAGTTCATAACAATTTCAAGAGTGACATGTTTTTTTGTCAATCTTGAACAAAAATTTCGAAGCATTTCCCCTCAAAAGTAAGACATCCCAAAATTTCAACAACAAACAATTTCAACTTCATTCAACAAAACTTACTAACTAAGGCAATTCAGATTAATATCAGCAATTAAATCCAATAGTGTCATCAATACAAAATATAAAAATATAGCTAAATTGTCTAAGTCATAAACTATAAATTATAGACTTCTAAGCATCTTTATTCATACAACAAAGTTTACCAAGTTCAATGCACATCAACAAAAAAACAACAATATTTCACTATAATTACCTCAACTTTAAATTATGATGCTTGAAATTTATTTGCTCTATTCAACCTAAAGACAACAACAACAAAGACAACATTAGAATTATTCAAACTAACATATGAGAGGGAATAATTGTATGACAAAAGGAACATGATTAAATATACCTACCCTAGCTCCTCTCAAGCTCTTGTGGGTTGTTGTCGTGACCAAGTCACAGTACTCAAAAGGGTTATTAGCTTCCTGAAGTCAAAAAAGAAGTAATCACTGAGAATTTAAAACTACCAATTTCTAGATAAGTAAAATTGATCAAATATACTTTCAATGCTTAGATTTAATAAAATAAGTGAAATGTTAAATTAATTGCTGTATCTCCAAAACAAATGCCCCAAGTATACCATTGAAAGGGTCCAAAGCGCAATTACAGGGCAAGTGTCCTTGAACATGTGATTAAGAATCTAATAATCATTGTAAAGCATTTTTAAGATGGGAATTTACAAAAAAAAAAAAAAAAAAAAAAAAATCTCTAGATTCAGATTATAAACTAGGTGTAGACATCTCTACACAACATTAAGGCAAAAGCTAGTGACAAATATTTTTCTTAAAATTCAAAACAAGAGTCAAACACTATCATATCAAGACTAACACAAGTGTTAAGAAAAATAAGAAATACATACTTGTGACAATTTTTTTCTTTGATGACTTAGCAATATACGTGCAATCATCAAGAAAGAATTTATTCTTTATATCAAGACCCAAACTTAGAAGCAATGAGTAAGAATACAAATAAGTTGAAGCTACAAACTTAGAAGCAAGTTGCCTTTATCAAGTAAGAAACCTTCAAGAAAGTTGTATACAATTAGTGCTTTAACTCCATCCTTTATGGGGATGGAGTTTGTGAGTATTTTTTTTTCACAAATAGTATATACTTAGTGCTTTAATGTTTCAGAATTTTTATCACTAAGTTGTATACAGTTCAAAAGTCAATAAGAGACAATGCTCTATCTCTATGATTCCCATATGAACTTTCATTAATCCTTTAATTATATTCCCCGAGATTTCATTATGACAGATAAAGAGCAGTTATGATTAATTTTAAGTGTCATGGGGCAATATATGTTGAAGTGATTTCTAACTTAGCTAGCTACTTGTCACATGGAGATGAGCAATTTTTATATTGGGTGTTCATACATACAACCAAAGAGTCTTCATTTTCTTTCCAAAATAACAAACTAGATAAAGAAGTATTTTCATTTTTTTCCAAATACTATATTTATGATACCAACAAAGGGGTATTTAAATGGACTCAAATTTCCGTGCTTCGTAAGAGAGGTGAATAGAATCAAGATAAATTAGTTTTCACAGTTATACTTCGACATCATATGGTTGGTGTAACTTCTTACTCTATAAACACCGAATAGAAGTGTTTAATCGATTTTGAACTAAAAAAGACTCAACACCCTAAAATGTTCAGCTCTTAAAAAAACCTTTGGTATGACTCAATGTTACTTTTCTAAGTAAAGAATAGGATTTTTGAAAAATTTCAAAATCCATAATTTATTCCAGTGTAAATTCCAAGGTTCAAGCTCTATATTTATCTTCATAGAAACTTTTGATAAAGAAATAAGACCCAGGTTTAATGCTAGTTTATTTATTCAAAACATCAACTTGAAAAAACTAAAAATCTTTACTTAGTTCTTCAAGTTATAAGGTCTCATTTTATATAATCATGGCTTTCTATCTAAATAATTGAAAGTAACTACTTTGGCTAAAACCTACAACTTTGGCATGTAAACATCTCATGCCTTAAATCAAACACTTGCCCTAATCTCTAAAACCAAGTTATGTATATATACTAATTACGCATGCATTTTGCCAACAGTTTATCAGGAATAGGGCTGAGAGAGGTCCATAACAGTAGATATCAGCTCAATATATTCTCGATTAGCATTGCAAAAAACCCATTGACATAGGCAAATAGAATCAAAGAAGTTGAATGTTTGGAGGATTAAAGTGCATTGGGCACATTCACGTTTATATTCAAGAAGATGTAGCAAACGTATACCTGTAGCCAATGGGCGCTTCATTAGAGATCGGAGGAGGTGGGGGACGTGACAGCAACAGAGTACGCAAGCTGACGGATGCCGCAAAGAGGGAAGACGAAGCTCTCGCGCACAATGTGTGGGAAAACTGAAAGGGCTTTCGGTAGAGAAGGAGTCGAGTGAGAGAGCAGGGGAGAGTGAGGGTGAGCGATTTTGGGTATAAGGGCTTTCGGCGTGAATGAGAGAGCAGTAGCGGGGACTGGGTGTGTGAGAGTAGATACGAAGAGACTGGGTGAGTGAGCGCTGAAGAATATGGTTTAAGAGGCTTTTTAGGCGTCTTGAGCAAGTGTAAGGATGACAAACAATTCAATTAAGGTGTCCTGATCCATATTCAGGACGCCTCAAAAGCCCAAAAAGTGCGCTGGCCCAAAAAAATTAAATGTTTGCAGTCCTAAAAGTTCAATTAAGGCATCCTGAGCATGAATAAGGATGACAAAAAATTCAATTAAGGCATCCTGATACATATATAGGACGCCTAAAAAGACTATAAGCAGTCCTTAAAAAACTTCAGGACGCCAAATAATTGCATCAAGGCGTCCTCACAAATATTCACGACGCCAAAAAATAAAAAAATTATTCACAACTAATTAGCTGGCGCCAAAAAAATTCCCTAGCTAAATTTTGGCGATTTTAGGCGCCCCGAAATTAATATAGGACGCCTTAATTAATTTTAACTGAATAAAATTATTCCCAAAACATTAGTGGTGCAAAAAAATTTCCAAAATGAAATTTCTAGCGATTTTAGGTGTCCTGGAATTAATTGAGGATGCCTTAATTAATTTTATCTCAACAAACCTATTCTCAAAACATTAGCTGCCGCGAAAACTATTGCCAAACCATTAGCTGGTGCCAAAAAAATTCCCTAAATGGTGATTTTAGGTGTCTTGAAATCAATGTAGGACGCCTTAATTTATTTTAGGTGTCCTAAATTATAGTTTAGGACGCCAAATTCTCAGGTTTCAACTATATAATTACAAGAATGCCACGGAGTTCACTTTTAACTGCCCTTTATAAATTAAGGATGTCGTTTAGGAAAGTAGTAACCACTTTTTGTAGTAGTGAATGAAGAGATGTGGGGAAAGTATGCCACGTTGAGGAGTAAGAGAAGGAATTTTCTTCCCTAATAATTGTACATTATAAGAGACACTCGTTGCACACACACTTATGCATATTATACAAGAGACTCGTTGATGTCATTTTTACCACTAAAGTAATCAATTAAACTACGACTAACTACTAATACAATATAGTGGAAACCTAGGTCATTCTCCCAAAGAGCAATCTATGGGGTTTCTCTAGAATTAATTTTAGATGAAAAAATGCAATGGAATGGACCTAAATTAAAATACAAAATTCTACTACCTAAAAGCAAAATGCAAATGACTCTAAAGCCTATATGAGAATAAATCTGACCTAAATGAATGCAAATACAATTTTTGGAAGGGCTTTTCATGAAAAAATATTAAAAATCCTAACAAAAATAAAATGAAATAAGAAAACGTAATAAAAGTTTTTTCAAGTATAGTGAAGGGATAGCAACTTAAGATTTACATGAAGTTAGCTTTCTTAGCACAAATTAGGGCCCATTTGGATGGTTTTTTTTTTTTTTTTAAAGTCCTTTTTTGTTTAAAAAAAGTGCTTTTTTGTTTAAAAAAAGTGCTTTTTTGTTATTTTATATGTTTGGATGGAGGCTTTTAAAAAAAGCAAAAGTCACAAAAAAGCCCAAACTTCTCCTTTTTTAAGCTTCAATTTGAAGCTTAAAAAAAAAAAAAAAAAACACATGCGGTAAATGAGAGAGAATGAAAAATTTTGATCCGCCACTACTACAAAATACTTAAAAGACGACCTAAAAAAGACCCAATTAACGTCCTTATTCTTAGGGACGTTGGGGAGAGTGTAGTAGTATATTTCCATATGAGGAGACTGAAATGGGTTGGTCGCCTCATATGAGGCGACTGAAAGAAGTTCAGGTCGCCTCATATGAGAAATGAGGCGACTGAAATGGTTTAAGGTCGCCTCATACGAGGCGACTGAACCCATTTCAGTCTCCTCATTTCTCATATGAGGCGACTGAAACCTTTTAAGGTCGCCTTATTTCACGACTGGTTTCATGTGGCCTCATATGAGGCGACTGAAATGGTTTCGTGTCGCCTAATTCTCATATGAGGCGACTGAAACCTTTTCATGTCGCCTTATGTCCCATATTAGGCGACTGAAACTCTTTCAGTCGCCTCATTTCCCATATGAGGCGACACGAAACCATTTCAGTCGCCTATTATCACCCAAAGACGCCCGAAATCGTTTGGTCGCCTTAATGTATTTTTTTTAAAAAAAAATGCGCTTCTTTTTGTTTGGCCAATTTCGTATGTGCATTCCATCAAGAATACCGTGGTTCAATAAGAAAATTGTAAAAGTGACTTCAACAAAAGAATTGGCTCCACATACAAGAGAAACTTTCAAGCAACTTCAACAACGAGAATATAAGAAGGCAAGTTCGGGAAAGTCACTTAAGAAGGCAAATCAGAAACTTTCAAAGCACTAAACTAGACCAAAAACAACAAACAAAGCATCACCATGACAACAATTTTTTCTCACATTTGGAGGCAATTAATCTCCAAAATTTCACAACAAAGCTTTCACAATTTAATGCAAAGCAATTAGATAGCATCAACATTCCCTTCAATTGGCAAATAACACCGATATGCGACAAGAGGCAAATATATATAGCGAAATGACTTTTGAACACGAAGCTTAACAGAATTTCAAGGTTTCAGCTAAAGTGAATGAGAGCCACCTTTAAATCACAGTACCACACAAGCGAATCAAACCCCTCCCAAGCAAAAACCCCACATAAAACTTGCAGCAAATCAGTTATGATGGTATGATTCAACAAAATTATTCTCAAGTCTTGGTTATTGGAAAATCAAATGCAGTAAGGAGTAATGGCAAAATCAAACCTCATATGACGGTGATCTATTTCGAGAATTAAACAAGTGATCTAACCTCATATTCACAAAGCAATTATAGTGGCAAATTCAAGAGCAACACCAATAATTTACGAAACCGATGTCATCACGGCTTAATAAGTTTGACAATGACAATCACCCTAACAAGTAATGACTTGCCTATATATTCACATTGAGCCATGTTCAAGAAGATATCTAGCCATCATGTCTCGAATCGAATCGATGTCATCGTGAGTACGGATCCTCGGTCGAAAAAAGCGTAAATTGGAAAACAAGGTATAATTAACAACTGAAGTACCACAACAAAAAATATCATCATCATTTGAGGATCACGGAGCATTACGTACATTTTGCAAGCCGGTAGTACGTCGGCGGAAACGATAGATTGCATCCAATTGATAACGTAGTATCCGCGCTCGGTGTGGCCTGGTTGGTGATGGCACTATAAATAAAAAACAAATTGTTAAACGAAAGCTAATGTGTCTCGAGAAAAAACTTGAATTGAAACTACTTACCTTAGGATAAAACCACTTCGGTCCCACCCCGCTCCCGTGCTCCGGCAATTTGTCTATATGTCCTAAGACCACTATCATTAAAATGGAAATTAACAAACATGAAAACAATTCATTTAAAAAAAGAATCGATGATTTAGACAAAAATTTACTTACTCGGCAAACATGGTTTTGATATCCTCGGTTGGCTGCCACCTATGGAATCGAACCAATAACATGCGTTCTTGGCGGGACAAACAACGCACGGGGTCCAATGAGCACTACAACATATACATATTAATATTAAACTAAGATAAAAAAGCATTTTTTCCTTAAAAATCTTATATAGACAAAAAAAAAATACGCACCCTTCATGTATTGCGCTAGATAACAAGACGATTTTATGTCGCCCATTGTTAAACCAACATAAATGGCCCTCCCGGCTAAGATATTGCGAGCCGAAGCTGTGGATCAGGACATAAGAATCCATACGAATCCAATAGGTCTCCTTTTTGCGATGTCGTGGCGGACACTACGATCGAAATAAAATGATAAGTGTTGTTGAATATATTAAACAAAAAAAGAGTATTGACTTTAAAGGGTAAAAAAAACTTACAAGATTGCAAGTTGAAGCCCTTTGTATATCTAAACAGTCCATATGCATAAACTCTGTCAAATCTTTCTGTCAATTGATATCGGATATGTCTTATGCACCGACAATGCCGGAGGCATCGCAAGCCGATAGAGACGATGTCTGGTAGAGCTCTCGCGAGCGTTGATAAGTATGGAAATCTGCCCGCATGACTTGTTCATGCTATGAAAACATAATAAACAAATTATGAGTGGGTTAGCAATGAAAATCAATCTTAAACCCTACTAATCGTCAATCGTAATGTATTTCTTACCATTGGAGGTGTCGTCCCCACCTCAATAAGATGATGCGGCCAAAGGATGAACGATGTGGTGGCGGCGTCTAGCGTGCGAACCTCCTCATCAACAATAGGGATGGCGGTCTTTTCTTCCCCTCTCGCACACTTGTCGAGTCACCCTACGTTGGTCTTGTGGAATTTGCATATGGTGGTGTGTGGTTTGTTGGGTAAACAAGACCATCGCAACAATCCGCCGGTGTGGGTCATCCAAATATAGGCGGCGGGGTTGTCCCCCGTGGAGTGTGAGAAGGCTCGCCGGGCTCGTCAATAAGTACATCCGGAGAGTGATGAGAAGGTTCGCCAATAGGTACGTACGGAGCGTGAAAACTTTCCTTGCTTGCTTGGGAAGGCCGGGGATTCCTCGTTTGAAGGTTGCGTTACCTTCCCTTGTATCATCTCCCTCATTTCACCCCGTAGTTGTGCCATAACCTCATCTACGAGGGACGCTCGAATTTTGGCTACAAGGCGAGGACTAGGGTTGTCATCGTCATGCGAACAACTCGAACGCCGTCCAAAGTATTTCGCGACACTAACTCCCCTCGGCTCCCCACGAACAAGCATCAAGGTAATCGGGCTTCCCAATCGCCGTGGACAAAATGTCCATCCGTGTACCGGCGTGAATGAACCTTGGCTGCTTTCTTTGCTCAAGCACATCTCGTATCATAGGATTTTTCATAAATATTAACTAATTAAACTCTAAAAATATGAAACAAGCGAAGCTATTTAATACTTCTAATTTAACTACTTACAATCTTTGAAGCAACCTCGGCCACATCTTCATTTATGTATTTCTCGCCCTTCTTCCTCGCGGCTATCCATTTTTTGTGGCGAGGAGGACGATCGAGGGCCGGATAACAGTGGAAGGATCGGATTGCGCGGCTTCCTTCATTCTCTCGCAACTCTTCTTCCATCGGCCTCCGTTCAAGCTTCTTATAGCCACCCCTAGACATGCAATGCGGATACTTATTTCTCGCTTGCCTCTCCCTATTGGCGACTTTTTCCCGTGACACGAAAACAAATAAACCGAGCCTTCAATATTGTCAAATAGATTCAAATAAAAGATAAGATATGAAAGAAATTTTACAAGAAATTCGGGATTACGGCGTGACGCCACAAACTCCCTCCAGGTCCTGCGGACTAATGTAATCATAGTCGACATGGGTCCTTGTCCCTCTTTGCCCCTCGAATATACTTTCAAGTGAGCTTGTTCTTAAAGTCTTTCCAACGTATACGAACCTCGCCCATCCAATGCTTGTACATGGCCTTATTGTTAGGCACATCATACGTTTTTGCAAGGTAAAAGAGAAGATATGAAAGAAATCAAGTGATAAAACTAAAGATACAAATGCATAAGATATCGAAAGTGAGATACCAAAAGTTGTGCCCAGATCAACTCCTTCGTTTTAGTAGGAACCAACTTCCAATGAGAGAATACAATGCGAACTTTGCTTCGAGCCAGATAGCCTACGTAGCTAATGAAGTTGTCCTCCTCTGGACCAATTGGATTCATATTGGCATCGAACTCCACATGCAGCCTCTTTTTTGATCGTGACGTGCAATTAACGCACCCATATGTGTGCTACCTCTACCCTTTCTCCCCATCGGTACATCATTCCCACCATCGCTCGATGACTCGTCGATCTAGACATATTCTGTTCATCAAAGACAAATCAATAATGTTAGATAGGGTTATTATTAAATAATAAACAAATGAATAAAATGAACTAACATGTTAAACCCGTACAAAAATAACATAGGACTTTTTCATAACTTAAGACCTTACTTTATATGGTTTCCCATATTCCTTGAGAATGATCCTTCCTTGGAGCATATTCTTCATCATCTACCAATTCTACTTCACGTGTTGTAGGTGGATTTGTTGTGAAAGGGAGTGTATCGTCCGGGTTCAAGGATTCTTCACCATACGTCCTTTTTTTACTTTGAAGTACAATGGACATTTTGTTATTTGCGGGGGTACGTAACATAAAACACTTGTTTCGCGGCTTGCTAGAATGAATGGCTCGTCTCTATGACCAAGTCTTTGAAGATCAACTGAGACAAATCCAAATTTAGGATCTATTACAACACATTATTGTTAACCCACTTGCATTTAAATAAAGCAACTTTGAACTTGGTGTAGCTCATCTCCCATATTTCTTCAATAACTCCATAATAGGTCATAGATGCTAACACCGGGTTTTTGTCTTTCGAACTCGAAAAGTGCATGGATTCAGCTTCAACCATCACCCCATTTGTTTTGCTGAGAACTCTGTCATCTTGGTCTTTTGTGTAGAAAGAATATCCGTTGATATCATAACTTTGTCCAAGTGATGACGATAAGAAGGCCCCAGGGCTAACCACTCGATTGTAAGCCGACACACCGGTCTCGTGCAATACCTTCTCCTCGAACCACTTTATAAATGTCTTCTTTTGCTCATTAGCTATCTCGCATGTCATTCTTCCTTGGATTCATATTCTTCAAACTCTTTCGTGTTCATCAATGTATGGTTGAACTTCTTCCGTATTATTCAAGATGTACGGGTGTGCTTGCAACACCTCGCACGAAGCATATTCTTCAGTTTGATTCCTCGAGTTCCCTCACTTATCCCCTTATCATCTTTGAGATTGTAACGTCGCCCCGATAGATAATCTTTACGAACTCCATAGCCTCTTCCACTACATATCTCTCAACGATTGAGGCTTAGGCCGATAAGGATTTTTAGAATACCCTTTTAAGATCTTCATGTATCGCTCGAAAGGGTACATCCACCTTAGGTAAACTGGACATGAGCCTTACCTCCCTTACCAAGTGCGCTATCGGGTGCACCATTACATCGAAAAATGCGGGAGGAAAATGCATCTCTAGTTGGGACAAAATAATATAACCCTCGTTTTCCAATTCATCCAACTTTTCAATGTCAATGACTTTGTTACATATAGCATTAAAGAAAATACACAATTTTGTTATAGTGGTCCGCACTTCATCTTTCATAATGCCCCTAATAGCTACTTGGTAATAGTTGTTGCATCAACACATGATAATCATGAGACTTCATTCCCACTAACTTCAAATCGTCCATTGAAACACACCTTCTCAAATTTGAAGAATATCCTTGTGGAACCTTAATGTCATATAGACACCCACACAAACTTTTTTCTCCGCTTTTGATAGTGTATGAGCTGCGGCTCCATGTATGCCCTCTTACCATCTTCCGTTACTCGTGGATGTAACCGTTCTCTTATTCCCATATCAACCAGGTCTAGTCTCGCACTAATTCCATCCTTAGTCTTCCCTGGTATGTGCAAAAGAGTCTTGACAAGGCTATCGCAAACATTTTTTCCACATGCATCACATCAAGCTGTGTCTCACATCAAGACTACGCCAATATGGAAGATCAAAGAAAATTGATCTCTTCTTCCATATATTCTTCTCACCCGCAATCCTTTTCGTTTACCCAATGTGACATTGATATGCATCACCCGACTATAGACTTCCTCTCCGGTTAATGCCTTTGGAGCCGTTCTATGCTCCGGTAAGCCGTTAAAACGCTTTCTTAACTTACGATATGGGTGGAACCGATCAAGAAACCTCCCGTGACCGAGGTAGACCGTTTTTTTTCCATGCTTTAATTCTTTGGAAGTTTGTGTCGCTTCACATATTGGACATGCTTTATGCCCCTTCACTGCTTGTACCCGAGACAAATTTCCGTATGCGGGAAAGTCGTTGATAGTGGTAAAAATCATTGCACGCAACTTGAAGGACTCCTTCTTATATGCATCAAACACATCTACGCCTTCCTCCCACAATTTCTTCAAATCCTCAACCAAGGGCGCCAAGTACACATCGATATTGTTCCGGGCTGTTTTGGTCCAGAAATCATCATAGAGAGCATCACATACTTGCGTTTCATACATAGCCGGGGAGGTAAGTTGTATATTACAAGGAGAACCGGCCATGCACTATGGGGTGCTAAGAGTCCGATACGGATTGAAGCCATCTGTACAAAGCCCAGACGAAGGTTTCTTGGCTGTTGCCAAATTGAGGGAACATTTCGTCTATTTTCTTCCATTGCGGAAGAGTCACCGGGTGCCGTAGATATTTTCCATCGGATATTCTCTCATCGAATGCCATCTCAACTTCTTTCTTTGTTGCTTCACTAGTAAAGGACGCTTAAACCGAGGAATTATGGGAAGATACCACAAGGCCTTCAAAGGTTGCCTTTTTTTGTGTGATCTCCGAACCACCACCTTTCTTCACTTTGTATCGTGAAGTTTTACACTTCGGACAATTACTAAGGCCTTCATACTCATTTCGTACAATATGCGGTCATTAGGCAAGCGTGTGTATCTTTTTATACTCCATACCCATCGTAGATAAGATTTTCTTGGCCTCATACATACGATTTGGAAGTACATTATTATCGGCAACATATCACACAACAATTCAAGCAACGTCGTGAAAGCGCTATCGGTCCACCCACATGTTGCCTTTAAGTTGACCAAATGTAAGGTCCCGAGTCAACCGTGTATACTTAGTACACCCGGGGAACAAAGGTGTCTCGCATCACTCCGCACGCTATCATATTCATGCGGTTGTGCAAAGGATTCGACCTCAACATCATGAATCATTCTCTCCATTCCATCATCATCTACCTCAACTTCATTTTCGTAGGATGCCTTTGGGAGTTACCTCCTCACCATGCCATATCCACGTTGTGTATCGAAGGTTTATTCCATCACAAATTAGGTGGTCCCTTATATCAGCAATATCCCTTCGAACCCCATTTAAACAATTAACACATGGACAATAGTACATCCCATTTTTTGTAGCCACATTCCTTCTAGCAAATTCAATAAACTCTTCAACCCCATTCTCATATTCTTCACTAGTTCTCAAAGCATTCATCCAACTATGAACCATTTTCTTATCACCTAAGACATTTCCAACAACGAGTCAAGTTCATAACAATTTCAATAACGACATGCTTTCTTTTAAGAAAATTTCGGCAGCATTTCCCCTTAAAAGTAAGACATCCCAAAATTTCAATAACAACCAATTTCAGCTTAATTCAACAAAACTTACTAACTAAAACAATTCAGAACAATATCAACTATTAAATCCAACAATTTCATCAACTAACGAGAACATTGGAATTGTTCTCTCTCAAGAAGAAGGTATCATATAAGGACAATATATGTGTGTGTGCATAAAATGAAAGCAACTGACCTAATTTGGGAGCGCAACCGTTTGCTTCAAACCTTTGACCAAGATTTACGAGAGGTAGTCAAAAAAGACGAAGATGACTATCCTTTAATCTCTTCTCGTCTATATCGCATTATCAACATATGGTTGTTCTATTAAGAACCAAGCACGAAACTTATTTGCAAGCGGTAATAGGAAATCTTGTTAACAATGTAAGTTCTCTAAGCAAGAAACTAGTCAATGAGTGTTTAACCGAGTTCATAGTAAGATTTTGCAATTTCTTTGGATCAAGAGGCTTGAGTGATCTCAAGAGGAAGTACAAATCTTACAAACTTAAAGAAACAATTAAGACATCTTTGAGTGGATAGAAATCACATAAGAAGTGCCAAAACTTTGTCGAGAAAATTCCAGGTAAACAATCCATGGAGAGGAACTCTAGAATTTCCAAAACTTCTAAAACTTATCTCAAAATTTTAGCAATAAAACAATTGGTTCCAAGAACTTATGAATCAATAGAAAGTGCCCAAAATATTTTAACCAAGTCTAATTCAATCCTTTGAGTTCAAAAATCCATCACACCACGTAAAAGACATGTTTAAACCATATTTAGGTGTTGGACCTCAATTTCCAAGATATTTCAACCAATAACAAATGACCATAGGGTACAAAAATCAGTTTTAATGAACACAGATTGTATCGTTAGTTCAATGCCTTCATATCCTAAACAACCAAATAGCTCAGATGCTAAATAATTAAATCCAACAAGCAAAACTAAATTTGACCGCAAACAACAATTTATGAAAGACAAAGTTCAAATTTGACAAAAATTCCAGGTAATGACATAGTCAACAATAATGATAGCAACTCAGTTTTTTTTTTTCATTTGATCATGGGTTCCCCCCTCAATTAATGATAGCATAGTCAACAATAATGATAGCAACTCAGCAATAATGATAGCATAGTTTAAATGGCATAGTCAACAATAATGATAGCATAGTCAACAATAATGATAGCAACTCAAGCCAAAACTAAGTAAGCAATCATATTTCAAATTTTGACAAAAATTCCCAGGTAACATGATGAATGAATGTACTATTACCCAATTTATGCTTTTTCAACCTCTATTCATCACCTAAGAGCTTCAAATTTTGAATAAAGTTTCTAATTTTCAATAAACATGTCAATATAATAAATCAAAATTAATCAACAAGTTCATTCCATATCCTCTTTGCTTTTGTAGTGGCCTCATTTCGACTTCTCCACTTCATTCAAAGTTTGAAGCTCTTAAAAATTGTTTTTAGTGTAACATGTTTCTCTAATTGATTCAGAATTCCTAGTCTAAATCAAAGTTTGAAGCTCTTTAGTTACGTTCCTACTAAGCACTTGGAATCTTAGGCATCCTTTTAATCAAAAGAAGGTATAATGACATTATGCTCAATAGAATTTCTATTTCGAAAGGGTCAAAGGCTCTTATTGGTCATGGGAGTTAAGAGGGTATGATGGAATTTGTGTCTAAGGCTAAGGGAAAAAGCAATCACCGAGTGAGGGGATTAACTTTATCTTGCTCGGGGGTTAGGCATTCACTGCAAAGGGTTCGGGACTACGGGGCTAATAGCTTAATGACAAGAAACCATATTGGACTTGACTTAATCCACATGCTACCCATATCAATTAAGGAAACTAAGGCAAAAAACATCGGGTACTCAATCAAAATCCTTTACACTATCCGGACAATATAAGGAAACCCAAGAAATACTTTGAATAGTTTAAATGGCAGAAGATCGAAGAACCATGAAAGCAAGGGCTCGTACCATTAGAGATCGTCGGAGAAGGTGGGGAACGGAAACAGAGAATGAGAGCCGATGGACGCCACGAAGAGGAAGACGAGGGAGACAATCATCGTTCACAATGTGAGGTAGGGGAGAGTGAGGGTGATCGCGATTAAGGCTTGGGTAGGTTGTTGGCGTGAATCGAGCAAGGGAGGGACCGAGTGTTCGATGATCGCGATTAAGGCTTGGGTAGGTTGTTCGGCGTGAATCGAGCAAGGGAGGGACCGAGTGTTTGATAAGGTTCGGCGAGGAGGCGTGTGTGTCGATTAGGTTTATCGAAAATCGAGAAAAGTGGCGACTGAATCCATTTGGTCGCCACTATTTTAAAAATAGGCGACTGAATCCGTTTCCGGTCGCCTCTTTTAAAATAGTGGCGACTGAATTCATTTCAGTCGCCACTTTTTAAAATAAGCGACGATATATATTCAGTCGCCACTTTTAAACCAAAGAAAAAAAAATTAACAAAAATAACCATAAAATAGGCGCCAGGAAATGGATTGGTCGCCTTTCGATCTAAAAGAGGCGACTGAATCTACTTCCGGTCGCCTCTTTTAAAATAGTGGCGACACTGAATACATTTCGGTCGCCAATTTTTAAAATAGGCGATCGATATATATTGGTCGCCACTTTTAAACAAAAAAAAAAAAAAAAAACCATTACCAAAAATAACCACGGCGCCAAAACAATATATTCCCTATATTTTAAAATAGGCGACTGAAATATATTCAAGTCGCCAATTTTATTAAAATAGGCTACACGAAATCTATTCAAGTCGCCAATTTTAAACAAAAAAAATTAAATCCCATGGCGCCAAAAAAAAAATCCTCATATTTCCCTTGGCGCGAAAATATACCCGGATGTTAGGCGTCCTGAACAAAAATTCAGGACGTTCAATGCTCAACTTCCTTGAATATAATTACAAGAATGCCACCGACTTCAATTTTTACTACCTATTTTTTAATAAGGACGTTTTTTAAGGAAGTAATATACAATTTTTGTAGTAGTGTGCTATTTTGATTTTTTTGGACAAATGACCAGAGATACCCTGGGAAAAAAAAAACCCTTTGTGTCGTATACTCCCTCTCCTTCACCATCGCGTGTTCATGCCATCCTCTCCTTCACCATCGCGTGTTCGCGCTAGTTCACATCGGCTCCTTCTCCTCTCTTACATGTAAACCTCCTTCTCCTCTCTTCAGACTTTAGCTTTCACTTACAGGGTATCAAACCATTCACAAAATTTGTTTTGATATTATTGGATATGCTCAAATTGGATTAAATTTGTCATCGATGAATGTGAGTTCATGCTAATACACATTTGAGAGGGTATCAACATTGGTGGTTTTGAGATGCATCATCAATGAAAATTTTCTGGTTTTAATTTGAAAGGTTAATTTCTTCCATAAACCCTGCATTTATCTTAAAATTTAAATTGGTCTCTGAAAGTGAATTAACTTATTAGATTTTATCTAGTTTTCACTGCGTTTTTGGACTAGGGACTTGGTTTTTCATGTCTTAAATATCTACATGGAACTATGCTGTTTAATGCTTTGATTAGGTTCCTGAATCTTTGATTGCCTTGTTAGTTGGATTAGGAATTACCTTCCTGGTTTATTAGAATATTACTGCAGAGATTAGTGTTTATGTTTGTCTTCAGTTTGGACATTGTATCAATTTGCTTGCAAATATTTGTGGGTGGCGTAAGAGACGAGTTATCATATCATATGGAAAGGTGAACAGAAAAAGTAGGTAAGTCAAATGGAAAAGTCTCATATTACTTGAGAGAGAGAGAGTTCATGAGTATACGGTATATTATAACTTGTGAACATGCGATTCTAGACAAATTAATGGGCCAAGAGGAAGAGTAGTTGCATACCCCCACAACATTAAAAATTATTTTGACAACTTATCGACCTTAAATGTTCCAAATTAAGAGTATCAAATATATATTGTATATTATTTTGTTGTTTACTTGCTCTGTTCTTAGCTTATATCATTGATGACTGGTGAGGCATTTGGGTTATTTGTTAGATGTCGTTCCTGTTATGTGTTGTCCGTCTATTTTTGATTTGTTTGCATCCTGAATGTTTTGTGGATAAAATATGATTGGCTTCATACCAACAGATAAAAAATATAGTTTAAATCTGACTAGCATCAAGTGTTGAAAGAATTTCACACTACTACAAAATATGGATACTACTACCGTAAAAGACGTCCCTTTTTTAAAAAAGGAAGTAAAAAGTGAAGGCGGTGGCATTGTCGTAATTATTTCTTGACTTTGAGACTTTAGACGTCCCAAATATTAATTTAAGATGCCTAAATTTTTTTTAGACGTCCTAAATCTATTTTAGGACGCTTAAAATTTAATATTTGGCACAATTTGGGATATTTTTTGGCGCAGAGAAATTTTTTGACATCATAAATTAGTGTTTAGAACGTCTAAAATTAATTATAGCACACTGAGAAATTTTTTGGCAGGTGTTGAAAATTTTGAAACTTTTTGACGTCCTGAAATATCTTTCAAGCCGCCAAAAAATGATTTTTTGTTGTTGTTAAAATTAGATTTTTGGCGTCCTAAAATAGCTTTCGGGACACCAAAAAATGAGTTTTATTTTATTTTATTGTTAAAATATCCTTTCTCTTTCACTTTCTCTTTTTTCTTCACTTTCAGCTCTCGACCTTTCAAATCTCGATCCTCTTCTTCACGCTCTGAATCTCATTCTCGGTCTCTGCCTCAGATCTACACGCTCTCACTGGAAGCCCTCCGCGTCACTGCAGATCTGCTCCCCTTCGCGTCGCCACAAATCTACTAACTTCTATCCTTGGTATAGAAGTGGAGGATCCCTAATTCAATGCAAAGGTTAGATCATCATCGATCGATTAATTGTGATTTTTTTGGATATTCAAATGAAATACTACCAATATTCAAAGCTCAATTACTCATGATATGAAATCCTCCATTGCTTCGGTCTTCTTCTTCATCGCAATCTCTAGCCGTTGTCTGTCAGGATTCCAGTGAGCCGTTAGTTATCGAAGATGTCATTGTGGCGCTGCCGATGTCTGGTGAAGCTCGGATTCGTATGTTCGTAGTTCTTTTTGTCACAGTGACCTCACATTTTGGAAGGCGAAGGTTTCTTTACAATATATACTTTTAAAAAATTTGCTGATGTTTTGTTTCTTCTTCTTCTTCTTCTTGATCTTATTCAATTTTCTTGAGCTTGTCATTAATTAAACAATTGTTTTAGTGCAACGGTTGAACAAATTTCAGTCACCATGGATCCTTTTACCTCTGAATTTTGACTGTCACAAAAGAAATGCTTTTACTGATGTTATGCATATATTACACGATCTTTAATGGACTTTTTTTGTCTCGATCTTGCTTTCCAAAGCCGTTGATCCAATGCCGTTGTGCTAATTTTTGGTTGAACTGTAAGACACAAAGGGTTTGTTCTCGCATCGCTAGATCTGTTCTCTTCGCTTCTAATCCTAGTACTTATCTTGGTTCTATTTTCGCTTCTAATCCTAGTACTTATCTTGGTTCTATTTTATGTTAGTCTTTTAAGTTCTAAACATCTCCAGACTACTACTCGCTATTGATATCTTTGGTCTATTCTTTTGCAGAGTGACATCGTACAGCCTTGATTAAAAAAATTCACGGGAGGAGAGGTACGGTGTGAAAGTTCAAATACTAACTTTAGCATTCTCTGAATTGTAAGTGATAATCACAGATTTGGCACACACATGTGAACACAAATGTTCTAAATCAACAACATGATGGGTATGTTTGCTTAAAAATATAACCAGAGTAGTTAATCGCGCGATATAGCGGTGCGACCACGGTGGTGCGGTGCAAAACAGGACCATGCCACCACAAAAGCTATGTGGCGGAGCGTTTCGTGATTACGGCTGAAGCGCGAGTAGCAGAGTGTCTGAGTTTTCGAATACATTAAAAAGAAGCATTAAGGCATTTTCGGCCAGCCAATCACACGATTTTCGGCCAGCCTCTCCTTCCATCGTTGGACTCCTCCCATTATCGGCCCTCCTGTCATTTTTGACGATCGGCAGCCATCATTCCCCTCCTTATTCCTGCCATCATTGGCCTTAAGGCATTTTTGGCCAGCCCATCCTGCGCTTTAAGACATTTTCAGCCAACCCTTCCATTCTCGTCCTGCCATCGTCAGCCTCTGCCATTTTTGGCCAGGCCTTCTTGCAGATAAGACATTTTCAGCCGACCCTTGCCATTTTCTGGACTCGCTACATTAAAAATGACCTTAAGAATTTTTTTATATGTTGAATGTTTGCTTAACGTTAAATGTTTTGTTATATGTTAAATATTTTGTTTATGGTGTTTAGACTTGGATAATCTATTGTTTATTTTATGTTAAATGTTTTATTTATAGCTTTTAGACACTAATTTAATGATGTTTGTATCTTCAATTTATGACTTTGATAATCTATTATTTATCATGTTTTTATTTTTGAGTATTTATATGTGTATTTTCTATCTTCGGTATAGTGGTCATCCCGCAATGCGCTATACCGCTATAGCGTTTTTTGGGCTAGCCGCTCCACGCCGCTATCCGGGATTGACTACTTTGAATATAACTATGTAGTTTATACGTTAGAAGATTGGTGTCATAAATAAGAACAGGTTAAACATATATATAGATTACTGTAGGAGCTTTTACAGTATTGATGTGGAAACAACTGGACCTGGCAACAAATTATGCTGCAATTAATGAGTGTCTAGTTTTGTTCAAAATTTTCCAAAACAACTTTGGAGCTTATAAAGAATCTTAATGATATGAATGAAGATCGGGATTGGTGTTCGGTTTAAACGAAAAATTAAAGTTAGAATTTATTTTATTTTTGATCGGTGGGTTATTATGAACATCTTTATATTGCAAAAATATGATTTTTTTTTTTTTAAAAATTAGTTATGGCATCCCAAAATACCATTTGGTACGCCTTAAGTATAATTTAAGGCATCCCAAATGGTATTTTGGGATGCCAAAGAATATAGTTATTATTGTACTTTACACGTGAGTTTCGGCGTCCCAAAATTATTTTGGGATGCCAAAAGTATTACTTTACTGCGTCCCCTCAACAAACGTCCCTAAAATAAGGGACATAAATTGGTTCTATTTTAGGACGTTAAACATGTTTTTTTGTAGTAGTGTCAAGCCAATCTGTTCTTTCAATCTATGAAGCATCTATAGCTGCAAAACTTATTGAAAACCAACACACCTGGATATGATTATTGAATTGTTTGGTTTTGGTTTTGTTGCATATCCCTGATGAAGTATTGTTTCATGCTCAAAAGCAGTAAGCAACCCTTTCTACCTTATTATCATAAGGCTATTAGAGAGTTTTGAATGACTGGTTTCTTACCTGGAACATCATCTCGCTTCAATTCGCCTTGTTTCAACATACACTTCAATGCGCTATTGCTCTTCATAATTATGTAAGGAGAATGAATTATTGTGATATAGATATGCTTAGAAGATTTGAGAACATTGATGAGTTTGAAAATAATAATGATGATCATAGAGAATATGAATGAGAATGGTCAACTCCAGACTCTATTAAACTGATGGAAGAAACAAGGAATACTATTAGATATCAATTGTTAGATAGAGGTTGAGTGCGTCATTAGCTTTTAGTAACTTGTAGTATAATGAATATTATTTCTATTTTTGGAATATGGTGCAATATGACTCTTTTTTTAATTAATGCATTGGTAATACATAGTAGTTAGCCATTTTGAGTGGAAATTACTATTCATTAGTGATAATGAAGTTTTAAGTTATCTTACATTGTTGTATACTATTTAATTTTTGTGTTTTAGTCATTTCAATATATAAATTAAAAGAAATATTTGATAACAACTTTGATCTATATGGGTGTATGAAAAAAATATATCAACAATTTAATTTCAATATTATTAAAATTCAATTATATTATAATTTTAAATTCAATGATTGAATATAATATTTCTAAAATTTTAACATAAGTGCTTTCTTATCCAAACGAATGTAAAAAAAAAGTTCTTTTATATGTTCATTACAAGTAATTTTACTAATAATCTCTATTTTAACATCCAAATGACTTTTTGATTTAAAAGTGATTTTTAAATTGTGTATCCAAACGTAAGATAGCTTAATTTCTAATTAAAGCATTTTTTTTAAAAAAGCAATGAAAAAAGGTCTTTTTTTTAAAAGCTCATCCAAACGAACCATTAATCAATTAGACCAAAGGAAGATCGATAAGAGAGTGAAATTAATAAGTTCGATCACTTAATTGAGACATGAGAAACCTTCAACTTCGATAATACTTAATCCATTAAAAAACTCATAATAGCGTAAGTGTTGGCTAATTAAACCCAATCCCAATTAACTTCAAATTAATCTTAAAAATCTTGTTTACAATTGCCTAATCAAACAACTAGACAATTTCCCAACCCAATTAAACAATGAAGAGGAAAAACTAAATTGACAATTAAATTAATAACTTAACTCAATTAATAATTCAATTGACAATCCAAAGGTTTGTAAACAAAAATTCCAGTGTCTTAACACAAATCAATCCAAAATATCAATCCAATTTCAAACAAGTATCTTTTGTTGGACCCAGAATTGAGACATGTGGGACCTTGTACTATTAGACAAACTCTATATTGTTATCATGTTATCACAAATATCAAAGCAAAAATTTACATACAGAAAATAGGGATAACATGATTAGAAAGGAAGAAAATAGGAACATGATGGATAAAATAAGAGTTAAAGATTTTCTTGATCTGCATTATCAGAAGATGAAGTCAAGTGCACAAATTTGTGGTCTTGAGAATGAACCTTTTGGAGTCAACTCAAGTCTACTCTTTAAGCGTTCAATAATAGTTTTCATATTTTTCTAGGCCGGAATTTCTTAAATTTGAAAATTATATTTTACTTGTTAGTTGTCACATTGTGTTTAGAAAACTAAGATAACCTTTTTGGCGTGTACTGCGTGAGGAAAACGCCAAAAGAGAATAAAATATATTATTTTTTAAAATGCGTAGAGTTAATAACATTTCCTTATTAAAAAAAGAATCAATAACATTTCTTGTGATTTTATTTTTAATATTCAGATTTTTAAAATTTGGGCGACTAATGGCAGTCATCCCTAAGGCTCTCAAATTAGTTACTAAATCTCTCTTTTATAGTATAGGGTCGATTCAGTTCATCATATCTCAAAAGTTGGAGCCAATAAATTTTATTCCAAGTTAATATTTCTTGTCCATGGAAGAGTTATAATGTTGAGTAAGAATGAAAACAATAAAGAGTAACTGTAAGGTAGCAAATAATAAAAATATAAGTGATAGAATAAGTAACAAAGTGTGAATATGCTACTTTCGTTAATTATTGTCGGAATGTCGGTACTTATTATCTATAATATTTGATCATTTTACAAAAAGAAAAGAATAGTATAAATATGTGATATAAATTGCATACATAATGTCACATCTATCATTTGCACACTGATCAGAATATTTTGATGATTTTGATGTGTTATTTCATGATTAACTTAGGATTTAATTATGTTAATTGGGCCAAAAATGCATTATTTATGATTTATTTGGATTAATGAGTGATTACATGAAAAATGTGTTAAAAAGGGTAAAATTGTCATAATTATTGTACTTACTCTTATTCATTATTTCTTAGAAAGATTTGATGTAGGCTTGATTGGTTTAAATTGTTGGTGTTTGAAGAAATTGGGCCAAATTTGAAAATGGAAGTTTGAGCTCAAGTTGTAAAAAGTTCAGTTTAGTCCATCTACAAAACTTTTTAAACTTTTCACTGAAGTCCCTGTGTGAAACTACTGCGTTTTGGCAAAGTTTAGGTCAGCAGTTTGCACCTTGAATGACAAAGACGTGAGAGTCCTATGTGAGGAATATATATAGTGAGCGCCGCGAGAACAGGGGACAGCGCGAGAGACCTTCGTCCTTTTCACCTTCACCTCACCTTCGCCGGCTATCGACTCCACCGTTCACCACCATCTTGGCTGGTGAATTTCTTCCATCTTACCACCTTCATCGTCATTCTCATGCCTTCATCGAGAGAAGTAAAGCCGTGAACCAGACCTGGAAGCTTGGACTGTTTTCATCGACATTCAAGTTTAACTCCACAGTCACACACCTTCCATCATTATCCACCATCGCTCATCTCAAGGCGTCAACGAATTCCTCTGTCTTCATCCAAGCCGTGAATGTGGTTTTGCTTCTTGAATCCATGACAATGAGTGGCTGCTTTCCCTTGATCTTGGTGATGAGGATTAATGCTTGAGCTCAATGGACTTCATAGGGGAGTTTTTCTATCATTCCATTAGTTTAGAGTTATATACTTAGATTGCCTAGTTTTAAGAATTATTGTATATCATTCTGGAATTGAGATTAATGTTAATTGTCTCTATTGATTTGATAATTGTAGTTGAGATTAGATTTTATAGTGTGAAAAATATACATGTTTGAATTTCTTTGTATTGCAATGAGATTATGTTAATTAGTGTGTTATTGTCTAATTAATATGGTTAATTTGTTCATTTGAGGGGTTGTTTAGCATTCAAATTCAAGAAGACTTATATTGCATCATTTCAATTTTAGTTGCAGTGGTTTTAAACAATATGGTAATGGTTAGCTATGGTTGTAAGAGTTACTATTACTTGAGAATATTGAAATCTTGGGGTTTTCATTAAGATTTAATAAATTTTAGCTCCCATACTTTTTGAACGAGGATAGTCATTTCTTTATTACCAAAAATATCCATCATTCATATTTTCAATTCCATATCATACCATTCCATTCACCAAGTCACCATTTTTTATTAAAAAAAAATACCAAAAACAATAGTTAGCATTTAATTAAATTGCATTCATATTTTAGTTTGTTAATTTGAGAAGCCAAAACCAATTTTCTCCTTGTTTTCATTACATTTGCATGTCATTTAGATTACTTAGGACTCCAAAAAAAACGATCCTCGATTTGTCTATACACAATCTTTGGTTAATTTTTTATTGTGGACCCCAGGCTAAAGAAAAAAAAGGCCCTCATCAAATGGCGCGTTTGCCGAGCATCTAAGTAATTGGCTCTTTAGATAATCTAATTGTCAAATTTACTTTTTACAAGGGGTTTCTCGTGTGAAACTTGTTAGTTTTACATTTTTGGTTTTTGATTGATTTTGTTGGGATTTGCGCATTTAGATAGCTTGTGTGAGCTTGTTTTCTCTATCTTTGAAAAAAAAAATCCAGAAAAATTAACTTCATTTAGATTTTGAGCTGTCATTGTTGAATTTACAGCATAAGAGTACATGGCTGTTGGGAATTAGTCATTTGGTATAATATGAGCTGAATTTCGCTACTGTGCTATCATTTTATTGGATTCATGATTTTTGTACTACCCTTAACGAATTTTCTGTGAAAAATCGGTGTGGAAAGTGTTGGCTGCCTTAAGCTTTATTGATTCCCATTTCTTTGATTCTTGGGCATCCTCTTGCATCTGGTTCAATGGAGAATTTTTTTGTTGACTTTAGTTGGTCAATGCTGTCATCATCTTGGGAACTTTCTGGTGAGAATTGAGAATATGGTTTTTATGCATTTGCTTTCATAAATTGTTGGTTGCTGTCAAATCGAGTTCTGCTTGCTCGATTGAGTTATTCAGCATCTAAGTTGTTTGTTTTTAAAAATATTGAGGCATTGGACTGAGGGTAGAATTTGTGCATAGTTAAAATGAATTTTGAACCCTGTGGCTGCTGTGATGAGTTGAAATTTCTTGGGAAATATGACGTTGAACACCCAAATCTGGTTTAAACAAGTCTACTGCATGGCTTGAAGCATTTTTGAACTTGAAGGATTATATTGGACTTTGTTAAACTCTCCTGGGCAGTTGCTAATGGATTGATGAGCTGTTAAACCCAATTCTACTCTTGTTGAGATTTGAGATAAGTTTTAAAAGTTTTCAAAATTCTTATTTCCACTCGGTGAATTTTGCTGGAAAGGGTTGATTGAAGTTTAATTATTGATTCTGCTGCTGTGTTCTTGGTACAGCAATTGGGTTGTTTCCCCAACAAAGAAAAAAGTGTCTTGTATCAAAATCTTTGAGGAAAAAAACTCATCGCTTCATCCTAGAACTATGATCACTCCTCATACATTTAGATTTTTAAATGAGGTAATCACTTAGTGTGAAGTATATATGAAAGAGACTACATTCCCTAAGCTTGTTGCTGCTATAGGCCAATCTAATGCTGGTTCAACACTTGGGAAGCTTGAATGTGAGTATTTCATGTTTGAGCATCATGAGAAATCTCATCTACATGAATCACTTCATACACCTCTTTATTGTGATTTACCTCCTGACTTAGGTGACTTTGGCCATGAAACTACTGAAACTTGTCTTCTTGAGCATTACATAATCCTTTCTGCCTTGTTTGCATCTAACTTGGTTCTGCATAGCCATCTTGCTGCTTATACTCACACTTCTACTCATGAAGTGCTTTCTTTTGATTTAAACCCAGATTTACTCACCCATGTTTGTGATCACTTAAAGCACTTAATTCCTCTTATATATTGTGCTGCTAGTTCTAGTTCTTTATTGCAGAAAATTAGTAGCAAGGGACTTCAAGGAAGTTAAGACATACCATATATCTTGGAACCCTTACCAATTGATCTAGAACTGCTACCAAAGATGGGGCTTCCAACAAAGTAAACTTGTTCTGGACAGATTGTTATTTCTCATATGTGGTGAGAATTTTTGCTGCAAGAGCTTGAAGAGATTTTGTCACAAGATTGTCTCTTCCCTTCACTTACATTTGCTATTTTGAATTGTTTAATTCCTTTGTGCCTCTTCACTCTAATTCTCTCTGTTATTATGACTTGTTTCTTCTTTATATTAAAACTTAGCTTATAGTTACCCACTTCCATAATGATTGAACCATATCAAGGTACTCACTGTTCTCATAAAGGGTCTCCCTAAGATAAGGGTGGATTCACTAGACTCATGAGACATGTCTAACACATAGAAGTCAGCGGGGAAAACCAAGTCTTTGACTTTAACAATCAAATCCTCAATGATGCCTTGTGGGTGCCTAATGCTCATACCAGCTAGTTGGAAAACCACACTAGTCCTCTTAAGCTCCTTGACACCACACTACTACAAAAAATGCTTACTACTTCCCTAAAAGATGTCCTTATTTTTAAAAAGGAAGTTAAAAGTGAACGCAATGACATTCTTGTAATTATATACTTGAATTCTAAGAATTTGGCGTCCTAAAATATAATTCAGACGCCTAAAATTAATTAAGGCGTCCTAAAATAATTTCGGGACGCCTAATATTAATTGCTTAGCGCCAAAAATTAGCACCATAACGCCATTTTGGGATTTTTTTAGGCGGGAGCTAATAATTTTTTGTTTTAGGCATCCTAAATGAGGTTAAGGACGCCTTAAATTTTTTTTAGCATCCTGAAATATATTTCAAGACGCCTTAAAGGTTTTTTTTTATGCCCAGCTTATTTTTGAGCTTATTTTTGCTTTTTTGGCGTCCTGAATAGCTATAAGGATGAGTTAATCAATTTTCTATCTTCCTGAATCTTATTTCAAGACGCCAAAATTGCCCATTAACTTAGACCCATCAATCTCTCATTCACATGTTTTCAGTCCCCTCCCCTTCTATCTCATTCACGCCAAACACCCAAAGCCCTAACTCGCGGCGTCTTCTCTCCAAACCTTCCCGTGCTTGCTCACCGCGTCAGCCACGGTGGTCGTTCACCACATCGGTCACCGCGTCGCCCTCAACCCTCGCTCTCCTACTTGCCCACGTCTTTTGCGTCGCTCGCCCGCCGTTCCAGCTTCAAATCTATCGCTCTTGGATCTGCGGTTTGTGTCCGAGATCTTTGCTTTGAGTTTTGGTTTTTGGTTTGTGATTTTTGCTATGAGTTTTTGTAGATCTCTAGAGTTTCTTCCCTTTTGCTATTTGTGTTTCTGTTGGGTTTGCAGGATAACTATGCAATTTAGAGCTTTAAGCGTGGTATTACAGCCAAATTAAATCTTTTGTGCATAATGTTACACCTGCAATTTGGTCTCATTGATTAAATCTTTTGTGCGAATCTTGTGGATATGGCTTTGGCAGATTCTCGAGTGTTCGTGGCTTGCAAGTTCTGACGTAAGACTGCCTTGTTTCTTTAACAAGGTATTTTTCATCATAGTTGCTCACTTGCCATAATTTATGTTTATAAATTCATTGATTATTTTCAAAAGAGCTTGATATATGAACAATTTGAAATCATATTTCCACTGGTAATTCTCTGAAGGAAACGGTATTGCATTTGTAGGCTTTAGTTAATGTTGGGGGTGACATGGCAAAACTGGTCCTTGGTCGTGTTTCAACTGAAGTGGATGCACGTATTGCTTATGAGTTATGATACGCATGGCATCATCAGGAAGGTATTGAATTGACTGTATTTCTTACAAATGCATCTGTTCATCTATCAGTGTATTAAGGAGCAAGAATTACCAGCTAGAAATATAACATCAAAAGTTTGATAACTCTACTTCTTGAACTCAATTAAATTATTTAAAATTATAATATTGAAGACGGTGGGGATTTTATTGCTTTCCTTCTGCCATGTCAAATCCAAACGAGTCAAAAACACACGTAACTTTGAGATGTCTTTCCTATCCTTGACTAAGTGCCCTTGTACTTTGAAAGTAGAGTATATAACAATACTAGTATTTTGGGCATGATAATACAAGAAATTATGCATAGGTGTCCTACTAACTTGATAGTAACCATGATGGTCGTGATCATCATGGTCTTGTGTTATGTGAACACAAGTTTTTCAATAGTTGATGACTCTTGGATCAGCTTAGACGATGAAACAAAAGTCATTATTTTGTGACTTTTGAATTTCAGCACTGAACCATGGAATTTTCACCTTCATAATAGATATTGCTTTGTGTCATGCTTCAATTTAATGCTACTGTTTATCAAATTATGCAGGTGCATGACCTTTTGAAGTTGTACAATGATATTAATGTTCCTCCTGAAGGCCTATTGTTCAAAATTCCTTCGACCTGGCAAGTGAGTGATAATACAAATTGGATTTGTTACGATGGGTTAGAGTTAAACTTTATGTGCTACTGGACTTATGGCCTTTTTTTTCTTTTTTTAGGGAATAGAGGCTGCAAACTTGCTTGAATCTGAGGGCATACAAACACATTTGAATTTTGTTTACAGGTATTTACAAGAGTGGTTGAGGATCATAAATGATAAATTGTATTTGCTTTCTCTTGTTAGCATAGGACTGATTTAGAGAGATATGATATCTCTGTTTTTAAAATCAATGGTTATTCTAGACTAGTTTTCAATTGGTTGAAGGTTTTTCTGGGTGACATGAAAGCAACACTAAACCTAATATTCATGAATGAAGAAATTGGTCCCTGTAGGATAAAATCTAGAGGTTGTAAATTGAAACAAAGCACGAACAAAATTGTTTCACAACATCAAACTATGCCATTTTTCCTTTGTTGTATTATTTGTTAAGCCAACAATTGGTTGCTTTCCCTTCTCCCAGCATTTGCGGGTAAGGTAAATGGTGAAGCCTAATTTGATTTGAAATGGCTGTTTTGTATATTAGTGCAATGATTTCTTTTGTTTGGACTAGATTCCAATGGTTCAGCCTTATAGGATAGCATCATGCTCTTTAATTTGAAATTTCATGCTTTTTTGTTTTTTGTTTTTGTTTCTGATTGTATGATAAGTACTTTGATAACAATCCTAAGTTGAGTATTGATATATGAATTTTCCTCTGGCTCTTTTCCAAAGCTACTAGTTCCTAGTTAATATCTATCGACTATCGTCTAGCATTTTTTCCAAGTTGATCGAAGTAATTTTCTCCCCGGTATTCTTAGTCATTTGATTAAATCTGCTTGTTTTTCAGCTTTGCCCAAGCTGCTACAATAGCCCAAGCTGATGCTTCTGTTAGCCAAATTTTTGTTGGTCGCCTTAGGGTAATTTCTACCTTCAATGAATGAGAACAACATTAGCAGATCTTTGCTGTACATTCTTTTTAATACTATCATCTTTTAGGACTGGGCAAGGAATCATTCAGGAGATCGAGAGATAGAATCAGCCCACCTAGCAAGAGGAGAAGATCTTAGTTTTGCATTGGTTAGTCATACAAAATTGATGTTATGCTTTAACTCTGCTTAAAAGACTTGTTTTTTCCTGTGTAAATTCACTTCTATAATTTTTGGGAAACTTTTAGAAGTAAAAGCTATATTGTGATATCTAAGTGAAAGTTAGCTACTTTAGTATGACTTATTGAGATCTTCGTGGTTATTATTGCAGGTGACAAAGGCTTACAATTATATTCATAAATATGGACACAAGTCAAAGTTGATGGCAGCAACTGTACACAACAAGCAGGACTTATTGAGTCTTCTTAGGTATTGAAATACTTCCTCCTGTGATATCTGATTAAAAAGTGGATTCAGGTTTTTTTAAGACAAAAAAGCATAGAGTCTTTTCCTTTCCTATTTGGTGTAAAACACTCACTAACAAACTGATTCTCACACAAACAAATTGGATTTTGGTTGGATTCGAAAGAAACAGAGGTGGGGGAGAGGGAAAAACAGATCTGAAACAGAGAAAGGGTGGACTGAGAAAGAAAGGAGGGAGGACGGAATAGAAATTCCCTTTTGCTTATCCCTTTATGGGCTTTGAATTTCGGATTTGGAACTGCAAAATTGGTCTGGTACTACTATTAATAGGTTTCTTCCTACTATTTGCTATCATGTTGATGTCTGCTGGCTTTTTTCTTCAAGTGACATATATGCCATATTAAGAACAACTTAAAAATTCATGGTGCTTGTCTTTATTTTACTCCATTGATTTAGAGCATGGTAGTGAGTCAGATTTTTGTTCAACTATTAACAGAACATAAATGTCAGTTCTGAGTGGCACCTTCGTTTGGTTGATATGTGTGATTACACATTGAAAAAGGCAATGCTATTAACGGAACATAAATGTTAGTTTCGAGGACGTCTTGATTTGTGGCGTCCTGATTTTGGAATCGGAAGCCAAAAAGATTTTTGGCTTCTTGATTCCAAAATCAGGACACCAAAAATCACACCATTTCCCACTGATGCGTGATTTTTGGCGTCCTGAATAAAACATAGGATGCCTTTTTTAAGGCGTCCTGAATTAATCATAGGAGGCCAAAAATCTTAAATTACAACTACCCCTGGTCAGACGTCCTTCTGAAAAGGGATGTTAATTGCCTCGAATTTAGGACGTTAATTTGCTTTTTTGCAGTAGTGCCAAGAGATTTAAAAACGGCACTAGGCATGACATTAATGGATGCACCTAAACCTAACAAGGCTTGAGCTACATTTGCATTACCTATTTTACAAGGTATAGTGAATGAGCCGGGATCCTTGCACTTAACATGGAGTTGGGGTTTGAAAAGAGTAGACACATTGGAGCTATTGTACTTTCTCATTAGGCCTAAACTTTCTCTTGTTGGTGCAAAGCTCTTTCAAGAATTTACAATAACTAGGCAGAGACTCAACCAATTGAAAGAAAGGAACATTGATTTGCAGCTTGCTAAACCAATCATACATTTCTTTCTCATTTTTTTCTTCACGTATTTTCTTGCCTAAAAGTAAGCTTTAGAAAAAGGGAGTTGAGAAAATTTTACCTCCTTACTATTAGTACTAGATAAGATGCCTTGCTTGCTTGTCTCACCTTTCTCAAAAGTACTTCTTTCCTTGGAGCCAACCTCTCTTAGAAGTGGTTGTGTTTCACTTGAGGTTACTCAATTGCTTTGCCATTCTTCTTCTCAAGGATAGCCTTCTCTTTGAAGCTCTCAGAATCAGGAAGCTTCATTGGGCTCAATGGTGGACTTTCAACCTTTATTTCCTCACCCACCTCATTGTCAACCTATTCAGAGAAATGTACCTTCTTACCACTCTTTAACTCAATAGCATCGGTGGACTTTCAACCTTGATTTAGGATAGCATTGATTGACTCTCATTCAAAGCTTTATCTTCCATCATTCGATTGTTAATACTAGTAAGTTGAGAAGCCATACTCTTCAATAATTGATTGGTCTCATCACCATTAGACTCTTGAATAGGCACCATTTGCCCACGGTTTGACCTATATGGTTGGACTTGACATGATGAACCTTCTTGATTTCTCCAACCAAAATTAGAATTAGGTCTTCTACCTTCATTGTAGGTGGTAGTGTTAGAATCCCTTTTTATTATTTATTTATTTTTTCATTAGACCTTCCCTAATACATAACATTAACTTTCTCATGGTGGTTAGGGCATAAACTTGTAATGTGCATCATTGAACCACAATCATCACAACTAGGTGCAACAAGAGCTTATGAAGTAGGAGGAGTTGCTTGTTGAATACTCAGATTATGAAGCTCAGATGTGATTAGAGAAAGTTGTGAAGTAACTGTATCCATTTTAGACTCAAGTGAGACTATCCTTTGGTTGGAGCCGATATCACAAACTCCTGTTACCTCTCTCATATTATGTTGTTGAGTATTTCTAGCTCTCATTTGAATTTGAGACCAATCAATTATTGAAGTGTATGGCTTCTCAAGTGAAATAACAACCACTTTTGACAGAGGTTGGCTCCAAGGAAAGAAGCACTTTTGAGAAAGGTGAGACAAGCGAGCAAGGCATTTTATCCAGTACTAATAATGAGGTAAAAATATCTTAACTTGCTTTTCCTAAAGCTTACTTTCAAGGCAAGAAAATATATGAGGAACAAAATAAGAAAGAAATGTATGATTTGTTTAGCAAGCTGCATATCAATGTTCCTTTCTTTCAATTGCTTAAGTCTATGCTAGTTATTTCAAATTCTTGAAAGAGCTTTGTACTAACAAGAGGAAGTTTAGGCCTAATGAGAGTACAAGTTAGCTCTAATTTGTCTACCCTTTTCAAATCTCAACTCCATGTTAAGTGCAAGGATCCCGACTCATTCACTATACCTTGTACCATAGGTAATGTGAATGTAGCTCAAGCCTTGTTAGATTAAGGTGCAACCATTAATGTCATGCCTAGTGCCATTTTTAAATCTCTTGGTGTCAAGGAGCTTAAGAGAACTAGTGTGGTTCTCCAACTAACTGATAGGAGGATTAGGCACTCACAAGGCATCATTGAGGATTTGCTTGTTAAAGTCAAAGACTTGGTTTTCCCCGCTAACTCTCATGAGTCTAGCGAATCCACCCTTATCTTAGGGAGACCCTTTATGAGAACAATGAGTACCTTGATAGACATGAGAGATGGTTCAATCACTGTGGAAGTGGGTAACCATAAGCTAAGTTTTAATATGTATGAAGCCATGAAACATCCGTTTTGAAGATTACTCTTTGTTAGGTGTGAATTCAATTGACTTAGCCATTGATGCTGTAGTTAATGAATATGAGCTTAATTTGCATACTGATAATTTTGATCTCACACTTTTAGTATGCATCCAAAAGCGCTATGGTTAAAGTGAATTATTAATTAAGGCCCAACATTTGAAACTTGTATCGATACTAATCATTTATTATTTTCATATTAGTAGTTCAATTTTAAAAATTCATGACTGATTATAGAAATATCATATAACAATGTTTTAAAATTCATTGGAAAGCTCTTGAAGAACTTTATTTGGAAAAATATATAATTCTAGCAATGACTTTTTGTAGCGGTCAAAACGCATACTTGTAGCGGTTTTGACCGCTAACAACGCATGCGTAGTGGTCGAGAAACCACTACACAAAGTACCGTGGCAAGCTGTTTTGTAGTGGCGGTTAATACAAACTGCTACTCAAGTATCTTCATCGCTACTGATATTGTAGCAATTATAGATCACCGCTACAGGATAACATCCAGATGACATTTTTTGTCAACGTTTTTTGTAGGGGTTCATAAAAAGCTACACAAGATGAAATTGAAATTATTTGTAGCGGTCTATTAACTACTATTAACTATGTCCACGAATTTGTTAAACTAGGTGGAAAAAGTTTTAGCAAAGTGGAAAAACTTTTTTAAAACTTGGCAGCAAAAATTTGTAGCGGTTAAACAACCACTATGAAGAAAATTATATATATATATATATATATATATTTATTTATTTATTTATATTTATATTTTTTTAAAAAAGTAATTGTAGTGTTTTTTATTGCTTTGTTATTTTAGTGTTATTAGTTAATTGATAATTTATATGATAAATTTTAATATTTTAAAAAATAATACTCTTATATGATATTTGATGGATATTATATAGGAATAATCGAGAAAGTATAGATAATATAAACTTATTATGTTGTCCACTAGATGATATTTGATTATGAAATAAATGTTGATAATTATAGAAGGATTGTTGAGGGAATTTCGCTCTGGAAATAAATAAAAAAATAATTAGTATGAAAGAATAATAAGAAATTAAGAAATTAAAAATCAAAGATATGAAAAAAATATTTATCATATTTGATAAGATTGATAAGCACTTAACCTCTCTAGAAAAAAAGTGATAGGAAAAATAAAACGAGAGAGAAATTGGGGAGGAAGAAATGGAGTGTGTAATGAAGTATGGTGGTGGTATTTATAAGGATATCCGCATCAAACTTGTAGCGGTTTATGTGACAAAATTTGTAAACGGTTGATATCATAGCTTGATTAAAGTGATAGAATTTGTAGCGGTCTTTACTATTTGTAGCAGTTTTTGTTTTAAAAAAATTTTAGTGGTTTTAAAACTACTACAAAAAATACTTTTTTAAAAAAAAATAGACAGTTATAGTAAGATAAGCTTTTTTTTTTTTTTAATCAATCTTCTTCGCCATCACTATAAAAAAAGTGGGGAGAAAATGTTAGTTGTGAGTTTAATACATTTGAACACAAATGAAATTAAACTAATTGATAATAAAGTGTAACTTAAAAAAACTCACCGAATGATAGGTAAACTCTCATCGCCTTTAGAGAAGAAGTCTTCAAAATTAGCGGGCTAGAATGACTCACTCTCAGTGGGCAATGTTATCACATCATCCATGTTGTAAATGTTAGAATCGGTGACATCCAAGAGGGGGTGAATTGGGTATATGATAAAAATTTAGAAACTCCTTTTCGCATCTTAGTAAAAGCAGTTCATATGACAGTAATTAGTTATAAAGCTATAGTCAGTCATTCAAATATGTATGCTGGAAATATAGGAGTTTAGGGAAGAAAATATGCATGTTGTGTCTTTAGGGTCATGAGATGTCAAGTGTAACATCCTCCATTTTAAAGGACAATTTACTATTTAGTAACTTGATTTAACCATTTATTAAAAAATTTCATGCACAATTAAGCTTTGGATTTTACTAGGACCATATTTTAAAACTAAATATTTTCTTAGAATTTGCCAGATTATCCAAAATACACTAGAATATGCCAAGTGAGTCCTAGTGATGTGGCAATATACAATAATTCAACAAGTACCAAAAAGGTGAAAGCACTACCGTTAGCAAAAGTAACTTAAGCTTCCGAAGTTTTCCCTGATTGACGCACACGAAAACTATCACCTGAAAAATATTTGTAACCATCAATCCAGCTCATTGTAAATGCTAATATGTACTCGTGAAGTGCCAAGTGGAACATTTTAAATAACAAAGTACTATATATCAAATTTACAAAATTATCATATCACAATTCTGTATCACAATTTTTAAATCAAATATCACATAATGAATCACATATATAACATGCCAAGCAATGAGTCGATACCCTGACAATCCTTATCACCCCCACCCCTATAACTGCTGACAAAATCCATGGGTTGTAATATAATAGGTTTAGTCTCTGTGACAAGACTGCGCCAAGCTCTCTGATGATGACGGCCAAAGACTATATAACTCATATCGGACCATGGGTTCCCTTTCCTTCGAATATGGAAAGGTGTCACTGTCCCAAGGGCTGACCCTTATCCTGACCAAAGGAAAAGGGTGATACCAAGGGCCCTGAAAATATCAAAGTCATCCACTATGCATCGAGTGGTGACATATCACATGGTATTATATACACAATAACTCCCATCATCACTCCATATCCATCACAGCTCCACATCATCACATTCTTAGCATGAATATATGAAATTCCAAACAAAGACTTATGAAAATAATACAATGTCTCAATAATCATTAAGATGACAATATTATTTCAGTTCAGGAAATAATAAAAAGTTTATTATCAATAACATATAATATCACTAGTCATTCCAAAGTAATTCCCACAACACAACTTCATTAAAAACATAGTTTTCATAGATTAAAAATCAGTCACAAATCATCATATAAGCAAGTACAATGAGTGGAAAGTGGTTACGTCAAGTTCTTGACACAAGAAATAAACTTGAGAGATATTAAGTCCACTCTAAAAATAAATATATAATTACACTTTAATAGAATTTAACAACAATACCAACTAATATAATAATAAATAAATAATTAAATTATAATTTCCTTATTTTAAATTTTCTTAGAAGATTTGACAATTTCATTTATTCCTCAAATCATCGTTAGAATCACATTTTCCTCCTTCATAAATTATTTCTCACTAATTATAATTATTGAGATATCACCATCTCTTCAATTTTCAACCTAACACTAAGTATAACCCAATTTATTAAACAATCTCCAACCCTCCATATACTCAAAATCATATTAACTATAATTTAAAATCTCACATCCCAATTCATAATTTCATATATTTCAAGATTTAACAAAACTAACCAATTAAATCTTTAATAATACCTCTAGTAATCCAACTAAATGCTTAAATCCTTATTTAATCGGTAAAAAAAATACTATATGACATAGATCCTAAATTCTTTTAAATAGAAAATAAATTTAAATTCCCACAAAGGCTAAGAAATCTAAATCAATTAAAGTTGTTTATTAATCATACTCTTCATATATACAGTCATCTATTATCAAAATTCAAATCTTTATCATAATTCTAATCCCAAGACTTTCACTAATCGGTATTATATTATCCTTATTAGAAATAGAAAAAGGCGTAGATAACATTCGTGAATGAAGTTTGTTGAAAAGAAACTGATTTAACTACCTAAATAATCTTATAAAATAAATAACGTACCTTAAAATATCTCCAAACTCTTCATTTTTTCCTCACCCTTCTCTCACGCTGCTTCTCGTTCTCTCTGGACTCACACACACACACCATCACACATATTTATAAGGCTAATAGAGGCGGTGGATTATTTCAAATGAACAAAAGAAAGGCGGTGGGAGAATGGATAATTATTACTCCCTCCCCCACGGTATGCAATAATATATTATATATATTATTATAATATATTATTATAATAAATATTAATTTATCATTATTTAATTCATTATTATTATTATTATTATTATTATTATTATTATTATTATTATTATTATTTTCCTTTAAACTTCGACGTTCTTCTTTCCTTTTTTTCTCTTTTTTTTCTTTTTTTTATTACAACTACTTATTAAAATGATGTTTTATATACAAACCTTTATTTTGATAATCACCATAAATTCATATATCATGATTAATTAATTTTTTTTATTCGTAATTAAATCCTAAAAAAATTAGGATGTTACATCAAGGAAGATGAATGGGAGGTTTAGTCAAGTAACCTCAAATGTTGGAAGAAAAGACATGCCATAGAAAGTTAATAAAGCTTAAAGGTCGCAAATTAACTTTACCTTACTCTTATATATGCTTGGTTGTTGCTTGCATGAATTATCGTGTTTGTTATGTTTATCTGATTATGTGAAATCATGTGATTGTGTTTAGGATATTGTTGGTCGATTTCCTTGATGGCAAGTTAACAAATCGAACAAGTAATAAAGAGTAAGTAGAGTATCGTCCCACAGACCGGGATACCAAACGATGACACCAAGTAGCAGAATGACTTGTGTTAAAAAGAAAATAACCTTGATTGGTTTGAGAGTTTTGATAGCTATACTAATAAATAGGAAAATAACTAAATGATCGTAGTCGTAAGAAGATATCAATAAGAAGATAGACTGAACTCGGAATCCTTTCTAAGCATATCATTCCCCCAGCTGCCCATACGCAATACTATAGCATTCATACTGTACAGCTCTCGCAATTGCTACAGCATGAACACCTTAAGCAAAGTTATTCAGATAACCACACCATGCTAATCCACCGAAGCGCTCGCTCCGATACATACAATCCTATTATGTACTTCTCCCATATGTCTATGGCAATTTTTCTAGTTGGATTATCGATACAAATCAAGGTGTATAGTCATGAGCAGTAGACCCATTCCTGAAGTCTACAATAATAGGTCAAGCCTTGTACCAGCCCGCCTAGCAATCACTGCTTCTCAAATATCTAACCCCGACTCCCTCTTAGTAAGCCGAGGCCACTGATCTAGCCTTTAGCTCTCGCTAATCGACAAGAAATTAAATCACTGATAGGCAATTGAATATATTAAATTAAGAACTAGCAACTAGGTTCATTCTATACTTAGAAAATCATCCTCGTTTAGCCTCAGGAAGTTGGTTGATGACTGACTAGGGAATCACAAAACAAAGTACTACAAAATAGCCCATGATAAAAGATTAAAAATAAAGAAACAGAAAGCTTGATGGAGGTTCTGACTGCGTGGAAGAAGCTCTGTCACGTCACAACTCCATGTCTTCTTCACTCCGTCTCACTACAAGGAAGGATGTTGAGTTCTCTTGGAGTCCTCGTGCTTTGCAATTCTCTCACTCTTCTTTCGAGTCTAGCCGTATAGGATTGGTCTCTGACTCTCAATGACTTCGACCCCTTTTAGAGTTGGCTGTTGTTTCCTTAAATAGTCTGGTCTTACTTGCAGCGTATGTTCAATAATCTGGGCCTTTCCTAATCTGTTGAGGTCCAATCTTATCTTCTTTTCCAATCTCAGTAGATTGATTCTGTTGATACTGCTGTTGTTCGATTTCCTTGATGGCAAGTAAACCAGTCAAACAAGTAATAAAGAGTAAGTAGAGTATCGTCCTACAGAGACTGGATACCAAACCATGACACCAAGTTGCAGAATGAGTTGTGTTAAAAAGAAAATAACTTTGATTGGTTTGGGAGTTTTGATAGCTATACTAATAAACAGGAAAATAACTAAATGATCGTAGTCGTAAGAAGATATCAATAAGAAGATAGACTGAACGCGGAATCCTTTCTAAGCATAACATTTCCCCAGCTGCCCATACGCAATGCTATACCATTCATACTGTCAGCTCTCGCAATTGCTACAAAGCATGAACACCTTAAGCAAAGTTATTCAGATAACCACACCACGCTAATCTACCGAAGCGCTCATGTCTGATACATAGAATCCTATTATGTACTTCTCCCATATGTCTATGGAGATTTTTCTAGTTGGATTATCAATACAAATCAAGGTGTATAGTCATGAGCGGTAGACCTATTCCTGAAGTCTACAATAATAGGTCAAGCCTTGCACTAGCCCACCTAGCAATCATTGCTTCTCAGATGTTTAAGCCCGGCTCCCTCTCGGTAAGCCACATCCACTGATCTAGCCCTTAGCACTCACTAATCGACAAGAAATTAAATCACTGATAGGCAACTAAATATATTAAATTAAGAACTAGCACCTGGATTTATTCTGTACTTAGAAAGTCATCCTCGTTCAGCCTTAGGAAATTAGTTCATGACGATGAGGGAATCACAAAACAGTACTACAAAATAGCCCATGATAAAAGATTAAAATAAAGAAAGAGAAAGCTTGATGGAGGTTCCGACGGCGTGGAAAAAGCCTTGTCACGTCACTACTCCACGTCTTCTTCACTCCATCTTACTACAAGTAATGATGCTAGGTTCTCTTGGAGTCCTCTTGCTTTGCAACTTCTCTCAATATTCTTTCGAGTTTGGCCGTATCGGATTGGTCTTTGACTATCGACGACTCGAACCCCTTTAGGGTTGGCTGTTGTTCCCTTAAATAGTCCGGTCTTACTTGCAGTGTACGTTCAATGATCTGGGCCTTTCATAATCTATTGAGGTCCAATCGTATCTTCTTTTCCAATCTCGGTAGATTGATTCTGTTGATATTGTGGGATTCTTCAAATCTTTGTTTTCGATCTTATGCATCTTCTATTTCAATACGTTAGCAATCTAATTGTTATTCTTGCCTTGCAATATATTTCCTGAAACAACCTTGACAAAAGATCAAGACATATGCCGCATAACACTGCGTCATTTACTCTGCTATAGCTTCAGGGATGCATTGTATTGCACTTTAGTAAAGTTGTCCTATGCTATAGCATGACCTAGGCTATGTTATGCGACTTTCTCATAAAACCTCAATACTTGTTCTTTCTTAGCACATGTTTAGGATGTAAGTGGTTTTTATCCTTCCGTTCCCTATATAATGAATTAATGCCTTTTTGCTTAGATTGACTGTAGTTAAGCTCATATTCACCATACAGTTCAGTCATAAAATATGGAGAAAACATGGCATAATTAGTGCTCATCATCTGTGGGATTCTTCAAATCTTTAGTTTCGATCCTCTGCATCTTCTATTTTAATACGTCAGCAATCTAACCATTATTTTCACCCTGCAATATATTTCCTAAAACAACCTTAACAAAAGATCAGGACATATGCCACATAGCATTGCATCATTTACTCTACTATAGCTTCAGGGATGCGTTGTATTTCACTTCAGTAAAGCTGTCTTGATGCTATAGCATAGCATCAGCTATATTATGTGGCTTTCTTATAAAAACCTTAAAACTTGCTCTTTTTAAGCACATGTTTAAGATGTAAGTGTAATTTATCCTTAAGTTCCCTGTATCATGAATTAATGTATTTTTGCTTAGATTGACTGTAGTTAAGTTCATATTCACCATACAATTCAGCAGAGTAGTTAATAGCAGCGCTATAGCGGTTTAGCGGAGCGGATCAGTCTCCTGCCACCACTGTAAGTTCTTCGCGGTGCGTGTTTGCATCGCAAAGGTTGCGCCAGTTTGCGAACTGGGTGGTCATGCGTTGTCGCGCCTGCATCGCATGATTTGATCTGATTAGATTGTTTATATCTTTTTTAAATAAGAAATCGACTTAGACGCTGAGATATGAGGGATCCGGAAACGGTTTTAAAGCCCGATCCAGAGAAGCAAGGTAATTTCATTGACAGCCACGAGACAAAATCATTCCAAAAGTCCAAGACGCTGTCGTGATTGAGAAATCGACTACGCAGGGCCAGTCGGCGAGAGTCACGAGACCAGTTTCAGTGGGCAAGAAGCAGTTGTTAAGGCGAGAGGGCGAGACGCAATACGCAAGCATTAAATCGAGTTTGGTGAGAGTGAGACTATCTATCCGATCAGTAGCTTCTGTCTTCTTCTTTTTTTGTCAAAGCTTCTTTTTCTTTTGGGTCAACGTCGATGCAAAAATGTGAGTGCCATTCCAGATTTTGACTCGTTCAAACTTCAAAGCGAGTGTGCGAGTTTTTTATTTCTACGGTCAAGTCTACGAGCTTGCTACAGTCCGCTTTGATCAAAACAAAAAAAGTGTAAGGCTTCGACTCTTCCAGATCGAGTGACGCGTGTTTTATACTTTTATATTTCTCCAATTCTGAATTCCGCTTGAGTGTGCGACGCGTGCGTGGAATTTCTACAAGAATGAGTTCTAATTTTCCATGCCCAGTCCTAATTTTTTATTCATGCTACAGTTTAAAAAAAAAAGGAAGCTGCTACATTAAATACAAGGAAGCTGGGACAGTAAAAATGGCCACATCATCCCAGTCAAAGCAACCACAGACTTCAACCACAGTGTCTTCTTGTGGACTGGTCAAACCTACTGGTGAAAATATTGATATGGCATGGCAATGGAATAGCTTGCAAGATATAAATAATAGGAAGAGCGTGACATGTGATTTCTGTAAAAAAGTGACTATGGGTGGGATTACTCGAGCAAAAAAGCACCAAATGGGAATTAAAGGAGATGTGAATGCCTGTGCCAAATGTCCACCTGAGGTTAAAAACCTACTAAGGAAGCTGCTGAGAAGAAGAAGGTTACTCAAGCGTACACTGAGTTGCAAGACGATGATGAGGAAGAAGAGACGGAAGAAATTTGTACCTTAAAAAGTGGAAAAAGGCCAGCAACATCAAGTGATCCATCTACCAAGAAAGCCAAAAGTGTGAAAGGCCCTATGGATTTACTTCTTTTTAAAAATCCTGATGCAACTATCAAATTGGGAAAGAACAAGAAGCAAACAAGTATAAATGATGCTTGTGATAAAGAAGTAAGGGATAGAACTTGTCAATAAATAGCTCAATTCTTTTATAGGAATGAAATAGCTTTCAATGTTGCTCGTACAAAAAGCTTCAAGTTGATGGTTGAAGCTATTGGAAACTATGGTAAACATCTTAAGCCTCCAAGCTATCATGAATTGACAGTTCCATTCCTTAAGAAGGAGATTGAGCGAACAAACGAAATGTTGAAGAGTCACAAGGAAGAATGGGTGGACTTTGGATGTTCAATTATGTCGGATGCATGGACTGATAAGAAGAATAGGACTTTGATCAATTTCATGGTGAATAGTCCATCTAGGACTATGTTTGTGAGGAGTGTTGATGCTTCATCATATATGAAGACTGGAGAGAAGATATTTCAGCTGTTGGATGATTTTGTGGAGGAGATTGGGGAAAAGAATGTGGTTCAAGTGGTAACTGACAATGGCAGCAACTATGTGTTAGCTGGTAAATTGTTAACAGCCAAAAGAACTAATCTTTATTGGACTCCATGTACTGCTCATTGCTTGGACTTGATGTTAGAAGACATTGGGAAGCTTCCTAAAGTTAAAATGACGATACAAAAAGGCATCAGTCTAGTAGGCTTTATTTATAACCACTCACTGGCCTTGAACACACTGAGGAAGTACACAAAGAAGACTGAATTGGTTAGGCATGGAGTCACAAGATTTGCTACAACCTTCCTTACACTACAAAGGTTGCACAAATTAAAAAACAACCTTAGAATGATGGTCACCTCAGATGAATGGTCCAAGTCTAAGGCTGCTAAAGATGCTAAGGGGAAAAGGGAAACCGACACTATACTTTCGCTCGCATTTTGGAATGGTGTTGTTTATTCTCTTAAGGCTATGGGGCCTCTTGTGCGTGTTCTTAGGCTTGTTGATAATGAAAAAAGAGTGCAATGGGTTACATATATGAAGCTATGGATAGGGCTAAAGAAGCTATTCAAAGATCCTTTAATGGAAATGAAGACAAGTACAAGGAGATCTTTGCAATTATTGATAGAAGATGGGAGAGCCAACTTCATCATCCATTGCATGCAACAACTCATTTTCTAAACCCAGAGTTGTATTATAGAAATCCAAAGCAATTGAATTTGATGAAGAAGTGACTTTAGGACTTTATAAATGCATTGAGAGGTTAATACTGACTGAAGAAGAGGAAGATAAGATTATAAATGAGTTGTCATTATATAAAAGAGCTGGAGGCAACTTTGGTATAAAGTCAGCAATAAGACAAAGGACCATCGTGGCTCCTGGTAAGTAAAAGCGTATTCGTTGATAAAATTAATTACATTATAAAATAATTAAAACTAGTAGTTTTGCTAAATTGCTAATTAGTTTACTCATTACAAACTGAGTGGTGGAGGCTGTATGGAGCATCTACTCAAAGTTTGCAAAAACTTGCCATCAAAGTGTTAAGCTTGACTTGTAGTGCATCTGGATGTGAGCGTAATTGGAGTACTTTTGAGTATGTAAGTATTCATTTAAATGATTCTACTTAATAGAATTTCAAGTAGTGCTTGTGAAATAAACATTCTTTTGTTGTAAATTATACAACAGATTCATTCTAAAAAGAGAAGCAAGCTTGAGCATCAAAAGTTGCGTTGCAAGACTTGGTTTTTGTCAAGTATAACCAAGCTCTTAAAGAACGCTTTGACTGTCGTGATGTGATTGATCCCATTCTCCTAAATGGCATTGATGATAGTAATGAGTGGTTGGTGGGGGAAATGGGTGGAGATGAAGAAGTTGCCGAGGATGAGTTAGTTTTGAGGATGACACTCGACTTGGGAGTATTCTTTGTCGATATAGTTGGGGCTGGTGAGCCTAGAACATACACTAGGCAGCAAAGCAGATTAAAGAATAAACAGATTGCAACTTCAACTTCAAGGCCTTCAACTAGCAATAACGGAAAGCGTACCATGGAAGACGAAGAGGAAGAGGCAAATGATGAAGAAAGTGACAATGAGGAGGAAGAGATCTACAAGTCTAGTAGTGGTGAAAGCAACAATGATGAAGAGGACTTGGATGAAGATTTCATGGAAGACTAAAGAGAATTTTTGCTTTTATTTATGGCATTTAAAGACTAATTTAATTATGAATTTTTTTTATATGTTAATTTTTTGTTTATGGCTTTTAGAGATTTGGATTAGTTATTGTTTAATGATGAATGCCTTAAATTTTGAGTACATATTTATTTTTGAGTATTTATGTGTGTATCTTTGATGTAGTGGCCATCCCGCAATGCGCTATACCGCTATAGCATTTTTTTGGGCCAGCCGCTACGCTACGCGACACTATCCGAGATTGACTACTATGCAATTCGGTCATAAAATACAGGGAAAACATGACATAATTAGTGCTCATCAGATATGTCATAGGCCTATGTGTTTTACAATTAATGCATGATGTTTTAAACATGTCATTACATGATGAAGTTGTTAAAGTGCAAGCATGTTACGATGCCAAGCTTTTCCATACATGTTTGCGGTGAATGTTTGTTACGGGGATTCTTTGAATTTCACCCCCAATAACTAATCATGCTAGGTTATGTGCCTAAAAAATAAAAGAAAAAGCAAAGAATAGGAAAAGAATGGAATTTCATGACAATGTTGAGTCTGAATAGTAAAATGTCTAATTATTCCATGAGTTGTGTATATTTATTATGAGACCTTGACATTTAAATTTGGTATGCTTTGATGAGTTAGAAATGGTTGTATGCCCTAATATGGCCTTAAAGCTATAGTTCTATGATTCACATTTATGATTGCCAGTTCTGGTTAATTATAGTGTATGGTTAATGTTTGACTTAATAAATAATAGTAAAAGAAGTCCAGTCCTCATAAGCAACTCCATACATGAAGTAAACGCATGTGGCTTTACAAAAAGTCCTTAATATGATCAATTGGATATGCATATCATGAGTTCTGAATTTTTAAAGTTTAGATACAGTTTATGTTCGAAAAACAGAGCAAGACTGGGAAACGAAATAACTATATAAATATGGACTTGATCAAGCTAGGATGATATTTTCATCAAGTAAAGGGCTTTAGTAGCTTTCAATAGAAATTTAGAGTACCTTGATATGTATTTTCTAGATTTAATTGTGAATTTTCAAATTTGAACCACAAAACTAGAAAAATTGAAATAAATATTAACCTAGGGATCAAAATGGATGTTTTAGATTATGGGCCTTAAATAACAATTTGCCAGAACCATAGCGCTTACAGATGCGTACTAAAGGTGAAAAAACATACATGTCTTAAATAGCTTTGATATATGCAATGCATGCCCCTTCTTTTTTAACGATCTCCAAAGTACATCTCTTGGCGCACAGTCATATACTTTTTCAAGATCAATGAAAATCATATGTAAATCCCTTCCTTTGTTTCGATACTTTTCCATTAGCCTCTTTAGTAAATAAATCGCTTATGTTGTGAAGACACATTTTATGATCTCAATGTGAAGTCTAGCCTATTCAAAGTGTGTTTAGATCAATCCCTGCTAAAAAGTTGTGCTTTCTACATCTATAGTGATTCATATACGAAAGAGACAAATGATGCTAGAAAAGGCTTCATTACAGTTGAAATGAATGGATCCGTGCTAAAAAATGGGAGAAGGGGCTATGGAGGCGTCATCTTAGGGATATATAATGAAAGTATATGGATAGTTATGTTATCGTTACCAACTCTCAACAGTACCCTGAGGCCCTAGATATTGTAGAAATGAGCGGGATCATACATGGACTCAACTTGTGATGTGCACATATAGAGAAAATATTACTCTTGTTGACAAGCTAATAAGCTAACTTTTGTGCCCTTTGTTAGTTCTCGGAGTTTTGGTGATAACAAGACTTAAGTGATTAAGGTTTTATATTGAAAATGATTAAGGTTTTGAATCAGTGAATATTGCCCAAGATAAGGGTGTACTCGAGTATGATATCTTACTTACTCGAGTACGCTCAATCTAATTGTTTGTTTAAGTGTTCACAGAACAATACTCGAGTAAGAATTCACTGTTACTAGAGTAGTATATTAGATAAAGCTCTCTGTTTTCATATCAGATGAATGCTACTCGAGTATGGAAACTGCATTACTCGAGTAATGTTAATACAAGCAAAGTTCAGAGATCGCCAAGAACAACTACTCGAGTATGTATAATGACTTACTCAAGTAAGGCATCTTGTCTACCTGAGTACAAAGGCTTTACATCAAGAAACAAGTCTCTGTCCAATAGCTACTTGAGTAGATGGTAAGTGCTACTCGAGTAAAGGTAATCTATTACTCGAGTAGATATACTTTCATCTTTACATTTACTCTCTGTTTGAAGTTTACCCGAGTACAGTTTACAGTTACTCAAGTGGGCTACTCAAGTATACTTATTTCAATTCTAAGTTTGCTCTCTACCTTGATGTACTCGAGCAGTACTCTACTGTTCCTCAAGTAAAGACAAGTTGTTACTCAAGTATATCCATCTCAAGTTTATTTATACTCTTTGCCTAAGGTATACACGAGTAATGTTCCTCTACTACTCGAGTAATGTACTCGAGTATGGGAAAATGTTACTCGAGTATCTATTACTAATGCTTTCACTTAATGTATTGTTCTAGTAGAGAACCAATGTTACTCAAGCAGAAGTTTAGGTCTACTCAAGTAGGCTACTTGAGTAAACATATATTGTTACTCGAGTAAGCATGTTGTAGAGGCCACTAATATGAAATACTGCGATGATACTCGAGTACTTCAGTAGTGTTACTTGAGTAAGGGTCTTCAACTATCAGATTCCTTTGTTGTAACAATAATTGTAAAACTTAAATACTTTGGGTTATCAACCGTTTCCATTTAAATCTTGCTTAATCATATTTATCCTATTCCTAACTATCCTTTAAGTGGATTTCAGATGATTAACAGATGATTAAATGATGTTTAGCCAAAAAGCCATTTGATGTGCTAGAAGCATTTAATGCCTTTGGAAAACAGAGCCTACATAAGAAATGAAGCCTTTTAGCAGACGAAATCATTCCTTCAAGGCATACCCATCCTGGAAAATGGTCCGAGTCAACTTCTGAGCACAAGTACGTCGACGGCGAATGAGTTAATGAAGCAATGGTCGAATGTACCTAAGGAAACCATCTGTGCCCAACAAAAGTTCGAAGAGTCTCAACGGCTAGATTCAAAGCTTCACAACGACATTAATGGAAGATGATATCAAAGCTCATCACATTCAATTCCGCCAACTACTAAAACTCTATGCATTCAATTCGACACTATTGCAATTTACTGTTTCATTCACTTCATTTAATATCCTCGGATATTCTTGTACTTCAGTGATTATTATTCATCTACTTAGTAAGGAGTTAAACACTTATTTGATTACTTGATTATCTATCAAATCTCAAGGTAGAGGGACCTTGAGTGTGGGTGTACAATTACAACTTGTAAGGAGAAGTGGATCCGAGTGTGAAGGGATCACTTTGAGTACGGCGTGTGTAATTGTATTACCGATTAAGAGTTAGTGAAAATCCTAAAATGTCTGGGGACTGGACGTAGGTTAAGGAATTAGACCGAACCGGTATAAATTCTCTGTGTTCATTTTCTCTCTATGTCTCTATATTTACTGTTCGTCGTTCAATCCAAAAAAGATTTTTGAAATCTCCTATTCACCCCTCTTCCGGGTGATATTCACCCTTATTACCCCCACCTTTTATGCAAGAGGTGGAAGTTCACAAGGGAAGTTAGAAACTTAAAATCTTGTAGTGTATTCGTTTTTTTTCAAAAAAAATTAAATTAAATTAAAGGAGTAGACATTATGGTCATGAGATTATAAGTGGAATCAAAGTCGCGACCTCCTACTTGTAAGAGAACTCTTATGCCACTAAATTACAAAGTAATTGACTTGTGTATCATTTATGAATTAATAGATTTTAGATTTTCATTAAAAAAAAAAAAAAAAAAAAACAAGAAAGAGATGTCCTGTACTTCAGTCGACTTTATTGTTATGCAAATGTTTAAAATCGTTAGTAGTAGAGAGAAAATTTTCTGTAGTGTATTTATCATTCTAGTGTACTACAAGCATCATATATATGTGTGTATATATCTAAAAAAATACAATGTAGAAATCCACAAATTCTGCTTGTTGGCAGTGCTCTGAGTTAAAAACTTCCTTATTGCTTGAGCTGTGTATATATTTTGCTGTGAGACTCAGTATCATTTATATCCTGCATGGACATGGAGAATTAAAATGAAATGAATATCAGAAATGAAATGAAAGCACTAACTGGACATATTCAATGTTGATGTCAGCTTTAGGGAAGCGTGAGATGACAGGAAAAGCAGTTTTTGACAAGAGAATTGTGTTGGGGCATGGCGATGACTTGGAGAGATCAACCACTTTGACGTCAACATGGCAGATTTGCAAGGCCTATTGTTTCCACTGATACACCTTATTCTGTATCTTCTTCCACAGGCTGCTCCGTTATCCCACAACCCTTCGCTCACAGCTGCAAACAGATTCCCCGGCGGAAACTGCCCTCTATTACTACCATCACACGCAGTCGCTGCCCCATATACACACATATAATTAACCAAATGAGTCGTAATTTTTCATTTGCATTAATTGGTTGACAAATTAATTAGTTACTCACGTATGTAGGGAGGTTCATAAGAATTAGCTGTGCCGACGTCTCCAAGGACGAAGGTTGCTTCTTGGACCAATAGAGTTGGCAGTAATATGGCAACAGCAAGGAGATTCATTATGATGATGACGGAGAGGGAATCACAATCTTGCACGCTTGATTCTGCTTAATGCAGCATCTTCGTCATCTCAATTTATAGACATAGAATGATTCTTTATTGATATGCGTGAAACGTCATTTGAAACTGATCATACATATCTTGCCAACCACGGTCCACGGATAACAAACTAAATTAAGAATCTTGCAGGTTTACTTACGACTCACCGTATTATTTTATCTTTTTTTAGGAAAAGAGGAAATAGCTAATCTCCTATTTGGCTATTTTTATCAGATAACCCTAAACTCTAACAAATATAGCTGAGGTGGTCACGAGTTTAAACTCGTCTTGTTAACTTAAATCGTTATCTCAGAAAAGTTACTGGGTTTACAGTTTATATATATATATATATATATATATATATATATATATATATATATTACAAGTGTATAATTAAATGATTAGAATATAAAAAAAATGACAACAATTTGATTTAAATATGTTTTAATTAAATTTAAATTAAATCCAACACTATCCATAACTTATCGTAATCAACAAAGAAATTTATTTGAAATTCATATATAAAGTCACAAATCGCATGAATTAGCACAAGTTTAAAAGCTAGTTAATAAAATATTGTAAATTGGAAACGTAAAAACAATAATTTCAGTGTGTTAACTCACTAGTTTAACTGAGTTTAAGAACAAATTGGCACAATTTTATAAGATATAAATTTAAATGGTAAACTCCGAAAGTAAACTCATGAGTTTGTTAATAATGAATATAGCTCATGCACCTGGATTTCAATTTTAGAGCCAGAAAAAGTCGAACAATTAACATATAACAAGTTATAAAAAGTCACAATATTTATCAGGTGTGAACTTTACGATTCTACTTTAAACTAAGCAATATGAATATGGATATGTTCTGGATCGGACAGCTAAAATGATGAAAGAAAATAATGAAACTCTACCTTTCTTTTCATATTTATGGAGAGGTAATTTAAGTAAAGAAGGAAATACTCATATACTCTTTAATGTATGACCTAATTAAAAAGTTGATATTGGTCCTAAATGTTATGCCTATTTCATATATTTATCAATTTTTTTTTTCAAATTAGCACTATTGATATTCTCTCAATAATAATTAAATATGGGAGAGAGGAAGAGTATTAAGGAAGATGCTAGAATGTTTTAGAAAAAATATGTTATATTGACTAATTTTTTTTAATCTAACTAAAGTAGTTAATTAAGTCTTGCTATTACATTAAAGATCAAAGGAGTAATTTTTTTCACGGGAAAGTGCACAAATTCTTTAAAATTTTGGATCACAGATAAGCCTTAAACTTTTCGCCTAAAAAATTAGGTTTTCAATGGACCACATTTTAAAATATGAGCACTTCTTTTTTTTTTTTTTTTTTTTTTTTTTTTTTGGATCGAAGATGAGCACTTCTATTTAATTCTCTCTTTTAATGGTGCTTGACTCATTTTCCACTTCAAATTTATCAATTATTGAAATAAGTACTTTTAAATTGCACTCCTCTAGATCTTAATATAAAACATATTTACACAATTTGAGTTAAATTAAAAAGTTATTTAAATTACTTAATATGAGATATATTTTTTAAAACACTATAGTCATTTCCCTTAATTCCTTCATTCTTTTTTATATTATTATCCGGTATTCAATTTGGGGTTCGTGTTTGCCCCTCCTAACACAATTGTCTCCACTAGGACTCGAACTTGAGATCGGAGGATCTCACGGGGCTTTACACCTCTAAACCAACTATATGTTAATATTCCCTTATTCCTTTTACTCTTTGAATATCTTTGAGGAACCATTAATATGGGTAGTTAGGAAAATATTAATAAATATAAAAAATATGTATTACTATTGGTCGATTTCCTTGATGACAAGTGAACCAGTCGGACAAGTAATAAAGTGTAAGTACAGTATTGTCCCACAGAGACTGAGATACCAAGAAGTGACGCTCGATTGCTATGATAGTTGCGCAAACAGAAAGTAAATACGATTGGTTTGAGAGGTTTTGTATTTATGCTATAACAGAAATAAACCGAGTATCGTAGTTTTAAGAAGATATAAGTAGAAGTTAGGCTGAACTCGTAATCACTCTTAAGTGCATCAATCCCCCAGTTTCTCTACCCATTGCTATAGCATCCATGTTGCACCACGTCTGCAATGCTTCAAAGACAACTACTAACTACAATGATATTCAGTTAACCCACCACTATAATCTATTAAAGCTTCCATGTCCGATACATATGATACTAACTATACTCTTTCTATATTCCTATGACAACTTTCTAGTTCGATCTGAAGTAAACACAGGGTGTCATGGTTATGAGAGATAGACCTATTCCTGAAGCCTACAATAATAGGTCAAGCCTTACACCGGCTGCCTAGCAAACACTATTTCTCAGAGGTCTAACCTCGACTCCTTGCCAGTAAGCCGAGGCCACAAAACTAGCCCTTAGCTTCCGCTAATCGACTAGTAATTAATTCACTGATAGGCAAACCAAATCTATTAAATTAAAAACTTGCAACTGGGTTCATTTAACACTTAAGGATTCATCCTCATTCAGCCATAGGAAAATCAGTTCATGACTGATGAGGAAAACATAAAACAGATAGTAACAGAATGACCCATGATCTAAATACTAAAATAAAAGGAGAAAACAAAAAGCTTGACGAAGTTCCGACGGCGTGGAAGAAGCCCTGTCACGTCACCACTCCATGTCTTCTTCTCTCCGTCGTACTACAAGGAAGGATGCTGGGTTATCCTAGAATTCTCGTGCCTTGTGAAATCTCTCACTCTTCTTTTGAGTCTGCCGAATGTGGAATCTCATTTTGGGCTCTATGCGACTCTCCTTCTAGGGTTGTCTTGCTGTTCCCTTTTATAATTAGTCTTTCTTGTGGCGCAAGTTCCAGCGAGCTGGGCTTTCCAAATCTGTCGAGGTCCATCACATCTTCTGTCCTTAGTAGATTGATTCTGTTGATCCTCCGGGTCAAATCTTTCGTTTTTGATCCTCCGCATCTTCTATTTTATTACATCAACAATCTAACTATCGTTCTCGACCTTCTTTATTCCTGAAATTATCTAAGATAAAAAGGTCAGAAAATATGTTGTATAGCATTGCGTCCTTTACTTTGCTATAACTTTCGTGATGCCTTTTATTGCACTTCGAGTTGCTGTCAGAATGCTATAGCATAGTATCAGCTTTGCTATACGTTCTTTCTTAAAAACCATGTAAATCGCCCCTTTCTTAGCACATGTTTAGGATGTAAATGGTTTCTATCCTTCAATTCCCTATATAATGAATATATGCCTTTTTGCTTAGATTGTTTGCGTTAAGCTTATATTTACCATACAATTGGTCATGAAATATAGGGAAAATTAAACATGGCATAAATTGTGCTCATCAATTATTTAGGACCGAAGGAAGTTATTATTATTATTATTATTACATTTATTTTTAATGACCAAGTAAGCTAGTGTGTGAGTATAAGTTTAAATTTCAAAATTTCCTAATAGTTAAAATAAAAACAAAAACAAAGAGAGGAGATGAATCAAAGGCAAAAAGACGAGCGAGCACTTCTTATGAATGGATCGAGTGGCAATTGGGGGTCGGATCCTCTCGTATCACTCCCCTCCTCATCCCTCAGTATCTTTTTACCGCATGCGGTGAATATAAAATTTTTTAAAAGCCCCTTTCTAGACGTTGGATCAACTTTTGGACGGCCCAGATCAAGATACTGAGGGATGAGGAAGGGAGTGATACTGTGGATATCTGCTTCCGGCAATTGGTGCTACATGATGGAACATCACATTCACCACCCACTGTACCTCCCAATGCTAATCCAATATCACGTTTCTTATTAATCTAATGATCAATCTATTATATAGCAAAAGAAAATCTAACATATCAATTATTTATTCACGAATCCAGTGCGGAGGGTACACGGTATTAATGATAAATGAGCCCATCGTTATCCGTATTTTTGCCCTGCTAGATACATCACTCTAGTTTGTTCGCTCATCCTTGGTTTTGGGATAACATGTTCGCTCATCTTTTGTGGACTTCACGGAATCCTATATAGGTTGGGCCTGTGTCAAGATGGACCATTTTCCTTTGAGTGGAATATATTAACTACTCTTTTATTTTATTTTATTTTACGTGAATTATTGAAACCCCACTTTTATTTTGAAAAAACAGATAAATCTCCCTTAAAATAACAATGATTGTTATGTATAACTATCTTATATTTTTTAGATTTTATTTTTATTCATCCAACTGTTAGTTGATTGTTAAATTTGACTCTTAAACTTAAATTTTGACCAAAATACCCGCATTTAACAAATGAATTACTCAAATATTTATATTTAAAAAAACAATTATAAAACTAAAAAATTTTAATAGATAAATGTTATAAAATTTATAAATTTTGATGATATTATAAAATTTATAATTTTTTATTTGAGAGATTATGTAAATATTTTAAATTCATAATATATATTTTTTGAATTTTTTTCTAAAATAATTAATGAAGTTTTCAATCCAAGGTTTTTATATCTACGTTAAATAAATTAATTTACCTTCAGGCTCGCCAAATTATTACTAAGTACTAACTTAGCATCTTTTACACACAGCATGTGGATACAGAGCCCCTTAGCATTTAAAATCTTCCCCGAAAATGTTTGAAGATAGAAAGGTTATTTAACTCAACTACTTTTGTAATGAATCTTGCCATATCTCATTATTAATATGGGATATCACATGCTGCTTCAATTAACCAAAACATATTTAGATATGTGGCAAAGCATTTCAGCGTTGCTTTCTCTAAGTGTAATATTGTCACCGGATTGTTAATAATGAACGAAAGGCCTATAAGGAGAGTGATATATAACTATTATAGATTTAGGTTCTTATGACACCTAATATACAACAGTTACAACTAATAAGCATCATATATGTCAAGGAGGTCGCGCAAGGATATATAATGCTTAAACATAATGGTTAATTATGTGCACCGTCATGTATTATGAGGCAAAATTCTTGAAAACACTAAAATAACTGTTATATTTGACAACCGTTATTTATTTAGTAATAAAACTAACGGTTCTTTCGAAACAACCGTTATGTTACTCTTATAAATGATTCAACTTCCAACTTTACATAAACGAAAACACAAAAATAATGGTTATATCAATTGACCGCAATGTATGAACGACAAAAGAGACCTTTCATGAGAAACAATTGTCATTTTAAGAATAACACTTAAAAGTACTATTGCCTCCTTCTCACACTACGTACATATTCTCTCTTGAATTGCCAATTTACTCTTATTTTAATTACCTTTTTATAAATTTCTAATTAATTCTCACCTATTTAAACCCTTGGGATTGGAGCTCTTCCTCTACATGCTCTTCCTCCTCCATAGTGATGATATTCTTACTGGTTGTGAATCGAATTTGTGATGATGGGATATGTGAAACTTGTGATTACAAGTTTCGCATATCCAATCATCTCGAATTCCATTGACAAATATTTATAGGGACACACACGTTCAGGTTGAAAACATACCTCTTTTGTTCCCTCTCTCAACAAGAAGGTTTGCAAACTAATTGTGCTCATCATTTTGTTCGTTCTTCTCTCCCCCATCCTTATTGTCATTCTCATCGTCAGAGGAGGGAGAAATAGTTCACAGTTATTAATTAACAATGTAAAGTATTTTTGTCAACATACTTAACGATTCTAAGTTAATATTGTGGTTGATTTTGCAATTAATAGTAGACACCGATAAATTTTAAAAAGTTGTCAAATACATAACGATTATTAAGAATTAACCGTTGAGATTTAAAAAAAAAAATATGATCTTTAATACTAAAAGACATGACGATTCGATAATCCATGAAACCCTCTCTATATAGACATCCAAAAATTGAACTCCACTTCTCTACTTCCATTTCAACTTCTCAAACCCAACTTTGGATTCAACAAAAACATCATGGACAAATGTAAGAGAACTTTTGATTCATCATATGGTAAAAAATCAAAAGATAAAACTCCCTCCGCTAACAAGCATTAAAGGTCTTGTCCACGCAACTTATGAACTCCATCATATGGTCTAGGTTTACTTGCGAGATTAAGGATGCATGAACCAATTACTTGAAAGAACTTATCTCTCTTGTCCGCTCTTTGAACGAGAAGGTGGATAAGTTAATAGAGAATGAAGAATCTGATAATACGTCAGATTCTTAAAACATCTCCAGAACTTTTTATTTTTAGTTTTTTATTTACTTTGTCTTTGTTTTTTGTTGTAAAATGGTGGTTTCATAATCAACCACCAAAATGTTAAAAAAAAAAAAAGGGATAAGGGTCTTAAATGCCATGGAAGTTTTCACTCGGGAGCACCTTTGGTAAGACGGAAGTTTTTTTGGACCAAAAATGCCACGAAATTTTTTTCGAGGAGCAATTTTGCCCGGATGTTTTTAATAAGGAGCAATTTTGCCCCGGAAGTTTTCACTAAGGAGCAATTTTGCCCTTCTGTCCCCAAATATTAAATTTGACTATTAAATTATGCCTTAAAAAGGTCAAACTTGGAGCCAGAGAAGGATATCCTTGAGATGTTGAGCTCAAGGCGCGGAAATTTGTGAAGTCAAGCTGGTCAAAGGGACCGAAAGGTCATTGTCACAAAACCCAAAGGAAGCATCACTTATGATCTAAGCAAATGATCAGTCTATACAAACGTAAATATTATCACTATTGATTTGTTTTTTGAACTAATTTTTGGAACAATTTTTTTTCTCATTTTGCGTTTCATTTGCTTTTTGTGATAGACCTTTCGGTCCCTTTGACCATTCGGCTTCACAAATTAAAGCGCCTTGATTTCAACATCGAAGAATCTCCTTTTCGACTCCAAGTTCGACCTTTTCAAGGCATGACATGTGTGGTCTTTGACGATTTAATAGTCAAATTTAATATTTGGGGACATAAGAGAAAAATTGCTCCGTTTTGTAAACTTCCGAGGCAAAATTGCTCCTTAGTGTAAACTTCGGGGCAAAATTGCTCCTCGAAAAACTTCCGTGGCAAAAATATACAGGGCAAAATTGCTACGTCGCGAACTTCCGTGGCATTTTTTGTCCAAAAAAACTTGTCTTACCGGTGCTCTGAACGAAAACTTCCATGGCATTTAAGACCCTTATCCAAAAAAAAAAAAAACAGTATTACGTATAGACATTACGTTTATTAGGTAACAACCCTCACTTATTAGAATACCATGTAAATATATAATGATTGTACTTTGTAATCGTCATAAATAGTCTCAAGAGAATGATGTTTCTTATGGTAACACTGTCATGAAACATTATATGAACAACTAAACAACTTGTCTTCCAACTTTATATCGGAAAAACAACATAACGGTTTCTCTTAAATAACCATCAACTAAATGATCCAAACCTTTCCCCTTCCCCACACTCAAGATAAGAATACTCTGTGCTTCTTCATTCTTCGATGATCAGCACGAAAACCAAGTACCCTTTCATTAATCACCACTCGATTGCTCCTCTTCAACTTCCAACATATGCAATGATGGTTCGAATTGTCACTTCCAATCTATATGAACTCCCAATTTTCTTATGTTTATCGTCCTCCTATGTTCTTTAAATCGCCAAGATGAAACGTCATGGTGAAAACTTGCTAGAAAATCCACAGGGTAATCCTCCTCCTCCACCTCCTTCAACTCCTCCACCACCTCCTTCTCCTCCTCCACAACCTCCACCTCCACCTCCACCTCAAGTGGAGGCAATGATACAACATGCAAAACACATTGACCATGGAGTGAGGAGGCTAGTCGATATCTCTAGTGATGAGTAGTGTGATGATATGTGGTTTGCTGCAAATTTGCGAAACTTTTTATTCATTCAAATTGAATGAGGCAAAAATTCCTCAATTCACAGTAGACCTCAAATTATCTATCAAGAAACTAGTCACCGTATGGTGATGTTTTTCTGTTTTATTTTTATAAAATATAAAACTTAATTATCTGAGTACTAACTACCCAAAATTTTTTATAAATAAATATAAAACTTAATTATCTAAGTACTAACTGCCCAAAAAATTTTATAAAAAGAACATACCTCCCGGTTATTAACTAATAACTGTGATATATGTATATATAGAAACAATAACATAACTCACGGTTATTAACAAAGAACCATAATAAATATACACAAATAAATAACATTTTTATCAATACAACCATTATGCAAAGTCTTTGGCACAACAACCCAAAAAACTCTACCCTTCCTCTTCTATTTAAGCATCTATAACATAACACACTTGACACTTAGTCTGTTCAAACAAAATCCTCCAATATCATAACCTAGTACTCTAGGCCAGTTTTCTTTTTTGGCCGTAGAGAGTTGTTTTCAGTTGAGCTCCACCATAATTTGTCTTATTTCTTAGTGACTACTACGCTAGTCAATATCTTCACACTTGTCTCAGTGACTGGGGAATACTGCTTGAATTCTACCCAAAGGAAAAAAGGTTTTCCCAAACACACTCAAATACCAACTGATACTAAATAGGTTCTAGAAATATTATACGCCAATTTAAATATTAATACTATTAAATTATATTGAAAATGCAACAAAGATAGAGCATATTCGTATAAATGTGGTTTTTTTTTTTTTTTTTTTTTTTTTTTTTTTTTTTTTTTTTACAAAAATATTAATATAATTACAATACAGACTCTAAAGAAGGACAAGAACAAAGAAAAGAAAAAAGTCTCGGAGACAAAGATGTAATAATAACTATTATACGATATACAAAAGAGTTCAATAAGAGTGCAAGGTCTTATTAAATTCGATGATACAACATTTTCCACAAAATATTAGATTTTTTTTACCACACTCATAAAATATAAGATTGAGAAATGCTCAGATTACGTTTCATCAAAATAAGATTGAGAAGAATGATAATACTCTTGCAAGAGATGATTGTGATGACCATCTTGATTCAGTTGAACCAAATTATCCTATCAATGTAGTTTTTCCAGCGAGAATCACATGATAAAAGCAGTAGAATAATTCAGTGTCAATGGTTATTAATATAAATATATTTCTAAAAAGCTTTATCTGTTATAGAAAATTTCTTGATACACCAATGCAGATAGTGAAGTTAATGATACAGTTTTACGTACACGTGAAATGTCTAAAGTCAGAATTTGATATCTTTGTGAGGAGCTAAGTAGGAATCTGAAGATTGAGGAGTCGAGTGGGAGGGGGGATATTGTAACAACCCATTTTCAAAAGCAGTATATATATATTTTTCATCAGAGTAGAGCATCGGAGCGATTGAGTAACTGATATTTATATTCAAAATGCCGTAAGTCTGGCTGATTACAGTAGCGGTACGTTATACCGAGTGATTTCAAAAGTAAATAACAAAAGAAAGTCTTCAGCTGAGTCCCTATGCATGCCGCTTGCCTTTCTCCTCGGTCCTCCTGACCCTGACGCTATGTTAAGAGCTGAGGTTCAATGCCCATTGAACCTCAGGTAACGGTTAACCTCATGCTTATGTGTGACAAAATATGTATGACAGATATTCATAACATTACAGCATTAACCAATACATAGCACACGCGGATGTAAGGTTACAACAATACATAAGCACACAGCAGATGTAATGTTAATCACAACAACAGTACATAGCACACAACACATGCACAGTCAACCATGTTTGCACTAACCAGTGCCACGACAGCTCCTCGTGTCCTCAGCGCTAGGAAAAATCAACGGCATTACCAAGATCGTAAATCCGTATAAATAAAGCTGAATGTATAAACAGTGAACTAAGACAGCGTCCTAGACACGGTGCATGACGCAAGACAAAGTCCTGTCCATGACTCTATGAAATAGTCTATCACATATAAGCATACAATAAGCATCAGAGTTAGTGTTACAGTACGCGAACGTGCCTTTCACCGTGTAATGGCCACATGCCTGACCTTTGAACCCAGCCCCAAACATCCCGGATATCCTAACATATCACCATAGTACTTAGAATAATATCCTAAGCGATATTTTCACCTCTATTTACCTCTCTACCCTTGGTGGGTTTTTTATTTACAATTTTACCCTTACATTTATTTAAAAACGCAGTGCAGTATTTTATGGGTAGATTTTTCGGTAACTTTGAAAAATCATAATTAAATCTACAAAAATCGAAACGAGGATTTGTGAAATTCCTTGGACTCCTTAGGATGTCTATTGTTATGTAAAAATACTCAATTCTTCCCAGAAATTACGAATCACTCCCAGGTTTTAAGTTTTGAACCTCTGCCCAGAATTCCTTCATAAATCCGTAGCCCAACTTTGAGAACTTTTATCTCCTTGTACAGAACTCATTTTGACATTTTATTGAAATATTTAAAAAGCCCTATATGTCTACTTTAACCATGAATTTTCCCAGAATTTTTTGACTACATTTTCAAAATGAAATTCTGGCGTTTCCATGACTGACTCCAGAAATTCTGAAACCGATGAAATTTCGCTAGAGCTTCGCTACTTTGATCATAATTTTCCAGAAATTTTGCTATACCAAGTAGCTCATCTAATTTTCTAAATATCATCATTTTTTACTATAAAAACATGATATTAAAATTACTCTAGCATATTTAAAATCAAAGCTACTTCTAACTATGAATTTAAGAACTAAAACTTAAAGAACTTAAAGCTAGAGCTAGAGAACTTAGCAAGAACTTTGCTACTTCTTCTCCAAGACTCTCACTCTCACTTTCCCTCTATGTTTCAGTTCCTATGCTTGTGAATTGGTGAGAAAATATGAAGCATATGGCTTGCTATTTATAGGAAAATGGTATGGCAATTGGGTAAATATTTGTAACTTTACTCTTCTTGTGTATGAACCCTTGGATCTAAACTTAGTAAGGAAGTTTTAATCGCATCCATCCATGTGATTATAAAACCCTAACTTAATCTCTAAGTTTTGCTTTTTGAGAATTAATTTACTTTAATGAAATCTATTTTTGGTTGCTTGATCAATTACCAATACTTTTGAATTACGTGTATGTATCTTGATTAGTAGTTGGATATCAAGATTTATGGTCTAATTAGATTTCCTGGTTGTGCTAAGCTTATTCTTCAACGTTTGCAAAAATAACCTTTACTAGGCTTACTTTCGAGGTTAAATTATGTGGGTTCAAGATAAGTCCTTATATTTTCTCCAGGTTCCTACTTCTTCACAACTATTTAAATTTGTATAAATTCTCACTTTATTTGTTGTTTTGAGTTTTTCGTGTACATCGATATTTCTTTGGATTTCAAACCATTATCCAATTTACTCTAGGATTTCAAACTTTATCAAATTCGCTTTAATTTTCTTTTTCTCTCTCATTATACTCTTCAAATCCTCTTCCATTTGTTCCCTTAATTAATACCTTATCCCATGTGTGTGTTTAATTATAATATCTTAATTAAAATAACATAACCTTCTTCCTTTGCATGTGCTAGCCGTAACTCCCTTTGCTCACAACTATTCAATGTGTTTTCAATTTACAAATAACTAATAGCTCTTTTTTTTTTTTTTTCCCTAATAGCCACTTCAAGCGTTTTCATTTAGCAAGCTATCTTTGATTATTTAATAAATAATTCTTGTGGGTGAAACTTTTGATTTTTCAAAGCTAAGTTTAATTATTATATGATAAATACTCTCCCCTCTCTCATGGCTTGTTGGCCAAATTCTCACCATGTATGATTAGAAGAATATCTAGATTTTTATAAGATTAGTTAGCTCTCAACTAGGCTTTGGAACTAGATGCAAATGAGATAGTTGGTTACTAACTAAATAAGAGACATTTAGGTGGTAATCATAAAATTATCCAAGTCTCTAATTGATTCATGATTTCGAAAATTACAACCTTGCTTAGATGTCTCTAATTGTCTCTTTTATAATCTCAACATTAAATATATAAGTTGAGTAAAAATCAAGGAAATAATAATTGAAGCTTGGTATGTGTTTTTGTGGCACAAACTTAAAAAATATTAGGTGTTTTATTCCCTTTAAAATAATTTAAGTGTTTTCACAACACTTTCTTGCTTATTTTGGTTACATAAGAATCATAATTTAATATGATGGTTTTAGGGTATTTTATGATCCCTAAATAAAATCTCAAGATTAAATCTTGATCTATTTAAGTTTTAAGGAGAAATTGCCCTAAAGTTCATAATAAATAAACTTCATAATTTTGAGACACATATTCACCTATTTTTAATAGGCACTATTTATCAAAATATAATATTTATGATAAATATTATTTTTAGGGTATTACAGATATTATATATATAATATATACTTCACAAAACTAATTCCTTTGGCTACATGCATGTGTAGGTAAAAGATTGTGCTATATGCTAATAAAATTCAACATTGATAAATCTTTGTTATTCAAATATTGAAAATACAAACTTTATTTACCAATATTGACGATTTATTTTTTATAAACTAATTTTTATTAATTTTTTATATTTATATTGATATGGTATAAATGAAATTTATCACAAATATTAAACATAAAACTTAAAAAATATAATCAGTAAATATATCTTCATCCCGTGAAGAAAAAAACCCCAAAAATCTGTGTGTATAGATAATTTCACAGATCTAAAAATAAAATATGATAATTTCGTAGAATAAATCTGAAAAAGGAGCAAGGGAGAAAATGGGAACGCTGGACTGAAGGGCGAGGGGTGCTTCACTACTGTCATTTTCTTAAGCCAACATAGGAGGAGTCTTTATTTGCTTAAAAAGTTGGGTGGGCCCGTCTGAGTGCTCACATAAGCCAATTATTTTAGGGGGCCTTTAAGAATAGGAAAATTTCTAGTGAACACCATTAAAAATACTAAAAGCTAAATAGGTGTTTTCAATATTTAAAATGAACGGAAAGTATGAGATCAGATTTATCCTTTTTTGAAATCACAAGGAAATGATAAAAATGTCATAACATATATTTTTACCTTTCTAGAAAGAAATTCGGTTTTACCTTTCTACTCCAGTGGTAAGCACAACTGGTGTAGAGAAGTTACTTTTTTCTACTTCTCTAAGCAACTCATGTTGGAAGGGATAATTAAATAATGTAAATGACATTTAATTTACATGAGTTGTTATTTTAGTGAGCGTAGAAAATGCTTTTCACATTAGTTGCAATTTGACTTGGTGCAGAAAATCAACTGCCTTGCATAATTTAGGAAAATAAAGATTAATTCACTAGTTTTTAGACTGGATTATAGAGGATTAGGTCTAAAAATATGACCGGTGATAGTTCCGTAAATATATAAAGAATTTTTTAGACCGGATTATAGAGGATTAGGCCAAAAAAGTATGACCGGTGACAATTCCGTAAATATATAAAGAACTTTTTAGACCATACCTTTAAAATATGAGGTCTTAAAAGTGATATGAGGTCATAAAAGTGATATCACTTTTAAGACCTCATATTTTAAAAGTCCGGTCTAAAAAGTATGACCGGTGGCGAGTTTTATAAATATAAAACTAAAAAATTTTTAAGACAGATGTTTAAAATGTCCGGTCTACACGATCTACGTTTACGTTTAAGACTGGATATTTAAAAAATCGGGTCTAAAAGGTCTAAAAGATGAATCTTCTCTTTTCCGCGTCGAAAATTGAATTTCGTTCTTTGAACCTCTTTTCGACCATATAAATCTCACCTCACACTCTCTTCAACCTCATCTCAAGGACATGGCTCACAAATTTTCTAACATCGCGAAAATTGCTCTCTGCTCTCGCCTCCTTTGCTCTCATTGTCTCATTTTTTGGTTCTAGCTTCTTGAGCTTCGCAATTTTTGCTTTGTCTTCTTCAATTTGTTTCATTTTTGCTTCTTTTGTCTCTTTTTCTACTCCATCTTCAACATTGCTTTAGATTTCTAGCTTATCTAGGTTCACAACTATAATTTCCCTTTTACAAGATCCAAAGGTCCAGTCGAGATTTCCAATTATTGCCCCTGTGTTGATTCTTCGCCGGCTAAGAGAAGTTAGGGCATTTTTGAGTGTTTCAAAATGTAGGAAAACATTTTATAAATATTCCACCCACCGTTGTTAGGTACTTGCTTTACCTGGAATTTATTTCTTCATCTCCATTACTTGTGTCTTGAGTACAGTGTACATTTTTCAGTGCTTCCTGACTTCCACCCTCTTTATATAGCCTAATCTTGACTCATGAGGTCTTCAATTAGGCTGTTATGATTGTCTTAACGGATTGTAAGGTGAGATGGCTACTTTAAATGGTTTTTATATTATTCTTAGTACTACCATATGATAAGTCTAGTCACTATCTTGGTCTCAGTCTCTTGTTCTTACACACTTTTCTTATTGTTGCTAGGATGAGAAAGATTATCGTTCCCAGATGGGGAGGTATTCTCTCCTTGCATTGTGATTTGATGTTTATAACAATTATTTCCTTTACTAACAATATAACAATATTCAGTACCCTTCTACTGCGTTATTGTATTGTGTTGTCCTTTTAGTGGCTTGTGTTGGAGGTTTGACGGGCCTCGTGTGTATGCTTTTGTAGAGCTAGTGAGTGGACATTCTTTTAATGGAAAGCTGCTTCCTCTTCTTTTTCCTTTCCTTTTGGTTCAAATATTTAGGCAATTTTATATTGTACATCCATCTTCATATGATATGGGTTGCCGAGAATGATAGGAAGAGCATATGGTGAGGTTTTTCGTTGTTGTCTTTCTTGTGTTAGTTCTCTATGTATTTTGATGATGACTAACAATTGTGAGTTCAAGAGATTGCTATTGTTTCAAGCCAAGATGATTTAATAACTTGGCTCAATAATGTTACTTGCCTCTTTACTGTCATGACTTCAGTCATAATGTTTTTAACTCCAGTCATACATCTCTGAGTCTTTAGCTAAATGATCTTTGTGTTGGGATCTGTACACGCAGCGGAATTATAAAATTTTTACGAATCCCATTGGAGGATCTATCAACGGCGTTTAAATCAAGGTTTGTTAGAAAAATCGTACCTATGCGTGGGGTTGAGCGTTCCATTCAGTTCCGTTCAATTCGGTCTGGTGTGCATCTTCTGCCGTGCGTTTCAACCATCGTACGTCTTGAACGTGGTGCCATCTCATTCGATCAAACAGAGCAGAACTTTCAAATCTCCTCCCTACCGGTATCCACACGAACACTCCTCCCTCTACTGGTATCCACACGAACAACACTGGCTCCTCCCTCTACCGGTATCCACACGAACAGCACTGGAACACGAGTGGTAGCATGCTAGCGCCTTCAAACCTTGCGTCTCTCTTTTTCTCTCTAGAGTTTCTTACGGCTTCTCTAATTCATCCGTGTACTCAATTGAGTAGATCAATGTCTATTTATAGAGTTTCTAAAACCCTAATGAGTCGTATTAAAATATTCAAAATTAATCCAATTAATCTTGAATTCGAATTTGAATTAAATCAATACATTAATTAAAATCGTCCAACCGATCTAATTAAATATATTTATTTAATTCGAATTATGAGCCTCTGATTTAATTGATCTTCATGAATTAAATCGAGATATGATATTTTTCTATTTAATTAAATCGAGATACCATATCTCAATTCAATTAAATCGAATACTATAACTTTATTCGAAAATTAAATCTCGAGATACAATATCTCAATTTATTATAGTTATTTAATTTATCAAAATAAATTAAATACTATTCATAATAATATTATTATCTATAAATAATGTCATTATTATTTTTCGAATTTTATATTACATTATAATATAATATAATATGATATGATATATATATATATATATCAACCCTAGATTAAATGTATTCTTTAAATCTTAAACATTTCTAATATTCAATGAATCTGGACACTATTGCTCGTGTTGGGCTATTCTTGTGTGTGACCCTGCAGACCCACATGAGATTGGCAGCGGGCCAATACTGTATCAGCCCACAAGTCACAAGCGGCCTCTAGCAAGACATTGCGAGTACCCAATTCATATGCGGATCGATGATACGATGCTACCTATGATACAACCATGTCACGTTCCTTTTGTCACGCGATAATTTGGTCAAGGATGAAGCATGGATAATGTCAACTTCCTGTTTTTGACCATTACTTTCTCGATTCTCGAGTAGTCTAATAATGGAAACTCCTTTCCTTCGTAGTATGGCAATACATTTCTCAGACTCACTCATCGAGAGGCCCAGTATTATCTCTCTACAAATGTGAGAGACAAATTTCATCTTGACCATTCACATTTCTCTGCATGAAAACCACTGATCCCGATCCAAGCCTTTATCATTACCCGGTCAAAGGTGACTTTTGACTAGGTCAAAAATCAGCGACTCATCATGTAGGAATCCATGATGATCTCAGGTCAAAGGGCATTGTGATACGGTTATATATGAGATAAGCTTATGGCTAAATTGTTAGTTATGATTAGTTTTGATGATGTCTTATATAGATGCCATTATTAAAAGCAAAAAGATTGAGTAATATATTGAGTAATATAGTTTTCTCCTACATTGACTAACTACTATGTTTAATATAGATTAGTCCAAGTTGAATCATGCAAAATAATCAAGAAGGAGATAAGGGATTAATTGAAAGAAGAACTTGCAAAGGTTGTCAAGGAAGCAAGATGTTATCAATAGATTTTGGAGGATAACCAAGAAGAAGAGAAGAGACTAGAGAAAGATGTTATCAAAAGAACTTGCACAGTATAATAGGAATATCAACATTCAAGTTCTTGTGATCGGGAAGTCTCTATGATAAGCGAAGTTGAAATGAAGTTTCATTACTTTATGGATATTGAAGAAGGTAGAAGCCGCAAAGAATGATGAGCCCAAGTTAAATGAAGAAGAATGATCAAGTTGGGAGATGGAAGAAGGAAGAACTTGATGAATGGAATGAGAATATAATTGTTCAAGTTATTATATTGATGCTAGAAGTTTCCAAGGTCATATGGAAGTAGAAATGGCTCAATTCAGAGTTAAAGTCAGCAAAATCAGCTTCAGGATGAGAAAACTCGAGTTCACAACTCAAAACTCGAGTTTTCCTACTTTGCTACAATGATTTGCTCCTCTGGTACAAGAAAACTTGAGTTTAGGACTCAAAACTCGAGTTTAGGACTCAAAACTCGAGTTTGTAGTGTCTTCAGCACCTCTGGCGTCTCTTGACTAGGAAAACTCAAGTTTCCAAGTGAAAACTCGAGTTTACAGCGTTGATCAGCACCTCTGCTACTCTATTTCACGTTCAGCACGGACAACGTCTGTAATTCGATGATATATCCTAAACCAGAAATTGGATTGAGTTGAAATCAATGGAATATGAAACTAGACTCCCAATGAGTCATTTTGATATAAAATTCAAGCCCAAAGAAGTTCAGATCAAGGAGCTATAAATTTTTGAAGTTGATAGTGAAATCCACTCCACACAACAAACCAAGCTTCAATGTTTTGAGTGTATCTCTCAAACTACAAATCCGATTGAGCTGAAATCGGTGGCATATGAAAATAGACTCAAATAGATTTCTATCAAGAGTTTAATAGACCAAAACAGAGTTCAGACCAAAGAGGTATGTCCATTGATAGTTGACAGTTATTTTCAAGAAAGCTCAACAAAGTCAAAACTCGAGTTTTCAAGTTCTAGAAAGCGGCCGAACTTGAGCATCTTCCAAACTCGAGTTTGTGAAACCAAAAATTGAGTTTTGATTAGACAAAGAGCAATCTGGAGTAACACAACGTCAAAACTCGAGTTTTGTAAATCAAAACTTGAGTTTTCATCTCACTTCAAAAAATCACCGTTTCGAAAATCCCGATTCTTCGATAAACATCCAGATGATTACCCAAATGATTTATAACACTTCTTAACATAATTTATATCATTTGTCTACATGTTTCAGATGATTAAAGGTTGTTAAACTGAAGATCAAGAGTAAAGTAAATGCTGATGTCATAGCTGGTTCAGAAAACGAAGTTCTAATGGCTAGTTCCATCTCGAGTCTAACGGCTATATTTCTTTATCCAACGGTCATTGAATCTTCTCAATGGTCATATATTGATCTCTACCTATAAAAGAAGAAGCATTCAAGGTTGATAAGAGAGAGCTTGCCTTTGTCAAGATGCCAACATCTGAATCCAACATTTATCTCACACACACTGTTTTCAATGTTTATATAGTTTACACTAGAGAGTGAAATGATTTGATTGTACTTCAATATTTATTCATCTTCTCTTCTATAGAGAATATTTCTGATTATTAAATCATTGTAAGAATCTCAAGTCGTGGGACTTGGAGATTGGGTTATCAGTTTACAACTTGTAAGGGGGAGTGTATCATAGTGAGAGGATAACTTCGAGTACAAAGTGTGTAAGCGATTGAAAGGTGTATCTCGGTGAGAGATTCGACTTCACAAGTGTCTGGGTGAACTTGTGCGTTTGTATAGGCTTCTCTTGTGCCCGGATAAACAAGAGGATAGTGGATTGAAAATCTCAAGTGGAGCTTGAGGACTGGATGTAGGTCAAGGATTGGGCCGAACCAGTATAAACCAGTTTGCATATTCTCTTTCCTTATCTCTTATATTTCCAGCATATATATTTGAATGTGCATATATATTTGAATGACTGATTATCACTTTATAAATTACTTCTGTCATTTAAACTGCTTTCAGTAAGTTCCAAAAAGTTTTTCAAACTAACTAAAGTTTTATTAAACACCCAGTTCACCCCCCTCTTGGGTGATAGCCAGGTTTGTCATAAATCCATGCAGCTTTCTCATAGTGGGTCGATATAGCACCTTGTACTCTTACAAGTGCCTATGACTTTGATTCGTATCTTCATACCTCGTCAAAGTCATACTTGTCTTATTTCATCTTCCCTCCCGTGTAAATGACTGACTAGGGACGTTTAGGATAATCTATAAGATATATCCAGAGATACAGTTATCACTATAAACATGCAAATGAAATGATAACTAAAGGATAATACTTTAAATAACATAAATGTTTAAGGAACAATGACTTGCCCCTAGGCATAATTTTCAACACTTTGATCTTAGTGACCTGAGTTAAGGATATATGACTCGCATTCTTGTTTTAGAAAATCAATTTATTAAAAAGCTTCTGACTCGACTCGAGTCATGTCTTGTGGTGCCTATGTCTGCTGCAGTGGTTATGACGGTGAGGTTGAAGCTCGACAGCACGCCTTCTGGATCAAGCAGCTAGGTCTGTTTTTCAAAGCCTGGCCTGAGAGCACCAGGGCCAGGGCCCGGAAGTTACTATTCCAAATTTTAACTATTTTTCCTTCGTTATTTTAAAGAAATATAATGAGTAAATTACAACATTAAATTAAAGTTATAATTTATCAAATACATTTTGTCAACATTAAATATCAAAACAACACAAATCATCCAACAAAGCACAGTCACTAATTCATAATCAAAAGCAAACTATGTTCACAAATAACTCACATAAAACATAAGAAGCATACCACTAAGCGACATTAGTAGGATGACTATTATTATCATCATCTTCACCACTATCATCAATTTCAACAACATTTGATCGTGCTTCGCTTTCAGTAAGCTCTAGTTCATGAGTAAGAATATCATGAATTTCTTTTCCCATCATGAACACATCCATAATCTTTATACGCAACAAATAATAAACTAAATCATAAAATTAGAGTATAGTTATTATGTATTTGTACTTAAATGAATAAATAACTCTATAACAAATACAAAATACATATAAATTTGTAAATTACTATCGTATGTGAATCCATACATCCAAAAAATAATAATAATAAACTAAAAGAGCCTGTAAGGCCGGCCTGAGGCCCTCCAGGACTTATTTTATTAAACTCCTATAATTTTCTCAGCTTACATACTACATTGCCCAATAAAATTATTGGTTTTCTACTTTCGAGACACCCAGACATATACAATGTAATTATTGTATATTACTATACGTAAAACACACACACATAATTGTAATTATTGTATATTACTCTAGGTATATTTTTAGTATTTAAATTAGGTTCAATTTTACGTTTTAGAGTTATATCCTTATATTATAATTATTTTTCTTAAAAAATGGTTTCAATATAATGTTCAAACCTACCATTAATCCGTTATTTTCTTTTAACGTTGCAGCCCCGCTCCATAATTATTCTTCTATTTTTTATTGTTCAATTGTTTTGCCAAATTTTATTATTCAATCTTTTTGTTCGCCTTTTTTATTGTTCAATTTGAAACATATTTGTCTGTTTTAATTCAAGGGTCACATATTTTTTATATGTTGGGGGTATGACATGAATGAAAAATAAATTAGTTTATAATGATTTATAATAATTTCACTTTTTTATACATATGTACTTCCTCTGGTCCTTATTATAAGGCAACAACTAATAATTCTCACAAATCAGTTAAAGTCAATAAAGTTGTCCTAAAATTTATATAAATTCCAATATTACCCCTACTAATTGTACTAAATTCTAATATCATATTAACTATTACTCTCACCCACTACCTTTATTAATTAGGGGCATATATAAAAATGAATAATTAATGTTCCTTGGGACAAGCGAGTGACTTATAAAAATGATCAAATATATTTGTTAGTTGGTGCCTTATAATAAGGACAAGAGGGAGTACATTTTTTACTAAAAAATTTAATACATAAATAATCATTTTTTTCATAAAAATAGTAAATTAACTTAAAAATGAAAGAAATTAGTTTAATGATTTATAATAATTCTTACCAGGCCTTGTCCATTTCCCTTCATTGGGCCTCCATCCTTGTATGTTGGTTGTGTTAGTTCTCTTGGTGTTTTGATGATGCCTAGCAATTGTATTGAGTGATAAAAAGAATTGAAAGAAAGCTTGAGTTGTTAAAAAAATGTTTTAGAAAATGAGTAACTCAAGTTACTGTTTATAACTCGAGTTACAGGACTCAGAAAGCCCAATTTACTGTTCAAAGTAACTCAAGTTAATAATCGTAACTCAAGTTATAAGTTGAAGAAAAAATCAGTTTTGCAGAGATCATAACTCGAGTTACCACTTAGTAACTCAAGTTATGACTGTTCTTCAGTGTTTCAAAAAGCTTCTCGCGATATCAATTTTTAATCAGCTGAGGTAACTCGAGTTATCTAATATAACTCGAGTTATACACATATCAAAAAACTTCAACTGATATATAGCAACTCGAGTTGCTGGTAGTAACTCGAGTTAGATTATTCGCAATTGCTCTCTGTCTGATTTTATTGATAACATAACTCGAGTTATGGAGTGTAACTCGAGTTACATAATTCAAGGAAATCTCTGAAGCTTTTTTGTGCTATGAAGCAACTCGAGTTATCTGATACAACTCGAGTGAAGCAATATGCAATTTGCTCTCTGTATTAAGTTGCCACAAATACAACTCGAGTTAAGGAATGTAACTCGAGTTACATCATTAAGAGACTCTTCTCTGGAATTGAAATAATTTAAGTATAACTCGAGTTATGGTAAGCAACTCGAGTTACATATATCAGAATTTCGAATTCGTCGTGCTTGTAAACTGAAATCTTCTGATTATGCTTTGGGTACTTGATGTTATTGTTCCTTATCATCTCTAATCAATTTTAATCAGTTTGCTAGTAAGTTTTTAGACATGATTAACAGGTTTAAACTTCAAATTATCATAAAGCAAGATTGTGTCAGAAGCATTAATTGCAAAGCAGAGACATTCACCATTTTGGCAAGAAACGTTCGAGCAAGGGAAAGGCATTCCAGCTGTTCCCTAGACAACATTCGAGTGTGTTTCAACGGACAATTTGAATAAAGAATGTCAACGGAGAATAACGGACGAACGTCGGAAGCATACGAAGAGACGGAGCAACATAATCTCAATGGATATATTCATTACTCACAACGGCTCATTTAATCTCGTCTCAACGGTCATAAATGCTATCATCTATAAAACCCAGAAGCATTGAAGTCTCCAACCACCGACACTCTGTGCATTCAATTAGCAATTAAGTCTATTTACTGTTTCAACTCAAAAAGCTAATATCTTCAGATATATCAATCTTCAATGTTTATTCATCTACTCTTTTAGAGAGTTCTCTATTGATTATTTATCTTGTAAGAATCTCAAAGTATTGGGACTTTGGGATTGGGTTATTTGATTATAACTTGTAAGGGGGAGTAAGTTCTATTGAGAGAATTACTTCGTGAGTTACAGAGTGTGTAATCATTTGAGTTAGTGAAATCCCAGAGAGTCTGGGGACTGGACGTAGGTCAAGGATTTAGACCGAACCAGTATAAATCGCTTGTGTTCTTTCTTTTTATACCTTAGTCTGTTCATCCCTGTTTTTGTTACCTTTAAACAGAGCATTTTGTGGAAGAAAATTTAATATCCCCAATTCACCCCCCCTCTTGGTGATATTCTGTCTTTCGGGTTGGCCCAATTCTCTTAAGTTCATTAGAAAATACTCATAGTTTCATTGGAAAAACATCTAGTAGAAGAGGCTAGTCCCCAATCTTGTGGTGAATCAAAGTCCTCGAGCTTGGAGGCATGCCCTGACCTTGGTGGGGTACCGGTACCCCCACCTAAACTTTTACATATTAAAAAAAAAAGTTCAAACTTCTATTGGGAGAAGTGTCCATATTTAGTGTCGACAATGCTTTAAATAAAATTGCTTTTAATAGGTGGATACTTATACTTGGAAAAAATAAAAAATAAACTTGAAGCAAAGATCTAGATCAGCATATACAACACATACCTAACATCAATCACGGGTAAAAAAGGAAGAGCAAAACTTAGTGTTTTGTTGTAGAACACAAGTGTCTAGCCCAATGAGGCTAGGCGATGTTGATATAGGATCAATGAGCTCTCCCCAGATACTTATGAGAAAAGCACCTGAGTAGAGAAGATTACCATGGTATCTAGAAGGCGGATACCAGTGGGCAATCTCAGATCACTGTGCTACACAGTGGTGGCGTTTCGCCAATGGGTGGTGTGTCTGCATAGTGAGGCTGAATAGTGAATAATATCATAGAGAATGTAGAGAGTGCACCTTGTGGGTAACCTCCTATTTACAGGGATTACGTAGGGTTTCTCTCCTTGTCCTAGTGAATCCGTTATTCAGGTAGAGTGCGCCTCCCACGTTCTGCAAATGCCTGCTCCACTACCTGTACGGTTCTGAATCCCAGATACGATTAGAGAATGGCTCAACTCATACCTGGGTAGAAAGGATTCTGTAGCAAATACCCTTATTGGGCCGCATATCTGCTAGGCCCAATATATGGGTCCATAACAGTTGCCCCCAAGCTCGGTACTTCAGGTGTTCTGCTGTGCCGAGGTTCATGAAATAACCAACCCCGGCCCAATGACCGGTTTACATAGTGCGAGTTTCTTGCGAAAACGACCTTATGCCGATTAGACTTCCTTATGTCGGTCATAACCGACATAGTGGGCAAGCTTTCGCCTTCAATCCGGCTTTCATGAATCCTCGATTCGCGTTGACATATGGACTCCAGTGCTAACCGGCTTTACGAACTCCTGCGACACACACGTCGGTCAAAACCGGCATTATGAGCTCCAACCACGTGTTGCCCCTAATCGAGGTTATCATGGAAGCCTACTACCGTATAGATAGAGGCGATCAATTACCTACCCCCTTGAGGAATAGAACCATCGTTCTCTTCGCTACCTGTGTGTACTTAATGCCAACTCCTCGATTACCGAAGCACTTATTACTTCCGACGCTTACGTTTCCCAATTGAAGATAAGCGGTAGTCACTCCTGACATTCCCAAACACCATGCGCATTCTGGGGTGCCTATAAAATTCCTCTACTCCTTCCTCTTTCCTTCATCCATCGCCCTCAAACTTCATTTTCTTTGAAATCTTAGGAATTCTGAAGATGAACTACCATTATTTTCGAGTTGCCCCGAGTATATTAAGAAAATCACCGGCGGTACCCTCATTCATGCTCTTCAAAACAAGCCTACAATGCAGAGAATCGAAGAAGAAGAAAGAACCCAAAAATGACGCCAAGGTTCCTGAAATGCAAGACCATCCTCTGATGTATTTGCCAGTCTTCATTCACCTACCCCAAAGGGCATATGAGAGTGCCGGTGTATTTGCCTGTCTTCACGTGCACATCCCCAAATACACCTGGGCTCTTAAGGGTGTTGAGCCAAACTCTGGCTCAACTTCGTCTTCATGGGCTTTCAGAAGAATTTCTGGGGCCCTCACCATGGTAGAACCATGTAAAGGACACTTAACCATGGTCGGTTAACCTTGCAGACCTGGTGGTGACTTTTGGTGCCCATCCTCCACTGCGAACTGGGATGCCCATGCCGACAAGTTGCACACTTTAATTATTCATTTGGATCGTGCCATTGTATTTCCTTTGTGAAACCTTCCTTTTTTCCGTATGAATGCCATGTAACCTATTTGACTATTGAAAGAAATGGAAAGCGATTACAGTAAATCCATCCGTCTCTATATATTCTTTGTTTTGTAAACGAAACATGCTCATGGTAACATGCATATCGCCGCGCAAAGCCGCCCCTCTTCTGTTTTAGAAGAAAAACTAACCAATCACCGTCGATTCTTGGTTTACAATCAATCCGAGTTGACGTTAAAATCAAGGGCCCCTCCATCCGGGTTGCCGCTGAAATTAACTGCCACAAAAGCCGGATTTAGAATTAAAGTCAAGTGCCCCTCAATCCGGGTTGATGCTGAAATTAACCGCCCCGCAAGCCGGATTTAGAATTAAAATCGAGCGCCCCTCAATCTGGGTTGACGCTGAAATTAACCGCCCCGTAAGCCGGATTTAGAATTAAAATTAAGCGCCCCCAATCCGGGTTAAAGATTCGCGGGATGATTCGACCAGACGTTTCCCATTCCTACTGATAGCTACGCCTCTAGACTCCTCATGACGTACAGTCGCGGTTTTGTGTGGATTGGTGATTTGAAACAGCTGCACCTCACGTGAGCATTTATTGCTCACATCACCACCTGGCACTTGCCACGCCTTTCTAGGGTTGCAACCCTAATTACCAAAGCAAATTTACATCGCGACCCTCAGCGTTTCAAATTCATAACGTATATAAATTTGTCCAAGCGCTCTCTTCTTACCAATTTACACTGAAGTCATTTGGCCTTTCAGAAAGGACATCATCCTCTTGTTAGAGCACCTCGACGATCCAACAACAAAACTGCAATTTTATGAACTGACATAGGTATTTTTTTCTTTGGTCTTTTATTTATTCTTCAGATAGCTTTCCTCTGCCGCGTGTTGCCTTCTTTATGCCAACGTTATTTGTCTTTTCTAAACGCGCCTGAGTGCATTTTTGGGTTTCTTGGGTTTTTCTGAGTAGGTTTTCCTTTTTTCAAAAAGAATGGCGCGCACCGTACCACACATTTTCAACTCTAAAGAATCTTTGCCTCTTCTCCCTCCAGAAACTCGCACCCATCGGTCTTCTGTAGGTATGTACGGCAAGCGCACCGTTCCAAAGCATTCTGAGATCCCTAAACACGCTTTGTTGGCCCAACATTTTTCTTTCTGGGAGACCGCTTCTCCTGAAGACGAGAGGAACGATGCTTTACTTCGTCATCGACGAAGAAAAAGATATACCAGAAACATCCAAATACCATTCTACTCCACTGCTCCTTCAGCCACCGTGCCATCCTAAGGGTCCACACCGTGTGATGAGTGTTGTTACAAGAGTATTAACCTTGCTATGTTAGAGCATTATAGAGAAGCCGACTTACTAATAGCAAATTGCCGATGTAACATTCGTCCGTCAGGTAGCGAGCCTTTTCTAATTTCGGCCCTTCTTTTGTTTTTTATTTTAGGTATAGATGGCTTCTTCCTCAGACCACCCTGACCTGTCCGAGATGAAAGAGTCTAGCGCATCCGTCCCCACCAGGGACCCAACCGATTGAACATACATCGTTAACCCTTACTTGACCAGCATTAGAAGTATTATGGAAACAACGGACATCCGCCCCCTCGAACTACCGACGGGGAAGGGTATTCGATCCGGCTACCCCTTACGCGCGAATCAGTTGCGTCTGGGCGTCCGCAAGGCAAAGACCCCTACTTCTTCTTTCTCTACCGAGATATTATAACCCTTCTTGGTGTGAAATTTCCTTTTACCGAATTTCAAATAAATCTCCTGAACCACTTACATGTGGCCCCCTCACAACTTCACCCCAACGGGTGGGCCTTTGCGATCGCGTTTGAAAACTTATGCCAGAAAATGAAGATCATCTGCACTATTCCTGTGTTTATGTCTTTCTTTTCTCCATTAGAGACTAGCATGCTTCCTAGAGGTACCACGACCTGGTTCGGATGGACCTCTCTACGTAGCATTCGCGACCGTAAGCTCTTCAGACCTTTCATGGATTCCTAGAAGAATTTCAAAAATGCTTTTGTAAAAGTCATTGCCGACTCCCAGTGAGTACCTTGGTTTGTTCAAAGGATTCACTCAGGAAAAACCGAGGAAAAATTTCCCTTATACTGGCGTGCCTATCATCATACTGTTACGCCAGATGACTTGGTCCCAAAAAGTTTCTCAGACGCCGAAGTAACAACCAAGTTAAAACTTTTAGAACTCGCTTGTAAACTGAAGGACCCAATGGACCCAGCCGAGTTTATCCCTACACCATTAGTTATGAGATGAACAACGACGACTACGGGAATTGAACAACCCCCGCCTCTTCATTTGCATACATTGTTACTACTGATCCTAACAATTGCTGCTTTATATTTTTGCAGACCGTGATATGGGTAAACCGGACTTCCTGAACGTGTTCGTTGCTCTTTTGGAGGGTGCCGAGAATGTCGCCAACCCAAGAGATCAAACGACAGTAGCTACTGGAACTTCCCATAAACACTCCGCACCCAAAGGAGGGTCACTGTACGAGGAGGAAGCATCAAAGAAATCAAAGGGGAAACAGCCCCAAGAAGGACCAACAGGCCCGTCGCCCAACCTCGGTCCTTTAATAGAGATGAACCCAACCCCCTCCTCTATGGACAACGCCCCATCCTATGCCGAGCTTCCAGAGGAAGAGTTGTGGAAAAGTGGGGTGTCGAAAGACATTCTAGATGCTGTCCGGCCTCCTTCATGATTTCATAAGTCCCTTGGTCTTACTGAGGCTGAGAAAACCGAGATCGCTGACCTGGAAGTTAAGGGTCACCGAGCCGTCTCTCTCATCAGACCCTTTGTCATTCTCAAGGTCAAGTACGCCAAGATGACAGCCCAAATGCACCAGGTGGTTACGGAATGAGATAATCTAGCTCGGGAGCTCGCCCCTCTTAAAAATAATGCTGATATAGCGAAGGTTACCCAGGAAAGGAACCAGGCGCATGATAAGTTGCGAGCTGCTGAAGCTGTGAAGGATAAGCAGGAAGAGGAGATAAAGTCACTTAAAGCGAGCCTGTCTCAGATCGAGGATAAACTGACCATGGCCAATATGGATATAAACCGCTTGGAGGACCTCCACACCAATGACATCTTACTTGTCGAAAAACGCAATCAGATGCAGATCATGTTAAAGGTGTGTTGAAGGCGAAGGAGGAAGAACTCACTGCCGCCCAAGGTTACCTTACTAAATATGCCAGTGTCGCTGTGCAATCTTTTGACAATGCGGTGGCACAAATCCGAATCCTCAATCCCAATGTCACCCTGAATACCTCCGGGTTGCATTTTCAAGCATACGTCAACCAGAAAGGGAAACTGATTCCCTCTGGGGCTACCAAGGACGAAGATGACGAGGGAAATGTCGAGGAAGGTGAAGAAGAATCAGTCCCTCCCTCCTAGGCCTGTTCTCGGTCCTAACGACTCTTCCTCCTTTTTCATTTGTACAAACTTACTTATTAGCCTTCCGCTGTCGAGGTTATAACCCGGCTTTTGATTTGTAATGGATTGATTTGGCTTCGGCCTTGACAATGACCTTTATTTTGCCCAAGCTTTTCTCAATTTATTCATTATCTGCATTTATTGACCGGTTTGTTTCACACATATCAATTATACTAACCTGTGAAGCTTATACAACCGTAACAGCAATAAACCCGTAAATGTTTTTAACTTTATTCACTAAAGCTTTAACAATCCGACTTGATCAAGGTCGGTACGTTAGTCTATTTAGTTATCCGAGACTTATTTATCACCGGCCTTTTTCTGGCTTAACGCTTTATAACGCAAGAACTTTCTGAAACCGGTTTGAAAATTCTTTTTTGTTTGGCTCTTATAGGCCTTTCGAAGACTGGTTTCTTGACCATGACTCCATGCACACTACGAGAACTAGGTGTGTATGCCCAATAATTCGTGCGTGATTACACGATTTTCGAAAAGTTGGCGTTTGCACCATAAATTTCTACGTGTTTATTTCCTTGGTGGTTCTGAAAACTGGTGTGCGCACCCAGAGGTCAGACCTTTATATCTTAGCCATGTTTTCCAAAAACGGCTTTTTGGCCATGAATTCACACACGTTCCTTTATCAACGTGATTCTCGGAAATGGGTTTTCTGTACCTCAGAATCCAACACGTTTAATTTGGATCATTATTTTTAGAAACGGGTTTTGCGTTCCTCTGTTTCCTCCCTGTTTATAATGATGTCAAGATAAATTGAGCTGAAAATGGACTCCTAGGCCCCATATTCATTAATATAGCCAACATAATTCGGCAACGCCGTCATTACATAATGCCCTATAGGAGTAATCCCCTTCTTTCATAGCTCCCTGATGACCCTATACCTTGATATGGTCTGATTTTTAACTATAATATGCCTTCAGCTTGTCAACGTTCCAAGTTCGCTTAACGGGCTTCTTCTTCAAAGTCTCAAGCTTATAAGCACCTCTGCCCAAGCTCTTCGTTACGCGGTATGGACCTTCCCAATTTGCTACGAACTTCCCCTGCCTGGCATTCTTGTTGCCTATGTTGGCCCGGCGAAGGACGAGGTCTCCTTTGTGAAAACTTCGGGGTCTGACCTTCTTGTTATATCGGTTGGCGATGAGTCGCTCAGCCGACAATTCCTGGCAATGTGTTGTAACCTGGGCTTCATCAACTAGGTCCAGCTCTACCGCAATGGCCTCACTGTTTTGGGATTCCCCATTACGAGAGTTTATCTTTCTCCATGAGGGCTCACCAATTTCAACCGGAATCATTGCCTCACAGCCGTAAGTCAGTCTGAATGGGGTCTCTTCGGTTGCTGTGTGAACAGAAGTCCAAAGTCCCCATAACACAGTATATAACTGCTCGACCCAGTCTGACTCTACCTCTTCCATCTGCTTTTGCAACCCTTCAAGAATAACTTTGTTAGCCGCTTCAGCCTGCCCATTGGACTGCGGATGCTCGACAGAAGCAAAGTGTTGCTCAATGTGGTAGTCAACCATCATCTCTTAGAAACCTTTGTTAGTGAACTGGATTCCATTATCCGTAATAACCTCAGCCGGGATCCCAAAACGGTAAGTGATATTTCTCTTTACGAATTTCTGCACTCGAGCCGAGGTTATGGTTGCCAATGGTTCCGCCTCTATCCATTTCGTGAAGTAATCTACGACCACTATGAGCCACTGCAACTACCCTGGCACTGGCTTAAAGGGCCATAGCAAATCCATATCCCACTTGAAGAATGGCCATGGGGCTGAGATTGAAGTTAACTTTGATGGGGGAATCTGGATCACTTTACCGTGCTTCTGACAGCTATCACACATGCGTACATGCTCTTTAGCATCTGCTGCCATAGACGGCCAAAAGAACCCGACCCGAACCGCTTTACGGGCAAAAGCCTTAGCGCCCACATGGTGTCTGTTGATCCCCTCATGTATTTCGGATAGCACATACCTGGCCTCGGCCATATTGAGACATTTCATCATTGGGGAATGGAAACCTTTCTGATACAGGTCATCCCCAACCATGGCATACGATGCCGCCGTTCTTACTAATTTCTTTGCCTCTGCTGCTTCATCTGGGAGGATTCCTCTCTCAAGATAGTCAGCAATTGGCTTCCTCCAATCTGTTACCTCCGAGATGACCATCACACAACTTGGTTCTGTCAAGTTTTGTTGAACTATTATGCGATGATTTCTGGGACTCTTTGTACTTGCTAGTTTGGATAAGATATCCGCCCTAATATTCTCTCCCCTGGGAATGTGAGCTACTTCCACTTTGTCGAAATCAGCCATAATATGTCGTACTTTCCCCAAATATTTAACCATTAGGGGTCCCTTAGCCTGGTAAGTCCCATCAATTTGCGAAGCCACCAATTGGGAGTCCGTGGAACATGAACTTTTCTAGCCCCACTCTCTTTAGCCTGAAGTAACCCAGTAATTAAAGCCTCATACTCCGCCTGATTGTTGGACGTTTTGAAATTAAAACGAAGGGAATGCTCTAATGGTATTCCTTCTGGACTTTCAATAATTATCCCAGCTCCGCTTCCCTTCTCGTTCGAGGATCCATCAACGAATATCCTCCAAATCGTCGCGTCCTCTCCCTCCCCTCCTTCCAAAGGGGTAAGTTCCATCACAAAATCAGCTAATACTTGTGATTTAATTGCATGCCGGGCTTCATAAGTTATGTCGAACTCAGACAATTTGATAGCCCAGCTAACTATTCGTCCCGCCAAATCTGGCTTGTGAAGAATCTGCCTAATTGGTTGACCAATGCGAACGATGATATGATGGCTCTGAAATTACGTACGCAACCGCCTTGCTGTAATGAGTAAGGAAAAAGCCATCTTTTCTAGCTTTTGGTACCTCAACTCCGAGCCTTGTAAAGCCCGACTTACAAAATATCTTGGACTCGGCCTTCCTCGGCCCCTCTCTAACCAAAGCGGCACTTGCCTCTTCTCCAACGGACAAATATAGAATCAAACTCTCCCCGGGTTCTGGCCTTGACAACACCGGTGGAGTGGATAAGCAATGCTTGATTTTCGCAAACACCACATCACATTCCTGGTTCCATCCACTTGAGGCCTCTTTCTTTAGTAATTTAAAGAACAAGAGAGAATTCTCTGCTGACTTTGGTAAGAAGCGAGTTAATGTCGCCAGCCTGCCAGTTAGTTGCTGCAACTCCTTCTTAGTTCGCGGAACCTGCATGTCCAACACAGGTTGGCACTTGTCTGGGTTCATCTCAATTCCCCTATGTCTTAAGAGGAAACCTCATAATTTTCCCGCAGGGACCCCGAAAGCACATTTCACCGGGTTCAAACGAATTTGGTATTTCGTCAGCTTGTCAAAAGTTTGCTGCAAATCACGCACATGGCTTGTTGCGTGCAAAGACTTGACGATCATATCATCTATGTAGACCTCGATATTCTTCCCGAGCTGATCTTCAAACACCCTATTCATCATTCTTTGATAAGTGGCTCCAGCATTCTTCAATCCAAACGGCATAACATTATAACAATAATTGGCCCTATCCGTGATGAAAGCGGTTTTTTCCTGGTCATCGGGGTGCATAGCTATTTGATTGTACCTGGAGTAAGCATCCATAAAAGAAAGCAATGGAAACCCGAACGAATTATCCACCAGTTGGTCTATATTTGGCATAGGGAAAGAGTCTTTTGGGCACACCTTATTCAAATCCTTATAATCCGTACATACCCTCCATTTGCCGTTCGCCTTCTTAACCATAACGACGTTTGACAACCATGTAGTATACTGTACCTGCCGATTGAAACCAGCTGCCAACAAGTCTTCCATATGTGCTTCTAAGGCTTTTCATCGGTCATCACCGATTTTCCTTTTCTTCTGGGAGACCAGGGTTGACCAGGACAAATGGCCAACTTATGACAGCAAAACTCGGGGTTCACTCCGGTAATATCCGAGGGTTGCCAAGCAAAGACATCCTTGTTATCTTGCAGAAAATCCTCCAGCTCGGCCCGAACCTCGGAATCCAACATTTTACCGACTTTGGTTGCATGTCCAGGCTCATCACCTAACATGAAGTCCGCCAATTCGCCACTCGGCTCGACTTTTTCATCTTCTCTTCCTCACGCAAATCCAACTTTACCGAATTGACCGACTTTCCGTCTACATCGGCTTTGATCGAAGCATCCTTATCTTTACGAGAAGTCGTCCTCCAACTGCTCTTTGCGCCCCTAACCGTGTTGAAATAGCATTGCCGAGATTCCTTTTGGTCGCCCTTTTCTGTCATAACTTGGTTCTTCTTATTGACCAACTTCAACTTCTGGTGTTTCGAAGACACCAACATATCCCATTCATGGATGGTCGGTCGCCCCAAGATGATGTTATATGACGAAGGAGAATCCGCTACTATAAACCTAACCCGGTCTATTCTAAAGGCTTCTCTTGTTCCCAGAGTTTGCTTCAAATCTATGTAACCCTTCGGGTGAGTATCCTGGCCATTGAATCCGGTCAGAGTCGTCTGACAGGGCTTTAAGTTTTCAGGGTTGAGCCTCATGCGTTTGAATGCATCCCATAGGATAATGTCGACCGCGCTGCCATTGTCAATGAAAATCTTTTTAACACAACAATTCCCCACCGTTCCAGTGATTACCAGACCGTTGTGATGACCGGGGGGTACGTCCTGCCTAATAAAACTAAGCACAGGGGATTCTGGTTTTGACAAATCTTTCTTGAACTCTGGATGGTCTCTAATGGAGAGTACCTCCCTCAGGTACCTCTTTCGCTGGCTTTTAGAATCTCCTCCTCCCCCGAAACCTCCGCTAATAACATTGCAGTCAAACTTGGAATCGGGGAATTCGTCGTCACTGAGACCGGCCTTCTTATTCTGGCCTCGCCTCTTCTTTTCGGAAGGTGGGCTTTTGCTTCGATCCTCACGCCGCTTCTGGTTTCGCCGCCCCTGCGTTTGAATCACATAATCACATACTTGCGGAGTTTTCCTTCACGAACAAACTTTTCAACTGCATCCCTCAAATCCCAGCAACTATCCACAGTGTGACGGTGCTGGTCATGAAATTCACAATACCGAGTTTTATCTAAAGTAGCCCCTCTCCTCATAGGCCAAGGCCGTTCAACCTCTTTCATCTCGGTCGCCGAAACCTCCTTCCAGATTTGTGCCTGGGAGACCTTCAATGGGGTATACCGATCAAAACTTCCTCCCGGCTTCCCCCCAATCATCCTACTATCACCACCACGTCCATAAAAATCCTGCCGACGTCCGCCATTTCGCTCTTTGCCTCTCGGGGGCTTTTACCCCTCTCTGGGCACTTAACTCAGCATCTCCATCTACTCGAGCTCCAAGTAAGTTTTAGCCTTGTCTCGGAACTCGACCAAGGTTTCAGGACGATGCTTTAACACGGATTTTTTCAAACGAGATGCCCCGTTAAGGCTGGCTATGACGAAATGGAGATGTAATCCTCTTTCAAACCAGGTACCTAAAGAGCTGTATCCTTAAAACGAGCCAAATACTTCTGCAAACTCTCCCCAGGAAGCTGCTTCACCTGGTCTAACCGGAATTCGGTCTTCGACTGCTTCCTACTTGTGGCAAAGTTGAGCAAAAACTTCTGCTCCAAAGACTTCATATCATTAATAGATTGCAATGGCAGAGAGTGGAACCAGTCCTGGGCCGGTCCCCTTAAGGTTCCTGCAAATAATCGTGGAATAACACGCCCCACGATTCCTTTTACCCTGATTTTTAGCTTGAAATTGTTCACGTGGTTAAGCAGGTCCTGGCTTCCATCATACTTCGATAACTCCCTCGAATCCAAACCTTTGGGGTAAACAGCGGCCATGATTTCATCCGAAAACTGGCTCAGGACGTTCTCCCCACCATGTCCTTCTCCACCTATCTTTGGGATGCTGCTCGACGGGGGTGTCATATTGTCCTTATTGCAATCCGGGTTCACGGCCGGTTGCTTTCCCTGATTGCGAGCCAAGTCGGCATTACCAACCCGGTGAACGTTGGTATTGACCTCTGTGGCTGTAGTGTCACTAACCAGGCTCGGTATGCTAGCATCATGACCGACATTCGGGGCTGGGCGTTCCAACATCCTAACCCGTTCCTCAAGCAACAGTATCTTCCTAGTTTCCCCTTCAAGATTCTTACTTCGGTCATCGGCGGCCATATCTCTCCCCTCATGCTCTTGACTGGGTTTCTCTACCTCAGTATGAATTGACGTTGAAATCGCTGCCCGGCTCGAGCCAGCTCCATCACGTTGCGCATTCCGGGTCGGTTTTTCCCTATGCACGAGACGTTCTTCCAGCTCCAGTCTAATCTACCCCTGCTCCTCCTGACGCCAGATGGCATTTTGACGCTCCATATCCTCTTGGATAAGCCGAATGTCTTCTTCTCTTTGAAGTCGCATACGAGTTTCCATGTTACCCATCCACTGAGTTAACGAACTGATCGCCTTATGCAACAACTTAGCGTCGGGATGCTCAAGCTGAAACTCCGAAGATGGAGGAGGAAGATCCTGCTGTAACTCCTGATGCTGCTGCAAAATACCTCGGATAGGATTAGGGGAATTTTCCGTATCCTCAGTCTCATCCTCTACTCTTACTACCCTACGGCCAGGGTTGGGAACCACAGAATTTGAATATTGGACCATTTTCTCCACACGTTGCTGCTGTGATTGTTCCTCTAGTAATCGATCTTGTCGAACTACCTGACTACAACTTCGAGTACTTATCGCCATCTTTAGTGGTCGTTACTGGCCTTTTGCGGCTTGGGAATCGAAATTTACAATCCCCACGCTGGCGCCAATGTTCTGTTGTAGAACACAAGTGTCTAGCCCAATGAGGCTAGGCGATGTTGATATAGGATCAATGAGCTCTCCCCAGATACTTATGAGAAAAGCACCTGAGCAGAGAAGATTACCGATGGTATCTTGAAGGACGATACCAGCGGGCAATCTCAGATCACTGTGCTACACGGTGGTGGCGTTTCGCCAATGGGGTGGTGTGTCTGCAGAGTGAGGCTGAATAGTGAATAATATCATAGAGAATGTAGAGAGTGCACCTGGTGGGTAACCTCTTATTTATAGGGATTACCTAGGGTTTCTCTCCTTGTCCTAGTGAATCCGTTATTCAGGTAGAGTGTGCCTCCCACGTTCTGCAAATGCCTGCTCCACTACCTGTACGGTTCTGAATCCCAGATACGATTAGAGAATGGCTCGACTCATACCTGGGTAGAAAGGATTCTATAGCAAATACCTTTATTGGGCCGCATATCTGTTAGGCCCAATATATGGGTCCATAATACTTAGATTCAACCACGTTTGTTAATGATCCTAATGAAAAAGATTAGCTACTGATGGCAATATCTATAAATAAGTCTAATAATAAAAAGTTCGTTATACTTAATTAAAGAAGCCTAATAATCACAAATTACTAACATGCTCAATGTGAACTAAATACTATGTGCATCATGTTCTGGAATTCTACTTCTTGCCTTGATTTTGTAAAATGATTCAGGTAAACATTAGACATTTAAGCATCCATATTGAAGGGAAGCAACATTTGTAAAAAATAGTAACAGAAAGCAACGTGATCATTAAGATGATCTTCGTCATCATCAGGTACTGTTTTTTTGAGTTTCTCAAACACATCAAAAACTTGATCAACATCACTCTTAAGCTTATGACTCAAAAATAAATAAATGTCAATAGAGCCCGATGCATTTTTATTTGAAAGAAAATTACTGACACTAATGCAAATTAAAAGTCTTCTTACAACTATCAAAAAGGACTTCTTACATCGGTTTTATAATTTTTATTTGAAATGCTCAATGGAATGCCAGAAGTTTGACATCCACTCCTAACCGCCAAAGCCATTTCTATTCTCAACTTCATTGGGATTCACGTTGAAGTTATATGAATCAATATCAACTTCATCCTTGGATTTTTTGCCATCTTTCGACATTCCTGCCCAACACTCGCCACTTACTCTTACTTATTTTAAACAATACTGACTTAATTAATATTCAATGTAAAATGATGCTTCAAGTTGGTTCAATTACAACAAAAAACAAGAACAAAGAATATGCAAAACGTAAAGTCTGATAAGAACGTCCCTTAAGAAAGGGATGTTGTAAGAGACTTACAGCGTCCCTATTTTAAAGGGATATCGTTTTTTCTTTTTTCTTTTTTCTTTTTTCTTTTTTTTTTTAAAAAAAACCCCAAACCTCAGGTTCAGGAGTGACTAAGAAGATTGAGAAATTCACCAAGTCCTACCTTTCTCTGTCACGGCCAGAACCCATTGGCGACCTAATGAACATCGCGTCCCGAGATGAGGCTTGGATGTGGAGGAAGAACCCTAGCAAAGAACACAGCGGAGAGTTTAAACGAGTTTGGAGGAATAGATCCACTGCTCTGTCTTGGATCTCCATGGAATCGATGTTCTGAGTCAAGACAGATCAGAAGAGGTTGGTGGTGGCTAAAGGAAAGGGGAAAGGGAAAGGGGAAAAGTTGAGGAACCAATGAAATTTGCCGGTGCCTTGCCATCCTTCTCCATAGCTGGTGGTCAAACCTGTAGATCTCTGTTGCTTGTGCCTTGCAAGACCTTCGCCGTCGCTGGTGGTCAAACATGTACACAGTCTCTAGCTGCGAAAAGAAAAACACAAGCAGACCTTCTTTCATTTGACATGCTCAATGGAATGCTAAAAGTTTGACATCCACTCCCAACCACCAAAGCCATCCCTATTCTCAATTTCATTGGGATTCATGTTGAAGTTATATGAATCAATATCAACTTCATCCTTGGATTTTTTGCCATTTTTCGACATTCCTGCATAACACATGCCACTTACACTTGCTTACTTTAAACGATACTGACTTAATTAATATACAATGTAAAATGATACTTCAAGTTGGTTCAATTACAACATAAAACAAGAACAACGAATATGCATAATGTAAAGTTGATGACCTCCAGCATTTGGATCGTACATGTATTAATACTTCCTCCCATCCTTATTACAAAACCCTTTACTGTGGCCCTTGATATAAAATTTTTTGTCTAGAGTATTAGTTGCTTCTGTAAATATCTCGTCTCAATTCTATTAACTAAATAACCTCCAATAACGAACTTAATCATTGATGGTAATGTTGAAATTTTAAAAATATTAATAACTAATTTTAACTAAATTTTTAAACTCATAAAAAATTATTAATGTTTTCATAACAAGGACAGGAGGTAGTCTTAAAATGAATCAACTTCAAGGTATGCAAATACCAAGTTGTTTTCCAATACTAATTAAGCAAATGGCTATGCCCCACCATTCACTTGAACGACCAAGCCAGGATTATAATGATCATGTATAACTTTACATCTGAATTCTCTTAACAAACTAATTATAACACATAATTATATGATGTGCTAAATAATACAAATGAAGTAAACTCTTGTGCAACTTATGGCTCTATTTATCTTTAGCCACAAATCAATGGAAATGAAAAATTAATGAAGTACTCCTGTTAATGCTTCCTCAACAACAATTAAGGAGGGAGGGGATGGGGGAATTAAGGAAGGTGCCTAGCTAGGGTATTTTAGAAAGTATATGTCATATTAACTAACATAACCAACTTCCTTAATCTATATGTCATATTAACTAACATAACCAACTTCCTTAATCTAATCAAATTAGGTAAATATGTCTTATATTAAGGACCGGATGGAGAAAGTAATTCAAATCTAATTTGGCCTTAATTTGATGGACTATTAAAAAGTCATATAAATAAGAACAAAATTTCAAGTTATGAAAACAAACCTGGCCGATACTATATAAATCAAACAGTGCCTATAAAAATGAAATAATTGAGGAAATATAATATTTAATTGAATTGAATTGAATTTTTTCATTAATATAAAATTTAATCGAAAACAAGAAGGGATAATTTACCACTACGTAACTTGGAAGTAGTAGACTCATCCTTTTTTTTTTTTTTTTTTTTTTTGACACAATCAGCTCTACCATATATGAGTGGCCAGCAATTTTTTCTTCATCGCCTCAAGGCCCAGGATTTGCAAATCCATTGCTCCATCAAGTGCTCTTTTAGCAAGTAAATTCGCAATACCATTGCAATCTTTGTGAAACACTTGGACATCCACACACCAATTCCACTCTAACATCCCTTTGATTTCCATGATCAGGGCAATATCTTTGTGCATCTCATGGACTTCAAATTTGGTCAAATGAACAGCCTCAGTAGAGTCGCTTCTCAAGATAATATCTCTAAAACCTACGTCCCAAGCTCTCTTAAGCCCCATCAGGCAACCCCATAGTTTAGCTGTGAGGGTATCCCCGGCACTTAATTTCAGAAGAAAAGCCTCCTTCATACAATTGTTTTAAAAACGCCTCCACAAGCTGCTTTTTCATTTGAAGGAGAATACGTGCCATCCACTTCTACAGTAATTTTCCTTCCTTTGAATTGATTATGATGTCTCGGGGAATGAGTATAGCCTTCAATTTTCTCAACTTCACTCCCTACATTTTTCTCAACTTCACTGATATTGCCACTACAACCTTTGTCCCTTGTTCTTCTCCAAGCTTCAACATCTTCTTTACACACTGCTCGCCACCCACACTTCTTTATTTTAATCGCTGGTGACTTATTTTCAATAGCATTCATGGAAAAAAGATGCCATTTGAAGTCCGTCCACAACCAAACAGGAATAACGAATATATAGAATATAAAGATGATGAATATGACCTAAAAGTAAATAAACATGAGGACCTGCAAAATACTCATTTGGAAAATCGTGATTAGGAAATCTGCAAGTCCAAAGAATTGAATCCCACTTTTCTCGAAACGCGTTATCGTGTTCTATCACTAAGCATATGGCTACGCCCCACCATTCACTTGAATCACAATAATGAGGGGATAAGCTTATTATGAATGACACATTTGGATGCCGGAATTCTTTGTCATCAAAGTAGTTTTGGTTATAAAACCATGATGTCACTTCGCTACCATGAATTATTAATACGCGAGTAGATTGTCTAAAGAAATCAAAAGGCTGGAACAAAAACAAAAGATTGTTTGTGTTAGTATGCAAGAAATGGAAATATATACAAGTCAAATAAACTAGATATTTATCATCAAAGAAATTGAGAAAAAAAAAAAAAACAATCAAGTCATTCTAAAATCTCACAATTCATGAACCCAATGATGTAATTGCAGATTTGGTATTTAAATCAACAACTTCATCGAGATTGAGAGCCTTTAAGAAAAAAGTTTCCATGTTAAAGAAGTATAATGATTAAGGTGAAACGGCAAGTAAAGACAAATGAAATAAACCTGCTGAGGTCGAAATGATTCAATGAAATCCCACAAGTGTTGTGAACTTCCGTAATGTCTCATTGATAAACGACCTACTACGAATATCCTTGATAGATTGTGGAAAAGATCGAAGCCATAGGCACCAAGAGAAACCAATAGATTGAAGCTTGGAAAGATTGGAAATGAGGCCAGATGGTAAGTCAATGAAATTGTTTCCACCTAGGAATAAACGTTTTAATGATGATAACTCGCTGATGTCATTAGGGAGTGATCCATCACGGAGGTTACAACAATATAACTTTAACTCGGTCAAGAATGACAGAGATGGCAGCAACATAAATTTTGTTGGGCTTGAAGGCCTTTGAAGAAGGGAGAAGCAACTCCATGATGATGAAGATTTTCCTTCTCCATTGTGCTCACAAAGTGATAGCCCTTTAATAGCAATGTAACTCAAATCAAGCATTTCCAAAGCCTCATTTTCAGTCAAATTCTCTGGCAGCCTTGAAAGCTCTGAGCAGCCGGAAACTTTGAAAATTCAGTGCTTTCAATTTACAAACATTATATGGAAGACAAACTAGCTTTTTGCAGTTCATCAAATTTAATTCAATGAGACCAATCAAGTTGCCCAGTGATTGAGGTAGTTTGGCTATAGCAGTCGACTCTAAATCAAGCTTAGATAGACGTTCCATCTCTTTTCCAAACTCAAGAAGTTTTCTAACTTTTGAACAACCAGATAGAACTAAAGTCTCCAAGCAATTCATCTCAAGTTTTCTTGGAAGGGTTTTAACATTTCTGCAATCTTTCAAATCAACAATGACAAGTTTCTGGTGATGGCCAAGAGACTAGTTAATTTCAACTAGGTTAGAACACCCTTCAAGAATCAGTTCTTCAAGATGAGGAATTCCATCAAAATTTGGGGTTTTGATGAGGTCTTCTGAATGAGAAAGATCAATGAACTTAAGGCTTTGGAAAGACTGACAAGAGAAAAAGAAATAGGGAGAGGAAAAAATAAGGCCTCAAAAATCAAAAGCTAATAGTAATTTATTAAAACAAGGACAAACAATTTAAATAAAAGGACTATAGTTACCTGTCTTCCTCTACAAAGTTCTTTTAACTTGCTATGTGGCATATATAGATCAACAAGTTCATGGAGCTGAGTTTGACTTGGCAAATAAAATAATGGAAAGCCCTCCCATTCTATTACTTTTAACTCTTTGGAAAGGGACTTGAGTCCATGTGGAAGATTCAATTGACAATATTGGGAAACATATGAGTAGATTGAAACGATAAGTAACTTAAGGTTACTCATCTTTGAGAAGGCTTCAGGATCCCAAAATGCATCACATGACTTTTCTAACATTAGAAATTTTCCCCGGATTGCTTCTGTGCCCTATAAAACAAGTCAAGATAAACATTTACAAGTGTTATGAAGTAAATTATTATAAAGAGTGCACAGTACAAACAAGAACTCTAAAATGTCACCTTATTTCTTTTGAGTATATGATTGGCATCCTCCAAGGACAATATCCTAGAACGCTTTCCGGCATCATCAGGCGATTCTTGAGACAATATATTGACCCGTATCTTGGAGAATTTCATGCACCCAAAAAACCCCTTCATAGTCAATCACTAGTGATTTATCAATAAAAACACTTATTCCAATTTTTGGGTGAAGATCCTTGTCCAAAGCTTCTAAAAATTTTATGACATGATCTTTGTCCATTCCATTGAAAAAGCAAGCAATATCCAAGAATATAGTCTTCTCCTTAATGTCTAATCCATCAAGACTTGCTTGAAGTATCTTCAAAATGTCATTTGGAGGAACCTTCTTGAACTTTGCTAGTGCATCATTCCATTCCTCTACAGTTCTTTCACAACGAGATGAGCCCAAAACTTTGAGCGCTAAAGGAAGGCCTCCAGCATATTCAATGATAGATCTAGCAAGGTCCAAGTAATCTTTATTTGGTTTATCTCCTTTAAAAGCTTTTTGAAGGAAAGTTCGGAGGACTCATTTTTACTCAAGAATCTGACATTATACTTAGCAGACACACCATGTGATGATAGCAAATGCTTATCCCTAGTTGATATTATTATTATTATGCTCCCTTCACTGAACAATCCTTGCTTTGGAGCCAAATCCTCAAGTTGGCTTATATCACTCACATCATCGAGGAAAAGTAGAAGTTTTATATCGCCTAACAAGTTTTTTATCAGCTTCTTTCCTTCACAACAATCATCCACTTCCATACTTATTTTATCTAAAGAAAAAAGAAGTTTTCGTTGCAACGAAATCAAACCATGTTTTTCATGTACCTCTAACATTATGAAGAAAGCAGTGAATCTCAAAGTTTTTGCACTTCTGCTCATAAAAACTCTAGCAAGCGTGGTTTTGCCTAAGCCTCCTGTGCCCCATATTACTACAAATCGAACTCCTTCGGGTTCACTGCCCCATATTTATAGCATGATTTTTTATTTTTTTTTTGGGCATGAAAACAGCGTGATCATTTAAGTCAATAGAATTTTAAAATTTTATGCATAAATGCTATAAATAGTTAATCTGAGATATAAAAAGGAAACAAGATCAGATATATATCAATTTTAAATTTATCCTAAAAATTAATTTAACTTAGTAAGAATAGGCGATAATTTCATTTAGAGAAGAGTTGTACGTAGCTTCTCGTATTTACAGACAATCACGAAGAGTATGAACCTACAATATAGTCTAGTGTTTATACGAAGAAGCAAAATCCTAGATTTTTTCTAATGAGATGATGAAACATAATTGTCACCATTATGTGTGTGTACACACCTTGCTAACTCCTCGATGTTGAAGTCATTAATTAACAGATTATGGTTTGAGATTCCTTTTATTTCTTAATTTTATTTAAGGAGCTTTTCACAAATACAATGTATTAAAAGTTCAAATCTAACACTGTATGTTAATTAACCATTCATGCCATAAAAAATAGCAAGTATTATAAATTGATAATTAATAAAGAATAAAATTTCAAAATATAGAAAATTATTAATTATTAATATTAATTATTTAATTATTTAATTAGATAATAATAATCATTAGTATTATTATGTAATTTTATTAAAATTCGGCATACCCACTTGATAACTAAAGAAAAAATTACCTTTTAAAAATGCTGTCTTTGATTGAAATTCTATGGGGAATCCTACTTCATCAGCAATCAATACAAGCTTATTTTACCAACAAATAGAACTACAAGCCCACAATTAAATAAATGAAGTTATAGTTTTTTTTTAAGTGAAAGCTTTGCACCTGAAAAACCATGATGGAGTTTAGAATCTTTTGAATTGAGTTTGAATATCGTCATCTTATTGCTCAACAAAAGAGAATAAGTGAAGATAATTATTCAGGGAAGTGAAAATTACCGGTTTTTTGAGTGACAACCAGATATAGCAGCAACTTTTTCTAGAGCATTCATCCATCCCAGCACCTTCATTTCGTCTTGTGCAAATATTTCCTCATGCTTTTTGAATGCTTCGCAAAACTTCCCTTTTGTTTTCTAACATCGATGGATCTACACCATAAAAGATTGGAAATACTTGAAGACTGGACACTTCCTTTAAATTTATGATCTTTTCAAGCTCATCCAAACACCAAGTTGAAGAAGTGTAACTTGGGGAGAGCACAACAATTGCAAAACGAGATTCTTCAATTGCTTGCAGTAAACTTGGTTTGATAGACTGTCCTCATTCAAGTTCTTCCTCATCCCTGAAAGTGTTTAATCCTTTGCGTTTTAAAGCAGCATATAAATGATCAGTAAAACTTGTGCGAATATCTTCCCCTCGAAAACTAAAAAACACGTGATACTTCCATCTCTTAGTCGAACCAGAAGAGCTTGAACAAAACCCAACTCCATCAGCATGATGTGCCATTGCAAGGATTTGGAATCTGAAGCCAATTTCAAAAGTAAAAAGTCAAAAACAGAAAGAATAATGCAAATCTAATAGGAACTTGAACAAACGTGTAGCAATCTGTAAGGGGATACTGAAGAAGGAAGAAAGTGAACCAATTTTCAGTTTCGAAGAAAAATCTTGAGATCTCTTGGGTATATTCAAACACATAAAGTGTTTGAAAAAAAAAATCCGAATCAGAAAATGCTGGTAAATCTATATATTCCCAGACATTTCCATGTCCCGAAACAAGTATATAATAGATTTCGCTAAAGAAAACAAAATATAATAGAAACATCAACAGACAAGGCATCAGCACAGAGTCTTATGGTTCTCTTACCATAAGATTCATTCGCTCTTCACGCTTGAATTAAATGGAAGCTGAATCTGTGTATATATTCTTTATCATTGCCGTTTGAAATTTCACAGATCTAAACAGTTATTTAACTGAAATAGATCTAGGAAGAAGAAACTTGAAGAATGAAATAATATCCAAAGATTTGTTTGATTTCAACCTCCTAAAGTGAAGTCCGTGACTGCTACAAATTCAATATGAAAAAATATCAAATGTCAAAACGTGTTACGGAAGATGCGAAGATCGAATTAAACAGAACGCGATTTTTCTGAGGCTCTGCTAGGGCTTCCAGCTGAAGATCTTCAAGCGCTCCGTCACCCACTGTGGCGCAGAAGATGAGTGTCCCCTCCGTTCGCATCTTGCAAGGGGGGAGAGTGAGGAAATGATTGAGGATGAACGAGAGGGCCAGAGCCAGAGGAAGAGGAAGGTGGCTGGTGTGGGTGGGGAATTTACAGACGCTGAATCGCTGAGAGCTAGAGATGAAAATTGGATGAAACCTGAGGACAAGGCGACGCCACCAAAGTCGTACAGGGAATCGCTGTTGCAAAACGTGAATCCAAAGACCTGCTTTGGTGGGAATGGGCGAAGGATGATGATGAAGACGAAGTGGAGGATTACGGAGCGAGACACAAATTTCGCTAGGGTCCTTAACCCTAACGACGGAATCAAGGTGGATTTCTCAAATCCATTATATCCTAAGTTTGATTTCGAAGAGAAAGAATGTGAAAGGTTAATGAAGGCTTTCAGAAGAACTTTAATAGTGAAGTTGATAGGAAGACAGATATCGTATGGATTCATGGTTAAAAAGTTGAGAACGCTTTGGGCAAGAAAATGAGATATCGATGTGTTCAACATGGAGAATGAGTTTTATCTGATCAATTTCCAAAGTAACGATGATTACATGGAAGCTCTTATTGGTAGTCCTTGGGTAATCGTTGATGCCTACCTGAATGTTGCAAGATGGCGCCCAGATTTTAACCCAAAGAATGCGAAAATTGAATCGGTTGTGGCGTGGGTGAGGTTTCCAGACTTGCCAGCTCCTTTATTTGACAAAAAATTTCTATTGAATCTGGGAAATTCCATTGGTAAAGCAATCAGACTTGATGTTCACACAGCACAGAGAGCTAGGGGGAAGATTGCGCGTATGTGCGTGGAACTTGATCTCACAAAGCCTTTGGTGCCAGAGTTTAATGTTGAAGGTTAGATTCTCAGTATGGTCTACGAAAGTCTAGGGATGCTTTGTCAGAAATGTGGGCAAGTAGGGCATAACCAGGAGGGATGTGGAAGGGCTGAGGAAAAAAGAAAGGATAGGGAAATGGAAGTAGAAGTAACAGCTCCTCAAGGAAATGATGGGGTTGTGAAGGAAGATGGCAGAGGTCGCTGGAAGACTGTAACTAGAAACAAAAGGCCTCGGAGCATCTTACCAGAGTCGCAAGATTTCAAGAGTGGAGGAAGGTTTAATGTCCTCATGGAGGGACCGAGGACTGGAAATCACACTTTGGAAGAAGACAGGGGACAACAAAATATCCTGAAAAAGAACAGTGCTAAGCGGATTCAAAAGGAGGGTAGTATTAGGCAGCATAAGAGGAATGGAATGGCTAACGTTCAGGGGGAAAAGAGCAAAAGACCAGATAATGCGGGCCCTTTGAGTTTGGGAAGGAAGGAGCAGGGTGGTAAGACTAGTAGCTTGGAGAGGGGTAACAAGGTTGAAAAAGGAGTAGGCTCTAGAAGAAACAAGGATCCAGTGGTAGTGCCTCACAGCTCTGAACAAAGGCCTGAGAGCGCTCTGACCACACAGAAACGTCAGGGCATGCGCATCACTGGGAAAGAGAATCTGAACCAGGAGATCTTGCAAGGCTGAGTAATTCACAGGATATGACCATAGGGAGTATTTCTTCAAAAGAGGAGAAAGAGGATAAAACCGAGGGTACTGATCATTGCATGGAGGAGGGATACCAGATCTCTCAAAGTGCAGATATAGGTCAGCTGATTAAGGATCTTACTGGTTCCTTTTTCTTGCTTTAAAATTTTGTGATGAAGTTCATAGTGTGGAATAGTAGGGGAGCGGCTAGCAAAGGTTTTGGATCTGTTTTGAAAGACATTAGATTTCAGTACAAATTGGATTTTGCTGTTATCTTGGAACCTCGCATTAGTGGTTATCAAGCAAATAAGGTCATTAGGAGCTGGGGATTCAAACATTGGAATAGAATGGAGGCCGATGGCTTTTCAAGAGGAATTTGGATTGTTTGGGAACGGGAGGATTTAAGTTTGGATGTTTTGGTAAAGGAGAATCACTTCATTCACTGTAGGTTGAGCCTTGGGGGAGCAAATATGCTTCTCACGGCAGTTTATGCAAGCCCCAATTAGCAAAATAGAAGATGCTTATGGGATAATTTGCGGGAACTAGCTGCTAGTGTGGCTGAACCGTGGCTGATTGCTAGTGATTTCAATGAAATCAGATCACCCCTGGAGCAAAAAGGAGGGGGAAAAGTGAATGAAACACGCTGTCAGAAATTTAATGAGTGGATACAAGCTTGTGACTTAATTGATGTAGATTCAAAGGGGCCCTTCTATACGTGGAAAGGACCAAAATGGGAGGGGCTAGAAAGAGTTTACAAGCAACTTGATCGATGCTTATGTAACATAAATTGGCTTGAAGAGTTTGCAGATGCGGACGTTCGTATACTTCCCCGTTTGTGTTCAGATCATCACCCTGTGTTTGTAAGCCTATTTACAGAAGCACACGTGCCAAGGGAGAAAAATTTCAGGTACGAGGCAATGTGGCAAATGCATGAGAATTTTAATCATGTAGTGAAAGAAAGTTGGAGGGGAGAGGATGAGGTACATAGAAAGCTGATAACTTTGCAGCAAGACCTCATGATGTGGAATAAGGAGGTGTTTGGACAAGTTGAAGGAAGGAAGAGAAGACTTTTGAACAGATTAAATGGGATTCAATGCTGCCTAGACAGAAGAAGCAACCCGGTTTTAATCAAGTTGGAATCTGAATTGGAGGAAGAGTTAATGCAAACACTGAGACAAGAAGAAGTCAAGTGGTTTCAAAAATCAAGAGGGCAATGGCTAGAGGAAGGAGATCGAAACACAAGGTATTATCATACGAAAACCTTGATTCGAAGAAGAAGAAAAAGGATTACAATGCTTAAAAACAACCAAGGGGAGTGGTGTGAGGATGAGACCATAATCGTGAATATGTTTCAGCATTTCTATATGAATCTGTTTTGTGAAGATACGAGAATTTAGAAGTTTGGTTTCCCACGAATCGAGTTGGGGAATGGTGAATGAAGGAAAACTAAGAAGGTTGGGCGGGGGTATACAAGATGAGGAGGTGAGGAGAGCATTTTTTCAGATGGGTGGTTTCAAAGCACCGGGAGGAGACGGATTGCCGGCCATTTTTTACCAACATAACGAGGGGCTGATTGGTCAAACAGTGGTCACATTCATAAGGGAGTTATGGCAAAATCTAGAGAGAATAGGGGAGATAAATGATACTTTACTAGTGTTAATCCCAAAAGTGGAGCAGCCTGAACATGTAAGTCAATTTCGACCTATAGCTTTATGTAATGTCTTATATAAAGGCTTGACAAAAGGGAGGGGAGCTCACAGAAAATATCAACACCTTCTAGACAAGATGCAATGTAAGCTAAATCAATGGAAAAAGCTAACTTTATCCTTAGCTGGACGTATTACTTTGGTTCAAGCGGTCACAAACCAGCTGGCAATATTTTCCATGCAGCACGCTCGCATTCCAATTGGAGTACGTCAAAGGATGGAAAAATTGCAAAGAGATTTTATATGGCAAAGTGATGAGGGCTCTAGGAAAATACATGCTGTGAATTGGGATATGATCTGTATGAAGAAAGAAAATGGAGGATTGGGATTGAGGAACTTAGAGAGGATGAACGATACTCTATTGGGTAGGGTTATTTGGAATGTTATTTCAAAACCAGAGAATCCTTGCTCTAAGGTTCTGACAGGGAAGTATGGAAGATAGTATGACCTCACAAAGGGGTGCAAAACGGCCAAGACAGATTCTGACCTGTGGAAAAATATGGCTATAATCTGGCCAAAGGTTACAGATCATGTCTGCTGGGACTTAGGAAATGGAGAAAGGGCAAAATTCTAGCATGACAAGTGGTTACAAGGTGGGAGGAAATTAAGTGAGCTGTGTCTAGGCCAACTGACAGAGGGTGAAGAGGATGTAAGGGTAGCTGATATGGTGAGTAACGGCAGATGGAACGTGGAGGTGGTGGCTGATAGGCTAAATGAATAAGGAAGGAATTTGCTCATGACCACAAATCCACCACATGCTTTAGCAGGAGTGGATGTTATATGGTGGGAATCTTCTCTGCATAATAACTATGAGGTGTCGGAGATGTATAATAGCTTGAGGAAGGAACAAGGAAATGGAGGAAAGGAGTGGAAGGTGTTGTGGAAGTGGAAGGGCCCGCGTATAGTGCAAATTTTTCTATGGTTAGCCATGCATAACAGGCTACTCACTAGTGAAAGGCGTGGCCGACTGATGGGAGGCAACCCTTGCTGTACAGATCAGGTTGAGCACTTAATGCATGTGCTGAGAGACTGTGACGTGGCTTGGAGATTGTGGGAGAAACTATGGGAAGGCAGAGTTGGGGAAGAGTTTACAAGGAAGGAAGGTTTGGAGTGGTTTGAGTGGAATCTAAGGCAAAAGAGCAGGAATTGGTGCCTAATTTTTGGTGTTACTTGCTGGATGCTGTGGACATGGAGGAATAAATCTCGGTTTGAGGAAGGTTATGTAATGCTTGACAAGCCTGATGCAGCGGTGATGTGGTTTGTCAAAGAAGTACAAAGAGCAAGGTTGGATTATGGAAGAGCAAGAGGTTCTCGAGTGGAGACACGTGTGGGGTAGGTAGCTCCTGTGAATGGATGTATAAAAGTTAATGTGGATGGAGCATCGAATAGAAGCAAGCAGATAGCAAGATGTGGGGGATTGCTGCGTGACAACACTAGAAAATGGTTGGGAGGTTTTTCAAAGAGATTAAGCTATTGCTCAGTTGCAAGGGCTGAGTTGTGGGCGTATTAGTTGGCTTACGACTTCTTTGTGAGCAAGGGATACTGATCACATTGTTATTGAAAGTGACTCGGCGGGCGCGTTGTAAATATGCTACGAGTCTTTGCAGAAGCTGAGATTGCTGAAAATCATTTTGTCGAAATTTTTGAGGCTATGAAGATCTTGCTAACCATAAAATTTGAGCATGTTTATAGGGAAAGTAACTACTGTCGGTGCGAGATATCTTTGGCTAGATGTAGTTTTGAGCGGGAGGATTTGTATGTTGTTTTTTAGGATCCTCCTTTTCTTTGTTATTAGACAATTGACGCAGGATTTGTATGGGTATAACATACCCAAGATGTATACTTGACTTAGCAATGTGAATGAGCTTAAGGCTCCGTTTTTACCCAAAAAAAAAAAATTATATATTATATGATACAAAGTATTCCTATTAACAAGGAAGTGACATATTCTTTTTCACTTTTCATTCCATATTCTCGTCCGTCAGTCCAAACATGCCACATTGGTTAATAAGTCCCTTTTAACTAACCCTTACCAATAAAATAATAATAGTTAAGTCATTAATAAATCTTAAATTAAAAAGGTTTAAACTTTAACCTTATTAAAAGTTTAAAATTCTCTTCATTTACATATCATTCCCACCTTTCTCTCTTTTTTTCCTCTTTCCAAAAAGAATTGAAATATAGTTATTAATAACACTCTTAGTAAACCTATATTTTGAACCAAAAATTTCTTTTTTATTGAATATATAATAAAGACCATGGGACTCTATGTAGCACATTTATGTGTTTTCAAAGACATAAATGATGCAATCTTGAATTTTTTTTAATAAAAGAGACACAAAAATATCACTTAAACTTTAAAAATTTAAATTAATGATTTTCTTATTAAAATGAATAGCACACCCTAGTAATTAACACCTAAATCTCCAAAATTAAATTAATGATTTCATTTAAGCGTGTAGTTTTGGAGTAAACGGGTGCCCTTTTTTAAACATAATATTTCGGGATACTTTTAGGTACTAAAAGAATATAGATCAACAATGAAAAAATACTTCATAATCTTAAAAAATTATTTTAAAATATTAAACAAATATCATAGATATTGAGTGGAATATATGACCCAAAACTGAAGCCTCTATGTAAGGACAAAATAGACTCATTGTAAATAATTAAAAACTATGCTTTAATGGATGGGAGACGTCACGGGACCCAGGCCTATCAAAGTCGAAGAAGGATGGTGATGAGAGATGGGTTGCGGCGAATTTTGCATTGCTTTTCATCCAAATAAACAACGCCTTGTACAAATGCGTGAGAGATGACAGGTTTAGTTCGCTGCCTCTAGTCCCAAGTCTGCCATTATTTACTATGTCATTTTGATGATTGAATATTTTATACACTATTTTTTGTCTCTTGATTAATAATTTAGGACTTTTAAGCTAATAAATAATGGCTTTTATACTTATTTGGGCTTTGGGCCTTTGATTATATTTTAGCCATTTTTAATAATAAAATTCTAGTTTTACATTGCTTTACTATTTTCACCATAACTCTTGAACCAGACATCAGATTTGCCTCATTTTTGTTTCATATTTTAGATGATTTAGAGAGCTACAGTTGTTATGAAGACATAAAGGGAAAATTCGGACAAGAGGGCGGTCGATTTTGGAGCCGAAGTCAGATGAATATTTATGGATTTTATTTGGGCTCGAATTTTGTAACTAAAGCCCACTTTTGATTTTATTTTCGTTTTAGGCTTAACCATTAGAACCGATTTCCATTTTAGGTTAACTTTAAGTTAGATGGCAGCCACTAACATTGATTCATTCACGTTTTTTAGATTTTGGTGGATCAAAATAGGAGTTTTTAAATTCTCTCAAATGTTCTTCATGTTCTTCATCTATTCTTCATTTTTTCCAGCCATGCTCGGCTAAACCTCTGTGATTAACCCAACGATGAGGATTCCATGATTCATCCAGAGAGCTTGTGCTTAATCAGTAACGTTACTCGTTTGTTTTCATCTTATCGTATTCGATTTTCGAAAATAGTTAGAATATTAGATTTAATATTCGGTTTGGTTCATCCCAAGGACTGAGTTTGAACTAAGTTTAAAGTTTTCTTTGTGCAATTGCATAGTGGGACGCCACTGTTCGGACATATTCTAGGCGATCGTCTAGTCGAGGGATTTTCTGGATGAACGCAGAGATTTCGGTTCATCCAGAACCAAATGCGAGTTCGTTCATATTTCGTACAATGATGGAATTCTCTGGAATCTGAATGTTGGGTTGATCATTTTTAATTTGTTTCTGCATATTTCATTCTGTTTCTATTTACTTTCATTTTTAATCTGTTTGAATCAACAAAACCCCCATTTTTATGTTTTTGTTTATTTATTCTTCATCAATTAAACCATTGCGAATTCATCGGGAAACGACCCGGGTTCCCTATTTCTACAAAATCGTTTTCGAACTTAGTTATTTTGGGAGACACGGAAAATCTCTTTCAAAATATGGCACCACTGCCGGGGAATTTGCATCGGTTTGATTAGTAACAGTAGTATAAATAGATTCATTTTGGTAGTTTAGGTGGTTCGGGTGGCTGGCCAGAAATTTTTCTGACCCAGGTCACTCAAACCAGGTCTTATTCACAAGGAATTGGGCATTGTAAGAAATAATCACTCCCAAGTAGGGAGTGAGGTATACCCTATTTTCCCCAAATTCCAACGTTTAGACCACTTTTTCGCTGTTTTAAGTTTTGATTTTGTGATTTCTACTATAGTAATTTTTTTTTTTGGAGTATCTCTGATTTGGTTGAAAATTGGTACAGTGATAGAAAATGGCCTAACTCATAGGACACATTGAAAATCTTTCCATGTGGTCTTCAGATTTTAGCCAAATTCCATCGATTAGACCACTTTTTCAATTTTTGAAGTTTTTTTATTCCATTTTTGGTCCCCCAATGGTCTAGGAGTTGCCCTGTCCAAGTCCCATAAATTTTAAAAATCATTTGATAGTGTTTCTGGACTTGTTTTGGTCAATTTCTACCATAGGTTTTTGCTTTTGTGTTGTTTCTTTTGTGTTGTCTTAGTGTTTTTCTACTTTTTACCACTTTTAGTGGCATTTTCGTAATTCTGATTGTCTAGTGGCTTTCGTAATTCTGAGTATCCGCAAATTCTGCCTTGAGTTTTTGTTGCATGAGTACTAGGAGTGCTGCTAATCCAGAAGACTTGTTGTCATTTGATCCTGAAATAGAAAGAACAATTCTTACTGCTAGAAGAGTTGTCAGGCTAAGTCGTGGGATTAATATTGACTTGGACATTGAGCCTGATTGTGGCCATTCGAATTGTGTCCATTCTGTTGATCTTTTTGATTGTGTTTCTGATAGTACTTCTGATAGTCTTGTTGTTTTCACTGATTCTAGTAACAATTTTGCTAACTCAGAAAGTATGGCAGAAGAACAGGAAAATCGTCCTACTTTAAAGGAATTGAATGAACCTGATGTTAATTATCAACCTTCGGGCATCCAATATCCTACCATTACTACTAACTTTAGCTTAAATCTGGTCTAATACACTTGTTGCCTAAGTTTCATGGTCTTTCAGGTGAGTGTTCCATTAAGCATTTGAAGGAATTCCATCTTGTGTGCAGCACAATGAAACCGCAAGCCATTGATGAAGATCATACCAAGCTGAGAGATTTTCCTTTCTCATTGGAAGGTGGAGCCAAAGACTGGTTATTGTACCTTCAGCCCTCATCTATTGGGAGCTGGACTGATGTTCAGAGGTTATTTATGGAGAAAAATTACCCTAGCTCAAGAGCAACTGCGATCAAGAAGGAAATTGGCAACATTAAACAGGCCAATGGGGAGACTTTGCATGAGTACTGGGAGAGGTTCAAAAGGTTATGTGCAAGCTTTCCACACCACCGAGATCACCGAGCAACTCTTGATTACCCATTTCTATGATGGTCGCGCAAACCGATGAAGACGAAGTTTGGTGGATGCTTAAGTGGTGGGGCTCTACGTAACAAAACACCTGAAGATGCCCAAGAATTGATATCTGAGATGGCAGCCAACTCTCAGCAATTTGGCACCAGGGCCAATAGTACTCCTGTTTACCATGTTCAAACACCTCCGGTCCAAGACGATTCTCGATATTAGAGAATAGACTTGATGATCGACCTCTCTGGTGAGGCGGTTAGCAAAGTGACTGACGGTACAATATTCTCCTCCTTCGATTGGGTACTCATGTGGGTTCTGTTCTAACCCTTACCATTCTACTGACTCTTGCCTTACCTTGCATGATCCTGCTTATCAAGACCAGTCAGTATCTTCTATAGGTGTTTTTCCAAGAAAGCCACAATACCAATAGAATAATGCATTCTCCAATACCTACAATCCTGGTTGGAGAAATCACCCCAATTTCCATTGGAACCAGAATCAGAACCAGGGTAACCAATATCAGCAGCAGAATTCTGGGAATTATCAGCAGAGATAGTACATACCACAGAATTTTCAGCAGCACTCTACACCTCCTTTGCCTTTGCCAGCACCACCTCCTCGACCAGCCATATGTGCACCTTCACAGGTAGCACAACAGTAGGCTAGTAGTAGTGGTGGTGGTTCCTAACTTGAAGATATGATGAAGCAATTTGTCATAGCCAATATGCAGTTCCAACAGCAAACTGACACTTCCATTCAGAGTTTGCAAACACAGATTGGGCAGTTGGCAACCTCATTGAACCGGCTTCAACCTCGGGGATCCAACACTCTCCCTTCACAAACAATTCCTAATCCTAAGGGGAATGTGAGTGCTATCTCCCTTCGTTCGGCAAGCAATTGGAGGAACCTAAACTAGCTGCAGATGTGACTTCCACATCAGAAAGAGAGTCAGAAAATGTGAAGATTGACTCTAAAAATAAAAAGGTAGTACAGTAAGGTGAAAAAGAAGACATTGTAAGTGGAGCTATATACCCAAGAGGGGGGGTGAATTGGGTATTTTAAAACTTTTCAGAAATTGCTCTGTTTTGAAGCTATAAAAACAGGTAAACAGAGTGAGGGAAGAAGAAGCTGGACACAAGGATTTATCTTGGTTCGGTCCAACTCTTTGACCTACGTCCCGATCCCCGAAACACTGGGATTTTCCACTATCACTCAATTACAATTACACACTCGTACTCGGGATGATCCTCTCCCTAGGACTCACTCCCCCTTACAAGTTGTAATTGTAAACAATCAGATACACACTCTGTACTCAAGAGTTATCCTCTCCCTAGGACTAACTCCCCCTTACAAGTTGTACTCTGATTTTCCCAATCTCCAAGTCACCTGACTTGAGATTGTTACAATGAATGATATACACAGAAATAAACTCTCTCTAAGAGTAGATATGATAAGCACTGAAGCTCAATGTATCACAAGATGCTACACAGATAAAACTGAAGAAATGAATATGAGTCTTGAATGAATTTCGTCTTCAGCAGCTGTGTCCATCGGAAAGGCTTGAATGCAACTCTATTTATACATAGAGATCATTAAATGACCGTTGCTTTCCAAATAGATCCGTTGGAGAAGTTCTCCCAGTGTTAGGAGGTGGCTCAGGCACTTTCTCTCTCCAATATTCTCTTAAACCAGTTGGCCAAGTAATCTGTGTTGCCCTTCTGTGAATTAATCCATTGGAGATGCAGTTGCTTGTTGTAGAAAACATTCTTAAATGTTTTGCAGACGTGTGCAGGTGGATTAGCCAAAGTTGTGCAACTTTATGATCAGTGCATTTAATGTTCTCAACCACTTTTTGCTTTTTGATTTATCACTTCAAAATCATTCTCTAAACCATCTGAAACTCACTAATAAAGTCATTAAACATAGCTAAGAGTAGTAGAGAATAATCCTGGAAAGTATTAAGTTAGACAAGAATGATTTGAAAAATCGTGTAAATCAAATTTCAAGATCACCAATCAAAACTCGAGTTTTGTTCTTCAAAACTTGAGTTTTCAACTGTGCACAAGACCAAACTCGGGTTTGCTTCTTCCAGAGAGCAACATCGTGATTTATGCTTCAAACCGGTTTTTCGATGAAAAACTCAAAACTCGAGTTTTGGACTATTGATATGAAAATGTAGTTTTAGTCCAAAACATCAAAACCGGAGGTTTTCATCCAAAACGGAGGTTTTCAAATCAAGAGAATACCGATGCTCTCGGGTTGTTCGAAACTCGAGTTTGGCTTCCCAAACTCGAGTTTTCACTTATAACATGAAAACTCGAAAACCGGTGATCATATCAAATCGGCGGTTTTGCTTCAAAGCTGGCGGTTTTGCAATTGTAAAAACTTGAGTGCTCTCGCGAGATCAAAACTCGAGTTTTGCTTCCAAAACTCGAGTTTTCATATATTTGTGAAAACTCTTGGAAAATCCGTCGATATTAAACTGGCGGTTTTCAAACCAAAAACTCGGCGGTGTTCATTTGTTGAAAAATTATCTCTTTGAGTAACATATCAAAACTCGAGTTTTGAACTTTTTCACAAAATGTGAGAAGTTCAAAACTGGCAGTGCTCTTTGTAAACTGGAGGTTTTGAAACTTGGAAAACTGAGGCACTCGGCCAGACCAAAACTCGAGTTTTACCCTAAAACTCGAGTTTTCATATGTTCACATGAAAACTCTAAGCGCGTTTTCGCCAAAACTCGGCGCTTTTGCCTTTGATCATATTTTCCTCGACAAGCCAAAACTCGAGTTTTAACCCAAAACTCGAGTTTTCCCTTGCTTGATAAAGGATTCGATTTTTGCAAGAGAAAACTTGTCATTTTGGTTTTCATGACTTTACAATTGTCCCAATCATCATCAAAACACATTGAGAACTAACAGACATCCCCATTCCTCTTCCTTTCCCTCAGAGAGCAATTCAATCCAAGAAGTTGGTGGAAAAAGCACAAGAGAATGATATACTTGAGACATTCAGAAGAGTAGAGATCAACATTCCTCTCTTAGATGCGTCAAACAAATTCCTAAATATGCCAAGTTTCGAAGGAGTTATGCACCAACAAGAGGCGGCGAAGGGGAGTGAACGAGTGAGTTTGATCCGAATGTATCAGCACTTATCCAGCCTACAATGCCTCGCAAGTGCAAGGATCCAGGGACGTTTTCTATCCCTTGCTGTTTTGGTAACTATAGATTTGATGATTGCATGCTAGATTTAGGTGCTTCTATTAATGTCATGCCTGCATCTATTTATAAATCTCTTGGTCTTGGTCCTTTACGTCCTACTGGTGTTGTTGTTCAGCTAGCTAATAGGAGTAATGTTTATCCTTCTGGTTCAGTTGAAAATGTATTAGTCAAAGTTAATGAACTGATATTCCCTACTGATTTTTACATCTTAGATATGGAGGATGAGTCTCCCAGTAGTAGGTCACCAATCATTCTAGGGAGGCCTTTCATAAAAACAGCTAGGACTAAGATAGATGTGCATTTCGGTACTCTTTCCATGGAGTTTGGTGATATATCTCGTGAATTTCAATATCTTTGATGCCATGAAACATCCTAATGAAGAACATTCGTTTCTTTGCATTGATGTGATTGATGATCTTGTGGATGATGTTACGCTGATTGGTGTCTTGATTATCGTTTTTGCATCGAGTGATTCTCCCATTTGTGCATGTCTTGATAATGAATGGTGCTCTGTTTGCACCTTGATTTGCTTAATGCTACATTATTTAGTGATTCGACTTGCTTGGTGATTCTACATTACATGTGGATTCTCGATATTGATTCCGAGTTTGAGCTTCATCCTGATCCTAATGTGCATCCTGGTTCTGATTTTGATGAGCTTAACTCTGATTTTGATGAGCTTGATTCTGATGTTAACATTGAGTTGTATAGACACAGTTCTTCTATTTCTTTGAATGTGGTTTCAGGCATTTCCAGTGTGATGAAATCCAAGTTTCTTCCCTCCACTGAGCAACCACCCAAGCTTGAGTTGAAATCCCTTCCAGATCACCTGAAGTATGCATTTCTGGAGGTGGATGAACAGTTGCCAGTCATTGTGGCAAATAATCTTCTACCTGACCAAGAAGAGAAGCTGCTAAGCTTATTGAGGGCAAATAAGAAAGCCATTGGGTGGACATTAGCTGACATCGTTGGCATTAGCCCTTCCATCTGTATGCATCGAATTCTGTTGGAAGAGGACTCTAAGCCAGTAAAGCAACCCCAGAGACGCCTTAATCCTCTTATACTTGATGTGTGAAGAAGGAGGTCACTAAGCTTTTGCAAGCTGGTATCATCTATCTCATTTCTGATAGCCAGTGGGTTAGCCCGATCCAGGTGGTTCCTAAGAAATCCAAAGTCACTGTGGTAGCCAATCGAAGAATGAGCTCATTCCTACTCGAGTTCAGAATAGTTGGAGAGTTTGCATCGACTATAGGAGACTCAACCAAGCCACTCGCAAGGATCATTACCCTCTACCTTTCATTGATCAGATGTTAGAGCAATTGGCTGGTAAGTCTCACTACTGCTTCTTGGATGGCTACTCCGGATACTTCGGATCCATATTGCTCCGAGGATCGGGAGAAGTCGACCTTCACATGCCCCTTTGGAACATATGCCTACCGAAGGATGCCTTTTGGCCTTTGCAACGCACCTGGCACCTTTCAGCGTTGTATGGTAAGCATTTTCTTTGATTTTCTAGAGGACTGTATGAAGGTTTTTATGGATGATTTCACTTGTAGATATGAGACCAACGAATTTTTTTAAGCGAGTTTTGTTAAAATGTTCTTTAGTAAAAAACATGAAAAAAATATCAATTGAACTTAAAATCTTAAATCAACGATTTCTTACTAAAATGAGTATTTAATTACTAAAATACTACAAGTAATTAAAACCAGGCAATAAGACTTATTTAGAATTATAGACTGTATTTTCTTTCTCTCTTTTTAATTTTTTTATGATTAAAAAAATTCAAACCATACAATTTTAAAGTTAGTTTTTAAAGACTTCTTAAAAAAAATAAGTGCATAATGCATGTCACCATTTTATGGTAAGATAAAGTCCATGCTACAAATTCCATAGAAAGACAAAGGGGAAATGAGAAGTAAAATATTGGGAATAAGCTCATGCTTCTCTTCTCTTCGGTCTTCATTCTTTACACATTCAAATTTCAATAACGTATTGTTAACGAAAAAAAAATTCAATAATGTATTACGATAGGACTATAACGTTCCTTTTTTTATAATTAATACAGGCAAGTCGAAGCTTGAAAAGTTGAAATAAGGACTAGACTAGAAAGACTAATCCCTAATACATCAAGCTAGATAAAAAACTAGGTGCAACATGCCAGTTGGTCCTTCAAAGCCATGTCCAGGCATCCTCTGGGTACTGTTGGAATTAGAACCACGTCAGCATCAACAGGAGCATCATGGCCTTGTTTGGCCATATAGTCAGCACATGAGATATTGGCTCTTAGAGTATAGTGAAGCTCCACGTTCGAATCTCGGAAAAGGAGGTCTTTAGTCTCTGTGATAATATCTCTGAGCGGGTGGTTAGCATGACAGCAGTCTCTCATGATGATATTAACGACATCAAGAGAATCAGAGTAGAGAACAATTCGTTGTATGCCCATATGTTGGACCATTTTTAATCCCAGCATGATGGTGTATATTTCTACCTCAATAACAGAGTGAAGACCAAGGGACTTATAAAACCCCATCAACCAACAACCTTGGGAATTCCTGATAACTCCACCACAGGCTACTTGGTGTTGATGACGCACAGATCCATCCACATTGATGTGAACCACATTTGCAAGGGGAGGGGTTCAAAACTTCTCCTCAATTTTGCAAAGATGGAAAACTTGGTGAGATAAATTTTGATTAGCAGTACTTTCCATGAGAAGATAGTTACACAAGTGAAGCATCTCCCTGGTATCTTTGCTTTTGCCTTGAAAGAGGAATTTGCATCGAGATGTCTAAAGGATCTAGCACCTAAGGCTAAAGACTCTTGGCCAAGAGAAGTTCTGAAACCTTCCTTTCCCTAGATTGTGATTAGTATTCCAGTTGAGCCAACCCTGCAAGGTACTTGTAAAAAACTAGGAGAAATAGTTAGGTTTTAAAATTTAATTCCACAAGTTCCTTGCTTTCTCGCAATCTCTAATTACATGAATCACATTCTCTTCGCAATTGCATTGGAAAGGACAAAGGCTTTCATTTGTAAGGCCTATTTTCACTCAGAGAGAGTTAGTGACTAGTCTCCCATGCCCGACCTACCACATGAAGTATTTAACCTTCTTAGGAAGCTCCCATTTCCATAACGAACACCAGAAATTATTAATAGTAGCTCCTGCTCGATCTGAGAGATAAAGATAAGCAGATTTGACATACAAACAACCATCTTTTGAAGCTCTCCAAGTAAAATGGCCGGGGAGGAGTTATTACAAGGTGGTTGCATTCTGGAGATAGTATTTATGATATTAAAGGGAAGAATGCCCTACCACCTGTTAGTGTCCCATCTTCCATTCATTAAAAGGTGATCCCTCACAGTCTCATTTTCATTTATTAAGGATGGATTCAGAGCAAAGGTAGCAAGGGGACGATCAAAAGGGAACCAAAGATCATACCCGAACTTAGTCCCCGCCCTGTTGTTGACCTTTTTCCCAACTCCACTAAGAAACTTATCCCAAACCTCTACAATAGCTTTCCAAGCAGTTGATGAATTCTTCTTTCTAAAGACCTTGGGCACAGAGGAGTCACCACAGTTATATTTAGACCAAAGGCATTGAACCCATAGAGCTTGCTTCTTAGTCAGGAGACTCCAACAGAGCTTCATAATAAATGCTTTATTTTGGTGACGGATATTTTTATATCCAAGACCTCCCTGCTTCTTAGCATGAGTGATTTTATCCTAGGCGATGAGGTGCATTTTTTTTATATCTTCGTCTTGAGACCAAAGAAACTTCCTTGAGATTTTATCAATTTCCTTAATAGTAAAAATGGACAGAAGATTTGACTGCATATAATAGGTGGGCAAGGATGACAATACAGATTTAATAAAGACCGAGCAACCAGCAATATTCAGAAATTTACTTTTCCACATAGAAAGTTTTTTCTGAGCCTTTTGCACAATGGGGTGATACGTCACTTTCATAACTCTGTTATGGATAATTGGCACCCCCAAGTACTTCCCAAGATTAGAAGTGATTCCAATCCCAAGCAACTGACTTAGCTCAAGAGCTCTATTAAAATTAACATTAGCAGAGCAAAACATCCAAGATTTGTTCAAATTGATTATGTGCCCCGAGACTTCACAGAAGCTTTGCATCACATTATGGACTTTAACCATTTGATTACAAGAAGCTTCTATAAAAAGAATGAGATCATCAGCAAAGAACAGATGATAGATATGAGGGCCACCTCTTTTAAAAGTAAATGGCTTCCACCATCGGCCTTCACACTTAGCTTTAATAAGGTGACCCAGACGTTCCATGCAAAGATCAAAAATATACGGGCTTAGGGGATCCCCTTGTCTAACACCTCTAGAAGGGGCGAAACTCGGGCTTTCATCACCATTCCAGAGAATAGACATGGAGGCAGTAGAAATACAAGCCATAATGACGTCAACAAGATTGTTCTCCAGATTTAAGCACGTAGGAGTATTTTTGATGAAACCCCAGTCAAGTCCGTCAAAATATTTCTCCATATCAATCTTGATAGCAACAAAACATTTCTTCCTACCCTTCATTCTCATAGATTGAATTATTTCTTGGGCAATAATAATGTTATCACAACTTGATCTGTTAGTAATAAAACTGCATTGCTCAGGGCTTATAAGGTGGTCCTTTACGTCTCTAAGTCTATCTGCCAGGACCTTAGTAATGATTTTGAAACTCACATTGCACAAGGATATGGGGCAAAAGTCTCTTAACTTAAGAGGGTTATCAACCTTCGGGATGAGAACAACCTTAGACTTGTTTATGCATGACAAAGTGGAGGGGTTATTGAAGCATTCTTCGATAAAGTCACAAATTTTGTCACCCACAACATTCCATTGAGCCTAAAAGAAGTGAGCTTGAAGGCCATCAGGCCCTGGGGCCTTGAAAGCACCCATAGCAAAAGTTGTATTTTTTATCTTAACTCTAGAAAATCTTCTCGAAAGCAAGTGCAACCTGTTAGCATCGAGAGAAGGGAAATTTGAACACCACTCGCTAGGGTCCTTCGAGAATCATCACAAGTGTAAAGGTTAAGAAAGAAATCATGGGCCAACATTTTTGCAGTTTCATGCTCTTCCACCCACTCGCCCGCATCATTCTGTATGGCTCCAATTCTTTCCTTCTTCCTTTTAATCACGGTAAAGGCATGGAAAAATCTTGTATTTCTATCTCCTCCCTGGAGCCATTTACTTCTGGATTTTTGGAACCAGGTGATTTCTTCTTGAGTAGCCACTTGATGATACTCATCCCATAATTTTTTCTCCAATCTAAATAGCCCGGTTTGCAGATTCATCTTCCTGCTTCTATCAATTCCCTCAAGGCGATGAATCAGCTCTTTTTTCTTTTGAGCGAAGTTCCCCACACGGTTATCGTTCCATTCCAAAGCAGATTTTTGAAAACTTTGTAGACCTTGAAGCCAATTTTTTTATGCCAAGCTTCTTTGGTGATGTCTTTGAAATCATCTTCCAAGGTCTATGCAATCTGATAAGAGAATGCTTTTGGAAAGCTTTTCCTCTGGGAGGAAGGATTCAAATTAACCACCACAATCCGATGATAATATTTAAATTTGAGCTCATGATGGACGGTGGAATTGGGAAAACAATTAATCCAATTGAGGTTGGTAAAGACCCAATCAAGTCTTTCCTTATGACCCTGTCTCTCCCATATGAATTTGTCTCCATAGACCTTGGCTTCAATAAGCTCAGTGTCATCAATGCAATCTTTGAATTGTTGCATTGATGCCCACGGAGGATTAGCACCGCCAAGCTTGTCGTTAGGAGATAAGAAAGCATTGAAATCACCCAAGACTAACCAAGGACAGCTATAGTTATCAATCAAACGGAGAGAGTCCCATAAAGAGGATCTTCCAATAGCAGTGGTTTCACCATAAACGATAGTCACGAGGCTAACTATGTTGCTAGCATGTTCTTTAACTTGAAATGAAGTAACTGTGTGGTGGAAGTAAGAAAGGTAATATCAAAAGCACCGTTGTCCCACAAAATCCAAATACCTCCAGAAAAACCAGTAGATTCTACCCGGATCCAGTGACTAAAACCAAACTTACGACATATTTTATTGGCTCTATCACCACTGGCACGAGGCTCCAAAAGACAAAGAATGTTAATGCAATACTTATGGACGATATCTTTAATCATTAAAATAATTATATAAAAACAAGGTAGGAAAGAGGCTACTTACCTGGAGTCTTCTGCCTCCCACCATGCTGTTGCCCAAATTGAGTTTCGGGCACAGAAGTACTGTTGCCTTCCATGAAATCTGGTGCTATATCCTCATTTGGATCCTAGTGGTTAGGTGGTTGTAGGCTGATTGATTGAGATAACTCATGATTTTGTTCCATAGTAGAATCCTCACGGTTGTGCTCCGTGGGCTTCTCGGAATAGGAGCCTTTTGGACCATAGAGTTTAGATTCCCTTAGACGATAATATGAGCTCATTGCCCCTTGGTTTTATTCTTCTTTTCCATGGATTTTTTGGTGCCCATGTGCAAGACCAAGGCCTTATTAATGTTGTGATTCCCTTTAGAAACTTGAGCTGGCGTCTGACTTGGTCCAACATTACTCAATAAATCCAACGAAATAACTGATCTAGTGGCATCCCTTTTATTCGGCCCATTAATCATTGAATTGTTAAAGGTGAGACTTCCTTCATGTAAATTATGCAACTCTTGGCCTGGTCCTTCATAATTTGAACTGTCCAGTGAACTATTGGGCTCAACTCCAACATCAGATTTGCTTGGCCCATCGGAAGAAGGCACTATCTTGGATTCCTTTGGCCTGTAATGAAATTTTGACTTATGCCCTAACTCAATTCTTTGGTTTTGTTGCTTGCTAGCTGGCATTTTCCTGACTTTCTGTGTAGATGATTTGACCAGGACATATTTGTCCATTCGGGTTTTAACTTTCTTAGGGGAGACTTTCGACTGAGGATCATCATTTTGGACTACGGGTGTCAGACGGCCATCCTCCTCATGATCTTCAATGGCTGTGAATCGAGAATTCAACCTAATAGGAACATTTTTCGCCAACTTAATTCCAGTCCCCGAGGTGTGACGCTGACCATCTCTAAAATTTGCCCGTTGGGGAATCCTATTCCGACTTGGTTGATGGCTAACCAGCATCCAAGGGCCGAAGGTATCTTCTGAGTTTGCCGCCAGAGAGTTCGCCGGTGGCCGATTTATGGGTTGTTTCGAAGGCTGTGGCGGCGGATTTACGTCAGCTTGGGAGTCCGATGAAGAACATATATATGGGCAATCATCACATTTATGACCAAAATGTCCACAGGAGAAGCAAATCATAGTAAGCCCCTCGTACTCTACATTGAAAATTGATTCTGCAACAATCACTTTTAGAACGAGTTTCTTCTGGAGATTGAGCTCCACACAAATCCTCACAAATTTCCCTCTCTAGATTTTTGGTGTTGCAGCTTGATAATCATGCAGGGTGTTCATGTCGACTTTGAGCGTGCGACCAATTCGATGTCCCAAGCATGAGATACAATGTTTACTGTAGCAATGCATTGGCACATCTGGGATACGGACCCAAGTGGCCACTCTGCCTAGAGGATTCTGGTATCGATTAAAATAAGTTGTCCAGTGTTGGACTAAGACACAATGTTGCTTGATTACCCAGGGACCCTCGTAGAGAACTTTCCGGTAATGTGCCCTTCATAGCTCTTGGTCTTGGAACCTAACAACAAAATAACTATTTGGGATGTCAATGAGTTCAAAATTTGAGAATCCCCAGAGTTTTTTCAAGAGATCCTTTAATACAAAGAGATTAAACTTCTTGCCAAGGACAGTGAGGATCGATGCATAATTCCATGGCTCACACCACTCATTGAATTCATCTTCTGTGCACGGCGCCACTGGATACAGATCCATTAGCTTTTTCATCTCTTCAGATTCCTCAGGCAATTTCCAGCATATTTCTTTTATCATCAGTGAAAAGATCATCTTCTTCCATTATGTGATTGCTATGAGCAACTCTGTTAAATCCCATTAAAGAAGCATGATAAGAGGTGAATTTTGGTTGTTTCCCTTCATTTTTGTCTGATGTTTCCTTCTTCTCAGAGTTCTTAATCTGCTCATTGGGTTGTTCTAACATTATGTCATCCATGGGATCACTACTACAAAATAGGGATACGGAGTCCTATTTTTTGTACTTTTGACGTCCTTTTCTTATGGGACGTATATCCGGGGGCGAGAGGAAAAACTTAAGGAGTCCTATTTCATAATAGGATGCCTAACATAAGGAGTCCAAGTTTTGGAATTGGACGTCTTAAGTATTTTTTTTAAAAAAAAAAATAGATGAGGACGGTGTGGGTGACGACGTTAAACACAGATCTGAGAAATTTCAGATCTGGAAAAAAAATCAGAACACATCTTTGAATATCAAAGTAAAATTAAACATGATGAAGCAGAGACGAGGCGAGAATCGGGGCAACATCAATGAGCTGGCCATCTGCATTTATTTGCAAAACAAAACAAAACAAAAAAAACATTAGGAATTGATAAAATCAAATGAGGAAAAAGGTAAAAGAAGAAGATGAATGCATAAATACCGAAATGGTCGAAGAGGAGATCGATCGTAGTTGTAGAACCGGACGGATGAAGAAGAAACAAACAGTGCCATGGGAGAAGAGTGACCTTGAGCGAGCGACGTCGGGCGAAACAAGCAAACGACTGCTGGCGAGTTGGGTGAAAGGTATGAGAGATTGCATGAGGTTCGGAGAATGGGTAAGGTTCGAGGTTCAAAGAGTGGGTGAATAAAACGCGTGAAAAGTGATACTCTTCCCGCTAGGATTTTCGTTTACCGCATTTTTCTTTTTTTGAATCACTTTTGGAGTCCAAGTTTTAAACTTGGACTTCAAAAGCATGACTTTGGAGTCCAAGTTTAAAACTTGGACTCCAAAAGTGCATTCTCTCTTGGCCCCACTTGCCGCACGATGTGACCCTCCGGCGCACAACCCCGCATGACGTGACATTCTTTTTCATGCGAATGACTTTTGGAGTCCAAGTTTTATACTTAGACTCCAAAAGCATGACTTTTGGAGTCCAAGTTAAAAACTTAGACTCCAAAAGTGTCCCCTCGCGGGCCCCCCCCCGCACGATGTGACGAATGACTTTTGGAGTCCAAGTTTTAAACTTGGACTCCAAAAGTCAATTTTTATCACATATAATTACAAAAATGCCACCGCCTTTCTTTTTTACTTCCTTTTTTCTTAAAAAGGACGTCTTTTTGAGACGCAAAAACCGTTTTTGTAGTAGTGGATAGCTGTGGGATTGATTCAATTTTCTTTTTTTCCAATCATCATGTCCCTCAGCTAGTAGCCGGTCCAGTGGAAGCTTTCTTTGCCCAGAGTCAGATAGTGGGAGGGCTTTGGTTGGTTTTGATGAGGCCATCGTTGAACACTACTTTATCAAAACCCAACTCAGTTGGGTTGAGTTAAACTTGACACTACTTTTAACGTTCCCTTTTAATCTAGAACAAACCATGTGGCCATGTGTCAGTGCTTTAGTACGTTTTTACTTTTTACACACAAACATATACACATATAGAGTCTAAATGTAAAATTTAGTTGATTTTGTTTTTTAAAAATTAAATAAGTTACTTAACATATCATATATTATGTATCATTAGACTATATATCAATTTACAAATTAAGTAAAATATTTGGGAGAAAAGTCATCAATATAAATAATTTAAAGTAATTTATTTACCATTTTAGTATCTCCAAATTAGAAAAGATGGATAGGTCTTATATTTAGAATAAAAGGTAGTATAAGATGTCTTTTAAAAATAAATTTTGGTTCAAAATATAATAGGTTGATAGAGTAACTAATAATTGTTTTTCACTTTTACCTCTTGCAAAAGAGAAAAAAAGGCGACAGATATTTTATGTTTTTATGAATGAATATTAAGTGTATATTTGACAATCACATTCTTTAATAAAGATAAAATAGATAAATTTATTAATTTAAGGTACAATAAATTATTTAAGTAACATTCGCTTGAATTAGTTAACATCGGTTTATATTATGGACCAAAGGTAGTATAATAAACTCCTTCATATTTTTTCTTCAGACTAATAATATTTTAAGGATAATTTTAATATTTTATAAGAATAACTAACCTTAACTACCTTTTAAAAATTGTTACTAGGAAAAACTCAGTTCCATCAATTCTAAGGATGGTAAAGGATTGCTTCATATGCTACCCTTTCAAGCTGCCAAGATTAGGCTTCTGAGAAGTTTGAGCATTCAAACCGAAAAAATGACATGTTTTAAAGTGCCCCATAATCCTCTACATAACTTCTGGATTCTTCGAGGGATAATACATTTGTACTTATTAAGTATTTCATGGACACTGTTATTTAATTTGATGGAGCATATAGGATTGATTTTCACTACGATTCAACTAGTGCTTTGTACGAGCTGTTAGTTTATTATAGTTAGAATGATTAGCTAACCTCTTTTTTTTTTTTTTTGTCATAGATTAACCTCGATATTTATTTAAACTCCATGGTTTCAATTGTTGCTTACTTTTTTATCCTCCTCATTCATGAAATAATGAATGCTGAGTTATTTTAAAAGTTCATAGAAAACAATGTAAGGAAACCATGTCCAGAAAACTCATTAAATCGTTGTTAAATTCTCAGTGAGGAATGACAGAACACTACGATTCTCAAAATCAAAGATAACAACATTCTTAGCAAAACTATCTCTGTTTCTTGTGCATTCGAGAGGCGTAGTTCCTAAACCATCCGCAAATATTCCATTGCTTTCACCTATCTCCATCACTGGTGAACGAATGTTAGCGATATTCGAAGAAGGAGAGCCTGTGACTGCCGTGCTTCTATTGTCATCACTAGGTCTATTTCTCACCTCTTTCAGAAAAGTTGCTAATAAAACATCCGCTGTATCCATCCTACTCTCTAGTGTTATACTTCCTGCCCTGTTTTTGTCATTGTAGTCTCCAATGCCTCCACTTGTTGCTCCATTCCAGTATCCTTCAACTCTCTCAGCAGAACCATTTCAACTTCCTATGCATTTGAAAGCCACAGGCTCTCCCAAAACTATTCCAAAATCTTCCTTACCTTTCTTTCTCCCTGAAACCATCTATGTACGAAAATATTCTTTTCTCACGTGCAATGGCCAAGACAAAAAATTCCCTAATTTCCCTTATATTAAGTCTTGGGCTTGGGCTTTCTCCTTCAGTAAGTGAATTTAGGTCCATTTCCATCATAATATTTTAAACAGATCCTCCAAACTCGTCTTTCTATATGTTTATTTTTGCATCACATTGCATCTATCTTACTGTTATTATCCTCTACTATCTGTCCATTTCTATTTATAATTTATAGTCGCAAAGATTGCCATGCATACATATATATACATGTAAAATGAAAACAGAATAGAATTATTTACTTTGTGGAAATCCTTAATGAGATGAGAAGAACATAAATTCTCCTGGTTTACTCGCCTCCATATGAAATAGGACCAATTTTGAAGGTCTGAGTGAATGAAAGAAAAATAAATAAAAGTCCCTGTTTAAGTGCTCTGATCTTTCCTGTGGGTTGGGTTGGAAATCATTTATGTATGATAGTTTCTGTTTCTTTTCTTTGTAGTAAACCATTAACTTTGTCTTGAACCCTTTTGTGCAGGTTCTTACTGTCCTTCCGAAACTGGAATATGGCGTACCCATATTTTGTGCTAACTTTTTCACAAGTGGCCGGTCAAAATATCATTGTGTTGTGAGTTAGCATATTCTCTGTTAGCTGAGTGTGCTTTTTTCTAGCTGCAAATTCTTCCTCCAACTTGCTGAGCAATAATGAAATTTGTTCTATTATTGTGGTTGCTGAATTTGGTCCTATGCTAATGGAGATTCAAGTGAATGCAATATTTCTTGTTCAAGCTTAGTTCACTAATTTAGAAAATTCGCTTGGGTTGAACTTCATTTTAAGTAAATTTTATTCATATTTAAGTTTTCATTGGCATTTGTTGCACAGCACCTGGCCTATGAGGATATTCTACTGTTGGAATTATATAGCATGCAACTTTGCATCATTATTTGCGTGTATTATGTCGATGTATTTTAGAGGAATGACATAGGTCTCAAAAGACTAATTTAATGACAGTCAGGTCTTGAAACTCTTTGAAGGAAGATAGATGGGTTGCAAATAGCCTATAAATAGATGTAAATACAAGTCTTAGTTGCAAATCGCTAGAATTAAGGCATTTAAGTCCGTTAGTCATTCAATAATTTCTATTCAAGACTCCTACATTTACAATTGCTTGTATAGGTATTTGCAACTCAATTACAATCTAATTGTTTTGGGACCTTGTGGTGATTAAACTGGTCTTTTGGGGCTTAACTGTTGCTCTCCCTCTGTTTTACTAGGCCATAATGTCAGTCTCATTAATCAATTAAAAAGATAAGTGTTATTGGAAACCCTGATTGAACTGGGTGAAAATAAATATTCTATTTACAAGGCATTACTTATCACCAGCAGACTTTAGTGCAAGGATGTGTCATTATTCTTTGGACAAGGTTCACACCTCTTCATCAGTTTATATTTGAAAAATATCTGAATAGATACGTCTACATTTTTGAAGCAGTTTATTTTGATGTGGTTCAAAATTTGTTAGGCATTAAGAAGGCTTAGAGTAGCTCCCTTCTTTTCTTTTGTTTCCTCTTTTTGTTTCCTTTCCAGTTTAAGCTTCTTTCCCTCTCTTGTTTTTCATAGTATATTCTTTATATTTTGTTAGCATTAATAGTTCGATTTTTTTTCTTGTTACTGCAAGCGCAGACTCTTAACGAAAGTGAAGAAGTCTTGTTCTTATAATCATAATTGCTACGTGCAACCATTACAATCTTTGCTTGCTATGCTTCTTTGACTCTTCTGATCTGTTCGAGTTTACATAGATTGGCATAGATTATTTAGAGTGGTTGATACATTTTCAAAATTAAATGTGCTAACTTCGAACTATTGAACTTCATCGGCAACTATAGTGTCAAAGAAAAGCCTTTCTTGACTCTGTAACTACAGAACGTGATTGCCTAATTTGGGCAATATGGCTTCATTTGTTCATTTTGGTGCAGTGCTTTTCCCTTAATTCTGTATTTTGCAATACATGTGATTTACATCATTAATAATTTAACTGTTAAAGCATAATTCTAAATTTTGTAAGTGTAACCTCTACTAATTTCATGAAGAATAGCCTGATATCTTGTTGGGTTCCCTTCTCCATTTTACAGTTGGCAATGAGCTTATAAAACCGTGCCTCGCCTTTATTTTTTACGTTCTTGATGTCCTTAGTGTTTTGAAGATTCTTTTTCTGATGGTGTTTGCAATACTACAAGAGTTTTTCACTTTTCCTTTTGTAACTTCAAAGTTCAAACATTACAAACAACTTACTGTGTTTTATGTGGAACACTAACTTTGGAGCATAGCATTCAAAATTTACAGGGACCTTAACCCATTGCATGATATTATTAATCGGCAGGATTATAAGGAAAAGTACTTTAGCAGCTTAATTCCTCTTGGCCTAAAATATGCTGAGGTAACTATAAACATGTTAGTTAGCCTCTTTAAAGTTGGTAAGGGCATCTTCGAATCTGTTTTATGTAGCAGTTCTTTGACTTCTTTCTATGACCTAGGTTTCTTAACAGAACACAAATTTCATGCAGCTTCTACCATGGGGAGGAAGCTCACAAGTGAATCCATCCAATTTTTTTCACTCATTGTCTTATGGACCAAGTTTCCATCAAGCCCGGAAAACTATGACATTCTGTATTCTCCATTCCAGGATTACTACAAAATATGAATACCATGATCTTTTCATACTATAGTATTGATAAGTATATATTTTATAATTAAATATGTGTATATTTTATGGTATAATGAGTTGGACTTATTAATAATTTATGCCTATTGAATTATCTTTTATACATTTATCCACCTTTTAATTAAATGTAGGATAAAATAATATTATAATAGAAAATCTATTGATATCCTATTTTGTTGTCTAAGAGATATTATGTGATCTAAGAGAGGCAAAAAATTAAATTGAAAAAGGATATAATATAATATATTATTATATTATATTAAATTGATAAAATATAATCAAAAGAAAGGAATCACAACTGCAACGCAAACAAGCAATATATATTAAGGGGAATAGCACGCACAAAGAGGACAACACACGGCACAGCAGCGGACGGCCAAAATCAAAGAAGTAGGAGGAGATTGAAAATGATTAGAGGCAGAGACGCAAGGACCTGAAGCAGAAACGGATCAGCAACGCACAACAGCCAGAAGCAATAAAGAGACGAAGCTCCACAGTAGTGGTGTCATCTCTTCGTTATTCTTTCTTTTATTTATTGATTCAGAGTTTCATCTTCATGTCATGGATTTTATTATAGCCGTGTGTGGCTAATTTTCTTTTCAACCTATGAACTTGTTTGGGTTCCGAGTTTATTCCCTCTATTAGTTTTGATTAATTTTATTCAGCTTATTTATTTTTGTCTTTATTGTTATGGCTTATTAAGTGGCCACTAGTAAGCATATTTTGGGGATTTAGGGTTGAACTTGGAAGAAGGAATCTTAAATTGACCTTGGGATTAAATAATGTGTAATTAGGTTTTGATCTAATTTGTGTCTAGGATAGGCATATACCTAGAAGTTCCGTATAATCAAATTAGAGTGAGTTCAATCTAAAACACATTTTAGTTAGTTGAGTGAAGCATTACAAAATTAATTAAGATAGGTTTATAAATTGACCAGAAGGTATTTATAGACATTAATACTCTAGATTAGCTAAGTAAATTAAGTCAAAATTAATTTAGTGGGGATTAATTCTAAGAAACCAACAAGAAATTAGTAACTCTAGGTTGTACTTCTCGAATTGGAATTCGCTCTTTTGCTACTATTAGATTCTTATTGATTTTCTTTTTATTATTGGAATCAATTCTAACTCACTCAACTTAAACAGAAAAAAGGAACTTAATATCTAATCGCTAGTTTGATTGAGTCTTCGTAGGGAACGATACTTTTCTTATCACTTTATTACTCGATACGGCTCGTATACTTGCGGAGTCTATAAGCTATACATTTTGCCCTATGAAGTTTTTGGCGCCGTTGCCGGGGACTTGAGGCAATTGGTGACTAGTATTAGAAATCCTTTAGTAGTTTTAGTTTGAGTATTTTTTTTTTTAAAAAATCTTTTTTCTTTCTTTATTTTTCTTTTCTTTTTAATTTTTGGTAATAGTTGGTACTTTGAGATTTATTTGGTTTTGCAGTACCTCGGTACATGTCTCGTAGAACCAAATCTACTAAAACACCACATAAAACAAGGAATCACTAGTGCAAAAAAGGGCTTTAAGACTGCCTCATTTAGACCGGAGATTCAACGCGCCGGTCTTAAAGGAATGACCGCTGGCATTTCCGTAAATATAAAGAACTCTTTGGACCGAATCATATTTTCATCGGTCTTAAATATATTATTCGAACCGGACACAAAAACAACCGGTCTTAAAAATGTTATTAAAAAAATTCAAATTTCAATTACTTTATAGAGAAATCTCATACAAATCGTACTTATATTTTCCGTGGTCCAACATAATAAGGAAAAATGTAAATATAAAATTCTCAAGGTTTTAAGACCGCACATATGTAATAGGCGGTCTTACAAGTTAAACTTTTAAGACCGGAGATATAATAAGGCCGGTCACAAAAATTTAATTAATTTTAAGACCGGACGTTTATAAGGACAGTCTTAAAGGTTAACTTTTAAGACCGTCTTATAATTTGTCCGTTCGTAAAGTTAAATATTTTAATCCGAACTTAAATTGTGGCGGCCAGTACCTCGATATTGAAGAAAATTAAACAAATAATTAATTACTTTAAGACCGGCCTTAAATATGAACGGTCTTGATTTTAATATTAAGACCGGACTTTATTTTTTGTTCGGTCTTAAAAATGAGGCGCCAACATAACATTTCTTCGTGCGAAATATTTTGTTACTCTCATTGAAGAACCTCTGTTCCCGTTGTGAAACCCTTCCTATTGCATTACCTCTCTTCCTCGCCCACGTACCATTAGCCTCTATTACGCTCTCATTTGCTCAGGCATTCCTCTCTTCCTGTCTCGAAAATGAACGATGAAAATGATTCCATTCGTGTTCCGGGAACGCCAATTACTAGTGTGAGTCAGAACGAACCCTCTTCATCTGACAATGTGCCTCGTAGCCGCCCAGCACGCCGTCGCAAAAGAGGCACAAGAATGATGGATGTAACCCTAAGTCGGACTTCTGGGTCAAAGCTGGAGATTCAATTTGATGAAAAGTTGCAACCTTTCGGTCCTAATAAAAGCGAATATACTAGTTTTGTGTTTGTGTCTTGCACGCAGCAAGGTTAGCATCTTGATGATGAGTGGAAAAATGTGGACTTCAGCAAAGTAAAGCAACCTATTTGGGACACTATCCGGCTTACATACACCGTCCACGACTCCGAGAAGTTGAAAGACAAGACATTGTCTTATTGTCTCAGGCGTCGGTGGAGGAAGTTTAAGACCTCTCTCGCTAACAAGTATATTTTTGCCGAGGTTTGATTGAACCATATTTTTACATGATTTTTAGTAAATAAATTGGGATTTATAATGCATTTCACATTAGTTATTGAGCTTAAAATGATGTTCTTTTGATAAATTGAGATTAAGAGTAAATATGTTAAATTAGGGCTAAAAAGGGCAAAATTGTCAAAAAATATAATTACTCTTAATTATTGATTTTTTATGAGAATATTTGATGTTGGATTAATTATTTTGATTGAAAATGCTTGAAAAGATTAAATCAAAAGTTAAAATGAAAGTTTTAATTCAAGTTTTAAAAGTTTCAGTTTGGTCCCTCCTCCAGAACTTTTTAAATTTTCACTTAGGTCCCTTGCACCTAAACTGCGTTTTGGCATTAAAGAAGTTGGGCAGCTGAACTTTGACTTTCTTTATTCATTAAAAGACAAGATCCGTGACACCAATAAAGAGGGAACCCGACACAATTAATAAAGAAGCAACACAACGTTTTGGCATTTTAGGAATTAGGTCATTGGGGATATTAAATGGAGGCCCGACACATTGAATGGGCCGGAGACCCGAGAGAGCTGGAGAAAGAGGAATTATTGACTAAATGAGAAGACCAGCGCCGCGAGGGGAGAGACGGCTGGAACGCAATCACGACCTACCCTCCTTCTTCCCTTGATCCGCTCCTCTCGCCGGCGACACCACTCCCCCCCTTCCGTCGCCGGCGAGCCACCCCTTCATCTCCAACCTCCAAGTCCTCCATTTTTTCGGCGAGCTCAACCTTGGCCGACACCATTTTCTCCTCCATTCTCCATTTTTCCAGTTATGCAGTTCGTATGGGATTTTCCAATGAACAAGTGTAGCCGATTCCTTACCTCTTGGTGATGATGAATTGTTCTTGAGCTTTATGGATACATAGGGGAGTTTTTACTATCATTCCATAGTCTAGATTTATACATATTGATTGCCTAGATTTAGGAATTGTTGTGTATAATTCTGAACTGAGATTGATGATTATTGTCTCTATTGGTTTGATATTTGTGATTGAGATTGGATTTGTAGTATGAAAATTATATTTATTTAAATTGCTTTGTGGTTGCAAAGAGACTAAGTTGATTAGCTTGATATTGTCTAATTAATTTGGTTGATTTGTGCATTTGAGGGACTGATTGGTACTCAATTTCAAGAAGACTCATGTTTACATTTTCCAATCTTAATTACACATTAAGTGGTTTTAAACAATTTCTTAAGAGGTAGTAGTTAGCTACGATCGTACAAGCTACTATTAATTGAGAATATTGGACTTAAGTGATATCTTGAGGTTTTTCTAATTAAGACTTAATGATTTTTAACTCCCATACTTTTTGAGCAAGGATAGTCACTTCTTCATTACCAAGAGCATCCATTATCTATATTTCCATTCCATTTTATAAAAATACCAAAAATAATAGTTAGCATTTAATTAAATTGCATTCTATTTTAGTTTATTAATCTAAAATCAAAACCCAACCCCCATTGTTTTCATTGCATTTGCATGACATTTAGATTACTTAGGATTCAATAAAAAGCTCCTCGAAAAGAGAGAACGATCCTAGGTTTGCCTATACGCAATCCTTGGTTAATTGTTGATTGTGGACCCCAAGGCTAATGACAAAAGGTCTTCATCAAATGGCGCCGTTGCCGGGGAGCTAAGTAATTGGCTCCCTAGGTAATCTAATTGTCAAATTTACTTTTGACAAGGGGTTTCTCGTGTGAAGCTTGTTAGTTTTGCATTTTTGATTTTTCATTGCATATAGTTTAGGATTTTTGAGTAGGTTGCATAGCATTCATTGCATTAGTGTATTGTCTTGACTTGGTAGCTTCTGTGTGGTGTGTTTGTATCAAATTCGATATGATTTTGAGCTTATTTGTTTGATCTCACCATGTCTCCAAGTTAATTTATAGCATACTTGCATATTTTATCATTTTGAAAAAAAAAAAAATCTTCTTTTCTTTTTCACTTGCATTTGTATTTTCTTAGATTCATTTTCTTAGTTTTTATTGTTTATTGTTAGAAAGTTATCTTGTGACCCATTGGGAATTAATTGTACAAAACTTTCATGGCTTGGTTTTACGATAATCATGATTTACCTTTCAATTCTCACTCTTTTGTAGGCAATCAAGGATGTGATGACCCATTTCACCAATACCATGAACCATACCAACAACCTCCATTCCAACAATATCATCAACCCTCTCACTTACCTTATCATCCTTCATTCCATCCCACTTCCATACCATGCCATCCATCTCATGAATCCCTATACCCATTTGAGCCACCTTATGAACCTCATTCTCAACCATGTCTGCCCAACCAAGATCCTTCATTTTGTGAAGACATTGGAGATTTCCAAAATCAAACGGCTTGGGCTGTAAATGATGAGTGGTCACATAAGGACGACTTTCATCAACAAATGGACTCTATTTGTAGAATGATGGAACAACAAGTGAAATCCTCTGAGAGATTAAGAAAGGAAATTGAGCAGCAAGAACAAAGGTTGAAAATGAATTTTCAACAAAATCCTTCTCTCATGGTCACACATGCACAAGAAATGGAGCAAGTACAAAAGCACATTGAAGAGTCTTCTCTACCATTTGGTAATGATCCTATCCTTATAGAAGTAGACTCTCCTACTACTTTGATTAATGAAGCAATTCATGATTTGAGTGATAATGAGGTGGATGAGGAAATCATTGTTGAATCCTCTCAATTATTCGAAAATGTAACTGCTCAACCAATTGGCTTTAGTAGTAGTGATTCGACTGTACTTGTTGATGAATGTGTTCCTATTTCTTCATGTGATGCTTTGACTGTTGAAAATGCTTCTCTTCATAGTACTATGGACGAATGCAATAAATTGAATGACATATTTTCATGCTCTTGTGAGGAATATCAAATTTGTGTGGATTGTTATGATGAAAAATATCATTTACTTATTGAGCTTCAAAAGAAAGCATTTAGTGAAGTGGTTGATTCTACCATTGATCATAATGCATCCTCTTGTACTATTGATGATAGTAAGCATGTCAATTTTGAAAAGATTGAATCAAGCATGGATGTCAATGTTGTTGATGATGTTCTTGCTCAATGGTATGTTGATTATCCCAATTTTGCATCTATGAGTGACTTTGGTAATTGTGCATGTTCTACTAATGAATGGTGTCCTATTTGCACCGAAATTAATGATGCATTATTTGGTGATTTTGGATTGATTAGCGATTCTACATTGATTGTGGATTCTGTTGTTGATGTGAGTGAGAACAATCATATCCTGGAATGTCAAATGCACGAAATTCCCATTGGATTACCTACTTGTAGTCTTGTTGGTGCCAAAGATTCTGAAATTTTGATTGATAAAATCTTGCATGTTGATGAATCTTTCCAACAAGTACTTTCTTGTGATTTGCCACCTCGATTTAGAAAAACAAGATAATTGTTTTGAATCTTTACACATTCCAGGTGGTGATGATTTGAAAAATTCTTCTTCATTCTTCCACTCTTTTTCCTTCCATCTCTTGTGATTGCGACAATGATTTGGTGTACTCCAACACTAAGTTGGATTCCATACCAACCACAAGAGAATTTTCACAATATAATTGGTTCCTTGACTCTTACTGATGGGAGTATCATTGATTTCCTTGGATGTGATAGTTACTTGGAGAGTTTGGTTTTAACATGCATTTAATTCATTTGAAATCTCTCCATGTTCTATTTTTGGATGGGATATTGCTATTTGCTTGTCTTCTTTGCAGGCACATTCTTGGAAAGGTTGTCGATGGAACCAACATCCACCGTACATTCTTGGACCTCTTCCAATTGATCCTGAGCCACCTCCACCAAGGAAATTCAATGCGGGAGAAAATGTTTTCAAAGACAAATGCATGATTCTCATTGGGATGAGAACTTCTCTTTCAAGTGACTCAAGATCCTCTAACAAAGGTTGTCTCTTTCCTCACTTATTTTCTTCCTAATTCATATGATTACTTGGGCTTAATTGTTGTATGAGGAAGATAAGTGTGGGGGAGGGACACAATCCAAATAGAAAAAGTAGAAATAATTTAGTTTAGTAGGTGGAATAAGAACCCCTATGTATGCTTTGCATCTTTTTTGGCCACTACCCTACTTAATTACCATTGTCCTTGAATTTCAACTTGTTTATCATTCTCTTTAGAGTGATTTTTCACATTGAGGACAATGTGTTGATTAAGTGTGGGGGAGGGGAAAATACATTTTGAATCCCAATTAATTGGTTGTTTTTAAATGAGAAAATGCCTAAAACTAGAAAATTTTCAAGAATGACTTGCTTTATTGCATGTTCTAAATGGTAAAGGGTCGCATTTGCCACTTTGGAAGTGTAATTTGTGAGAAATTCTTTGAGCTTTCATGAGATCTAGTGTTTTGGCAACTTTAAAAAAAAACCATGTCTTGTTTTTCAAATGAATGGGAAGAGAGATGAACCCACAATTAGATTTTTGCTTATTCCTTATTTTGAAAATGAGAGTTTATAAATCATTAGTGCATTTAAGAGTTAAGCATGATTGTAGTTGATTGCAATGTTTTGATTGGTTGTGTTTGTAAGGTTAGCACTTGGAATAGTTAAGTAGATGTTTTGTGGTTAGCTTGCTATGCAATTATTGTGTTAGAGTGAGCATTGGAGAAAAACCTTGTTGGAAGGATATTTGAGCCTTAAAGTTTTTTCATGTGTGTATGTTCACTTAGTTTTCACCTTCTAGAACTTGTTTCAACTCTTTTTCAAAACAATATTTGCATTAGTGTTATGAAAATGAAAGAGGCATTCAATTCTAAACCATATTCACCCAAACACAAACCTACATACATCTACCCTTTGCTTACCCTTCTTGAGCCATTCATATGTTGTATGCATGTCATTATTCATAGTGTTCATAGTATTCTAAAATCAAAAGTGAATTGCCAGTTTTAAAAAAAAAAAAAAAAAAAGAGTTGAACAATGTATATATTCAAATGCCAAGTTAAAAAAAAAAAAAAAAAAAAAAAAAAAAAATTGAAAAAAGAAGAAGAAAAAAGTGTTTTGTAGATGAAAAAAAATAAAAAAAAAAAAAACAAAAAGTAAAAAAAAAAGGATATCAAGAAGGCATTTGTTCATGATTTTCAAAATAATTGGCAAAAGTTTGTAAAGCTATTTAGATGCTATGAACTTGGTTATTAACTTTGATTTGCATATCAACTATTCATTTTTTTTAATTAATTCATTCCATTTAGCCTTCATCCAATATTACAAGCCTTTTAAGTCCTCTTGATTCATTTCATTGATTGCTATTAATAGTGGAGATATTAGAGTTGTTACAAGCTTATGGTAAGGTGTTGATAAAGTGAGCTAGAGTGAAATTATTCCAATAAGGTGAGATGAGTAAAATACCAATAATATGAGAGTTCTCTTGTGCTTCATTCTAATATTTTGAGTTGTATAGTCAAGCTAATTTCTTTACATTGCTTGATTATGACTAGTGTTGGCTTGAGGAATTTGATTAATTAATTCATTGCTTTTAATTATGAAATTGCTCATTTTTCAAATGCATTAGTGATTTGGATTTAGAATTTTGTACTCAATTGCCTTTGTTCAGGAGTACAAAGGTCTAAGTGTGGGGGAATTGATTGAACCATATTTTTACATGATTTTAGTAATTAAATTGGGATTTTAATGCATTTCTCATAGTTATTGAGCTTTAAAATGATTTCTTTTGATAAATTGAGATTAAGAGTAAATATGTTAAATTAGGGCTAAAAAGGGCAAAATTGTCAAAAAATGTAATTACTCTTAATTATTGATTTTTATGAGAATATTTGATGTTAGATTAATTATTTTGATTGAAAATGCTTGAAAAGATTAAATCAAAATTTAAAATGAAAGTTTTAATTCAAGTTTTAAAAGTTTCAGTTTGGTCCCTCCTCCAGAACTTTTTAAATTTTCACTTAGGTCCCTTGCACCTAAACTATGCGTTTTGGCATTAAAGAAGTTGGGCAGCTGAACTTTGACTTTCTTTATTCATTAAAACCTGCAGATCCGTGACACCTGCTGAAAGAGAACCAACCCGACACAATTAATAAAGAAGCAACAGAGCGTTTTGGCATTTTAGGAATTAGGTCAATGCCTTTGGGGATATTAAATGGAGGCCCGACACATTGAATGGGCCAGGAGACCCGAGACAGCTGGAGAAAGAGGAATTATTGATTAAATGCGAGAAGACCAGCGCCGCGAGGGGGAGCGGCCGAGAAACGCAATCACGACCTACCTCCATCCTCCTTCTTCCCTTGATCCATCCTCACCATTTTCCATCCGGCGACACCACGCCCCACCCCGTCATCATTCTTTTAGCCACCCCTTCATCTCCAACCTCCACCCTCCATTTTTTCATTAAAGCTCAACCTTTCGACACCATTTTCTCCTCCATTCTCCATTTTTCCATGGGTTATGCAGTTCGTATGGGATTTTCCAATGAACAAGTGTAGCCGATTCTTTTTACCTCTTGGTGATGATGAATTGTTCTTGAGCTTTATGGATACATAGGGGAGTTTTTACTATCATTCCATAGTCTAGATTTATACATATTGATTGCCTAGATTTAGGAATTGTTGTGTATAATTCTGAACTGAGATTGATGATTATTGTCTCTATTGGTTTGATATTTGTGATTGAGATTGGATTTGTAGTATGAAAATTATATTTATTTAAATTGCTTTGTGGTTGCAAAGAGACTAAGTTGATTAGCTTGATATTGTCTAATTAATTTGGTTGATTTGTGCATTTGAGGGACTGATTGGTACTCAATTTCAAGAAGACTCATGTTTACATTTTCCAATCTTAATTACACATTAAGTGGTTTTAAACAATTTCTTAAGAGGTAGTAGTTAGCTACGATCGTACAAGCTACTATTAATTGAGAATATTGGACTTAAGTGATATCTTGAGGTTTTTCTAATTAAGACTTAATGATTTTTAACTCCCATACTTTTTGAGCAAGGATAGTCACTTCTTCATTACCAAGAGCATCCATTATCTATATTTCCATTCCATTTTATAAAAATACCAAAAATAATAGTTAGCATTTAATTAAATTGCATCTCTATTTTAGTTTATTAATCTAAAATCAAAACCCAACCCCCATTGTTTTCATTGCATTTGCATGACATTTAGATTACTTAGGATTCAATAAAAAGCTCCTCGAAAAGAGAGAACGATCCTAGGTTTGCCTATACGCAATCCTTGGTTAATTGTTGATTAGACCCCAAGGCTAATGACAAAAGGTCTTCATCAAATGGCGTTCTGTTTGGGAGCTAAGTAATTGGCTCCCTAGGTAATCTGATTGTCAAATTTACTTTTGACAAGGGGTTTCTCGTGTGAAGCTTGTTAGTTTTGCATTTTTGATTTTTCATTGCATATAGTTTAGGATTTTTCATTGCCGAGGTTTAGCCCGACCAACATCCTTGGGATAAGTACACATTTATTGATGAACAAACTTGGCAACAATTTGTTCACCATGCGGACCACTCCCGAAGCTCGTGAGTTTATATTTAGTTTTTTTTGCCCTTTTGTTTGCTTATTAACCCGTCTTGATATGTGAATGTTATTGTGTTCATCTAATCCTGTTAGTTAAATTGTTTGGTGTGTGAATAGAAGTATACATTTCCTGCCGTTGTCTATAAAAGTCTGATATGTAAACCCTGAAAAGGCAAAATACTAAGAAGGTAATTAGGGAAATAATAATGGCATAAGAGTCAAGCCATTATTATAGTCTTAGTTCTGTTATAGTGGGTAGTGGTTAGACATTGTTGTTAGTTTACGTTACTATCTAATGAGGACTGCTGATCCCACGGATGCCTTAAAAGGATCAAGTTTGTATTATTACGTAAGCATAATTCTCTTTTATTTCTTAACCTATCTATCTAGCAAGACAAGACATAGCTCCAATTTCTTCTACAATTCTACATCTTCCTTACATAAAATGTTGAAACTTGATGAAGTGAATTTGACTAGTGTTTGAGGTTCATATCAAGCGTAAGTTCTCTAATTTCTTGTTAGTGAGATGGCTGGAATTCATAATTAATAGTTGTTTTCAATTCGATTCACGAAAGAAGGGAACGAGCACAGGAGATAGGAGAAAGAATGATTGCCCGCATAGGGCTTCTCGCTAGCGGATATGAAAAGGCTAAAAAAGAATTGATGGCAAAGCGGAAGAGATTGGATGATGAAGCGAGTAATCCAATCCTTCGCGGTACATGATCTGCCATCTCCAATACGTCGCGAGGAGTTGTGGTTGCACATTCAGAAAAAGCCAAGTGGCGCCTACACAAGTGAACAAACTCGTGTAGTTGCTGAAAGAATTGTAAGTATCATTTTTGTTATTTTTTAGTTACTAAACATGTTTCATTACTAAGCTTCTAGTTATCTGTATCTTACAGGAAGATCTTAAAAAGAAAGAAGCAAAGGGATCTTTTGTGTCTGATGGGAGGAGGATGTTCTGACCGTTGCGACCGGAAAACCGGATCATGGTGGGCGTGTAAAGGGGATTGGAGGACGGGTAGGCCTGAAGGAATACTTTGGTAAATCCAAACGCCATAGACAAAGTATGGTTACCTGGGAGGAGATGGAATAGTGGTGGCCAAATTAAGTGAGGATGCAGTGGCTAAAGAAGTAAGGTATCAATCCGAGATGAGCCAGATGAGGGAGGAATTGAATCAGATGAAGCTGCTTTTGAGCAATCGTCCAGAGACCAGTGTTCCCTTCACACATTCACCTGCACCTGTGCAGCAGAGCACTAGAGGGAGCTACACTGTTGGACAGTCAGAGCAACCTTGTGACCTATATGTGGAGGATCGTGATAGTCCTGCATGATTAGTTGCAAAAGGGACTATTCACAACTTATTGGGATCAACTGTACACCACCAACAAATAGCTGATGATGAAGTTAGAGTGTCAGTTGAAAAGGTGATCATTGATGCACATCTCCCTTTCCCAACTGATCAGCTGAAGCTTGTGAGTGATGTCAAGGGAACCTTCATCTCTTGGCTAGTGAAGCTTGTACATGTCTCTACTCCTCCTGAAACTTCAACCCCTCCTCCTCAAGTTCCATCCCCTCATCAAGCTCCATCCCCTCCTCAAGCTCAATCCCATACTGCTAAGTTGACTGGCACGGAAAAAATATCCAATATGGTGAAGAGTGGATATTTTAAAGATAAATCGTGGCCTGTCAATGAAGTAGTAGGCGTCCCTCATCCTCTTCCCATTCAAGTTGACACCGTTGATGTTGAGTCCCCTCGCTTCCTCGGCTCGAGGAGCTTACTCGATGCAATTGTTCAAATTTTTATGAAGTAAGTATCTTCTTCTATGAGTACATAATTTAAATGCATCGTTTAGACACACATACATATATACTAATTCCCTGATCAATGTCATTATTGTAGGTTCTTGCATCAAGAATTGGGTCAAAAGGGCAGGAGCAACGATTTTGGATTCTTGTGCCCTGTTGATAATTGAATATTTCATACACTACTTTTTGTCTCTTGATTTATAATTTAGGACTCTTTAGCTAATAAATAATGGCTTTTATACTTATTTGGGCCTTGGGCCTTTTATTATATTTTAGCCATTATTTAATAATAAATTTCAGTTTTACATTGCTTCACCATTTTTACCATAACTCTTGAACCAGACATCGGATTTGCCTCATCTTTGTCTCATATTGCAGATGATTCAGAGAGCTACAATTGTTATGCAGAAATGAAGAGCAAATTCTGACAAGAAGGCGGTCGATTTTGGAGCCGAAGTCATATGTATTTTTGGGCTCGAATTTTGTAATTAAAGCCCATTTTATTTTATTTTCGTTCGGGCCCGAATTGTGGATTGGAGCCCCATTTCATTTTGCCATTTTAGGTTAAGTGAGGCAGCAGCCACAAACACATTCTCATTCACGTTTTTAGAATTCGAGGATCAAAATAGTAGTTTTCAAATTCTCTGCAATGTTCTTCGTGTTCTTCGCGTTCTTCATCGGTTTTTCGTCTTTCTTAATTATGTTCGGCTAAATTTCTGAGATTGATCCACGATGAGGGTTCCATCCACTATCCAGAGGATTCGCACCTAATCGGTAACCGTCTAAGTCATTTCGTATCCCTTAATCGATTTGATTTTTGGTTCGGATTGGGTTTTTGATTAAAAACCCAAATCGATATTTCCCAAGGACGAAGTTTGATCAAGGTTAAAGTATTTCGTGCCATCGTACGTGAGGTGCGCCAACGATTCGAACAAATTCTGAATGATTGTTCAGTTGAGGAATTTCTAGACAAATGCGTAGATTTCGGTTTGTCTAGAGTCGATTACGAGTTTGGTTATAACTGTTTCGTTCGAGGAAGGGTAGTGGGTGAATCCGAAATCATGGGTTAATCCTTTAATCCTTTGTTTTCTATTTAATCTGTGTTATTTCGTTTTGTTTCTGCATATTTCCGTTTTCAATCTCTTGAATCAAAAACCCCGATTTTATCAACATTTCGTTTTATTGTCGTTCAAATTAAACCGATCAGAATTCGTTGGGAAACGACCCAGGTTACATTATACTGTAAATCCTTTTCTAATCTGGTTATTTTGGGAGATTACGGCAAATCTTTGTCAAAATATGGCGCCGTTGCCGGGGAATTTGCATCGGTTTGATTAGTAACAGTAGTGTAAATAGCTTCGTTTTTCGGGTAGTTTAGGTGGTTCGGGACGGACAGAAATTTTTCTCGACCCAGATCACTCAAACCAGGTCTTATTCACAAGGAATTGGGCATTCTAAGAAAGAGTCACTCCCAAATAGGGAGTGAGGTATACCCTATTTTCCCCAAATTCCAACGTTTAGACCACTTTTTCGCCGTTTTAATTTCCGATTTCATGATTTCTACTAGTCAGTTTTTTTCGGAGTATCTCCAATTTGGCTGAATTTTGGTACAGTGATAGAAAATGGGCTATCTCACAACACACTTTAAAATCTTTGATTTTCCATGTTCTAAGCTCCGTTTTGCCAAATTCCATCGTTTAGACCACTTTTTCAATTTTTGAAGTTTTTTTATTCCATTTTTGGGTTCCCCAATGGTCTAGGAGTTGCCCTGTCCAAGTCTCAAAAATTTTAAAAATCATTTGATAGTGTTTCTGGGCTTGTTTAGGTCAATTTCTACCATAGGTTTTTGTTTTTATGTTTGCTTTTGTGTGTCCTAGTGTTTTTCTACTTTATACCACTTTTAGTGGCATTTTCGTAATTCCGATTGGCTGGTGGCATTTTGTAATTCTGATTTTTTGCAGATTCTCGCCTTGTGACTATGCCGCATGAGTACTAGGAGCACTATCAATCCAGAAGACTTGTTGCCATTTGATCCGAAATTGAAAGGACAATTCTTATCATAGAAGAGTTGTTAGGCTAAGTCGGGATTAATACCGAATCGACATTGCACTTGAGTCCGATTGTGGCCATTCGATTGTGTCCATATTGTTGATCTCTCCGATTGTGTTTCGATAGTACTGATAGTCTTGTTGTTTTCACCGATTCTAGTAGCAATTTTCCTAACTCATATATTATGGCGTAAGAACAAAGAAAATCGTCCTACTTTAAAGGAATTGAATGAACTCCGATGTTAATTATCAACTTTCAGGCATCCAATATCCGCCCATGCTGCTAACTTTGAGCTTAAATCTGGTCTAATACACTTGCCGCCTAAGTTTCATGGTCTTTCAGGTGAGTGTGCCATTAAGCATTTGAAGGAATTCCATCTAGTGCAAAGACAATGAAACCACATGCCATTGATGAAGATCAAATCAAGCCGAGAGCTTTTCCTTTCTCATTGGAAGGTGGAGCCAAAGACCGGTTGTTGTACCTTTAGCCTTCATCTATCGGGAGCTGGACCGATGTTCGAGGTTATTTATGGAGAAATATTACCCTCGCCTCAAGAGCAACCGCGATCAAAAAGGAAATTGCCAACATTAAAAGCCAATGGGGAGACTTTGTATGAGTACCGGGGAGAGGTTCAAAAGGTTATGTGCAAGCTGTCCACACCACCGATCACCGAGCAACTCTTGATTACCCATTTCTATGATGGTCTACTACTAGTAGACAAAGGTTTGGTGGATGCTTCTAGCGGTGGGCTCTACGTAACAAGACACCCGAGGATGCCCGAGAATTGATATCCGAGATGGCGGCCAACTCTAAGCAATTTGGCACGGGGGCCTATAGTAATTCTATTTACCATGTGCAAACACCTCCAAACCCCAAAGTACGATTCTCGAGATTAGAGAATAGACTTGATGATCTGACCTCTGGTGAGGCAACTGGCAAGGATACGCACAAGACAATCTTCTCCTCCTCGATTGGGTACTCGTGGGTTCCGTTTCGACCCTTACCATTCTATCGACTCTTGCCCTACCTTGCATGATCCCGCTTTATCAAGACGGGGCCGTAGCTTCGGTGGGTGTTTTTCCGTGAAAGCCACAATACCAGCTAGGAGAATAATGCCTTTTCCAACACCTACAATCCTCGTTGGAGAAATCACCCCAATTTCCGTTGGAACCGAATCAAAACCGTAGTAACCAATATCAGCAAAATTCGGGAATTACCAAATGTAGACAAGACATGACATTTCACGTAATTTCCAACAAGAATCTGCACCTCCTTTGCCTTTGCCAACACCACCTCCTCGACCAGCCATATGTGCACCTCCACATGTGCAGCACAACAACAAGCTAGTAGTAATGGTAGTGGTGGTTCCTCCTTTGAGGATATGATGAAGCAATTTGTCACTGACCTAACATGGAGTTCGACAAAAGAACCGACACTTCCATTCGAGTTTGCAAACACAGATTGGGCTTGGCAACATCATTGAACCAGCTTCAACCTTAGGGATCCAACACTCTTCCTTCACAAACAATTCCTAATCCTAAAGGGAATGTGAGTGCTATCTCCTTCGTTCGGCAAGCAATGGAGGAACCTAAACCAATGCAGATGTGACTTCCACATTAGAAAGAGAGTCGAAAAATGTGAAGATTGACTCTAAAATAAAAAGGCAGTGCAGCAAGGTGAATAGGAAGACATCCCCATTCCTCTTCCTTTCCCCCTCGTGAGAGTAGTTCAATCCAAGAAGTTGCGTAAAAGCACAAGAGTAAGGATATACTTGAGACATTCGAGAAGAGTAGAGATCAACTTTCCTCTCTTAGATGCAGTCAAACAAATTCCTAAATATGCCAAGTTTCGAAGGAGTTATGCACTAACAAGAGGCGATCGAAAAGGGAGTGAACGAGTGAGTTTGAAAATGTATCAAGACTCATCCAAATCTACGATGCCTCACAAGTGCAAGGATCCGTGGACGTTTTCTATCCTTGCTGTTTTGGTAACTATAGATTTGATGATTGCATGCTAGATTTAGGTGCTTCTATTAATGTCATGCCCGCATCTATTTATAAATCTCTTGGTCTTGGTCCTTTACGTCCCACGGTGTTGTTGTTCGCCTAGCTAATAGGAGCGATGTTCATCCTTCCGGTTTAGTTCAGATGTATTAGTCAAAGTTAATGAACCGATATTTCCTACTCGATTTTTACATCTTAGATATGGAGGATGAGTCTCCCAAAAGAGGGTCGCCAATCATTCTAGGTAGGCCTTTCATGAAAACAAATTGACTAGGACTAAGATAGATGTGCATTCGGTACTCTTTCCATGGAGTTTGGTGATATATATCGTGAATTTCAATATATTTGATGCCATGAAACATCCTAGGGAAGAACATTCTGTTTTCGCATTGATGTGATTGATGACGTGGATGATGTTATTGCCGATGGTGTGCCGATTATCCCGATTTTTCATCCGAGAGTGATTCTCCCATTTGTGCATGTGCTGATAATGAATGGTGCTCTATTTGCACCGATTTGCTTAATGCCGCATTATTTGGTGATTCGACTTGCTTGGTGATTCTACATTACATGTGGATTTCGATATTGATTCCGAGTTTTGAGCTTCACCCCGATCCTAATATGCATCCCGATTCTGATTTTGATGAGCTTAACTTCGATTTTGATGAGCTTGATTCTCGATGTTAACATTGAGCCGTATAGACACACCCTTTCCTTTCTTTAAATGTGGTTTGTGCATTTCCAAGCAGGATGATATCGAGTTGTTGCAACAACCACCAAGCTTCTTCCCTCCATCGAGCAACCACCAAGCTTGAGTTGAAATCCCTTCCGATCACCCAAGTATGCATTTCTAGAGGTGGATGAACAAGGTTGCAGTCATATGTGGAAAATAATCTTCTTCCCGACCAAGAAGAGAAGCCGCTAAGCTTATTGAGGACGAACAAGAAAGCCATTGGGTGGACATTAGGTCGACATCATTGGCATTAGCCCTTCCATGTATGCATCGATACATTGGAAGAGGACTCTAAGCCTAAGTGGAGGTAGCCCCAGACGCCTTTAATCCTCTTATACTTGATGTGGTGAAGAAGGAGGTCACTAAGCTTCGCAGTAAGTCGGGTATCATCTATCCCATTTCGATGGGCTGGGTTAGGTTGGTCTGTGTAGTTCCCAAGAAACTGGAGTCGCGGTAGCCAATCGAAGAATGAGCTCATTCCTACGAAGTTCAAAATAGTTGGAGAGTTTGCATCGACTATGGAGACTCAACCAAGCCACTCAAAGGATCATTACCCTCTACCTTTCATTGATCGATGTTAGAGCTGATTGGTGGTAAGTCTCACTACCGGCTTGGATGGCTACTCCTGGATACTTCCATATCCATATTGCTCCCGAGGATCGAGAGAAGGCGACCTTCACATGCCCCTTTGGAACATATGCCTACCGAAGGATGCCTTTTGGCCTTTGCAACGCACCCGGCACTTTTCGGGCGTTGTATGGTAAGCATTTTCTCCCGAGTTTCTAGGAGAACCACATGGAGGTTTTTATGGATTATTTCATCGTATATGGTCTCGATTTTGATGCGTGCTTAGCTAATTTGTCTAGAGTTTTGCATAGGTGCATTGAGTCTAATTTTGTGCTGAATTATGAGAAGTGTCACTTTATGGTTGAGTCGGGTATAGTCTTGGGACACATAGTGTCTAGGAAAGGGATTGAGGTAGATCCTGCTAAGATAGATGTAATTACTGCTTTGCCTTTACCCCGCATCTATGGAAGTTCGCTCTTTTCTTGGTCATGCAGTTTCTATCGGCGTTTCATTCAGATTTCAGAAGATTGCCCACCCTTGTCTAACCTTCTCGCATAAGGACACCGACTTTGTATTTGATGATAAAGCTTTGCAAGGCAACTCTTCGATCATTTGAAGCATTCTTCGACTACAAATTTTCAAAGGATCTAAGCC